>NC_047564.1:31374064-31974064 GCF_902806645.1 Magallana gigas
CAGGTATACTGGTATAAAAGAACAGTAAAACCAGGAACATATTTTGATCTTGTCATCGCTTATTTTTAAACAACTGTCGTTATTTAGAACACAGACATGTCCAAATGGGATATTGTTTATGAATATAAAATATTTAACGTAGAAAATATTGACAAAGGAATAATTATTTTCTGAATATTTTTATTCAGCATTACCCTTCGTTCGGAACAACAACGAAGCATATTTAGGCAAGAATAGAAATCTTTGCAAATACTATTTTTAATTCTGGAAACCAAAATATTATTACTAAATGCATATATGGATCTTTGCCAACAATCAATAGGTAATCATATCAAGGCCGCGTTCGAGGGGCTACACCCCTGCTAAATATAGATTCGATTAGTAATGCTGATGTAATAATCGGGTCACCTTTACTAGGCCCTTTAAAGTAAATTATGACTATATCCCAATGCATAACATACAGATCATATCAATAGTTAAACGCCAGATTAAAAGCCTTGAACGTTTTGAGAAGTACATGTAAGGAAATCGGCCCGTTACATCTTAACAAAAAAATGCCCCCGGTTATTTATTTTTCGGAAGTTTTGTTAAGAGTTGATTACTGCACTTACAAGGTTGATTATTTGTTCGACTGTTTCAACTGTCTATAACACAAAGCAAATCGTATATTTTACAAATTATGCGTATTTTGATCACCCGATTACCGTGAATTTGAAATCAATCTGCCAAATGGTATCGAAGTGTTTCAGACTACTAGACGCATAGTGCACTCGGACCATTGACCCTCACAAAGAAGATGGGGGAATAAGATGGTGCAAATGCCCATTCGGTTTAGTAGTGAAATACAATTTTGAATTTATTTTTCCCCAATTAATTCTATTCAAATACATTATAATAAAACTTTGCATAAGCAAAATTTCTAACTATAGTCAGTTTTTAATATAAAATAAAATAAGAAAAAAATATTGTCGGAAATTTTGGTGGTATCGAACCCGTAACATAAAAACCCTAGATATATAAGGTTAGCTTATGCCAGGTGCTCTAACCACTGAGCCATTTCAGACACAACAAAGTGGGTTTTTTTAAATATTATGTGTGACTAAGGCCACGAACTACCGGACTTGTATTATTTTTTCAAAACGTTCATTTGTTGGGATACAAATTATATTTTTGATATATAGTGGGTCATCTCTCCACGTTTTTGTTGATTTCTCCATTTTTTGTGTGAAAATTCTATTTGTGATATGTGTGGTTATGTATCTGAAAATGCTTATCATTATTTTTTTGTCTGTCCACATTATGATGCACAGAGGCAAGTTTTTATACAGTCAATAAGTAATTTACACTTAGATATCCCCATCTCTCTGGACTTATTATTATATGGGGACAGTAGTTTGCCTTATAACGAAAATGTTGCTATATTTAAGATTGTACATGATTATATATTAGCTACTAAAAGATTTAAGTTTTAATGCATTATTCACAGTGTCACTCAAACAGCTGAATTGCTAGCTTTCTACAACTATTTTTCATTTTGTACATAAATAATACCCGGTACCAAGCATTTTGATTCCACTTATTTTTTTTTTTTATTTATTTTTTTTTTCCTTTATTTTTCTCTACTATTGTTACATTGTACCATCAATGTTTGTCAAATTGACTGTTAAAGGAGAGGGCTCAAATAGGCAGATTGCCTGCTGCCCAATCCTATTATGTGATATTTTTACATAATAAAATATTGTTTAAACAAGTTTTTGTTGATTGAAATCGGTTTGTTTTCCAATAGACCTTAATTAGACTATGAGAAAAATGTGGAGCACAGACCCACTCTATAAAAGAAAATGCCCTGAAGTTCTAAAAAATGACAGTATTTGCAGGTTTTGATACGTACACGCCCGTTTGAGTCAACATTTTCCAAGTAATGAACATACCTATAGGTTAAAAATCAATGATTCGTTAAATATATATTGTTTTCAATGATTTAAAAAAAAACCATCAGATTTATTGATACTTTGATTTTTCAGTAGCCTGTCCGACCGCGTATGGGCATTTTACACGCCTTATCCACCAATCTTCTTTGAATATCGC
Source organism: Magallana gigas (assembly GCF_902806645.1). Taxonomy (NCBI): domain Eukaryota; kingdom Metazoa; phylum Mollusca; class Bivalvia; order Ostreida; family Ostreidae; genus Magallana; species Magallana gigas. Next base: position 31,376,153 of record NC_047564.1, read on the forward strand.
TGTTTTGTCTGGAGTATATATTTTTTGAAATACTTGTTATATATACCTACAAAAGGCGTGACCTAAATCCCTCCCCAAAACGTTGAAATCAACTCCCTCATACTTTTTGTCGACTCCCCCGCGTGTTATGGGTTGTATACGATGAAAATGGTCTACTAATAATACTTAGAAACAGTTGTGTTCATCAGCATTAGATCATAATAAAGGTGCCGTCGATATATCTAAATTGAAACTACAACCAATCGGGAAACCCCATATACAAGCGATCAATATTTTATTTCCACTGGTTTATATATATATATGTAAACGATAACGCATTGTTGTCATTTTAAAACCGATCAACTAAGAAAACGACATCGAGACTGTTTCACAGAGCACTACAACTAGAAATAATCATCTGGACCAATACATCTGAAATGGCTAGAGCGTTGCCTCCTGTATCAGCTGACAAATCTGCTATGGACACTTTCCATGCACCAGGAAAAATAAGGGTCCGTCACTATGGAAAACAAGTTTCTGTCTGTAAGTAAAAACAATACCTGTGGTGTTAAAACATTATACACATGTATCGTATAAATATTTATATTATTCATAGTATGTAGTAGACCTGGACTGAATTGTAACTATTGTAAAAAAAATAATGACTTTGTTTCAACAGTATTTATATATTCTTTTGATAAAAGTTTCATGGCACGTAACAGCATTCCAACTAAATAGTTTACCCAAAAGTACATGACTGTACGTGTATATATTTTAACAATATAATGCTTTCTTTGGTGATTCATGCGGGATATGAGGTTGACGACATTAAAGAAAAAAAATAACCCGCGTTAGCGGATAATGTAATTTTTTCTGCATTGAACGCTACTTTCATAACCCGCTTCTTTTAACAGACTAATAAATTTGTCGTAAAAAGAAAGGAAAATTAACCAAATTATAATTAATGTACAGCAGCGCAATGGATAAAAGAAACAGTCAAATCGGCTCCTTAGTATGAGAATTTGAGTCTGATATCAGCATGATTATTTCGTGCAGTTCGTGGTTTTTCTTAGATTGCTGAAGGTTTCAACACATCGATAAAAGGGGCGTGTAAACTTCAGTCCTCTCAGTTTCTATAGAGCTATGAATGTACAATCAATAGAGGGAATCATACTAGGTAGATGTGATTATATATTTTTATTATACTTTCATGTTAACTACTGAAATCTGATTGGTTTAGACGCAGTTGGTAATCCGTTCTATTACCCTCAGCGTTAGCAACACACTTGGCAACGGGTAACACTATATAAATAGTGCCTGTTTGGGAGGGTAACAGTTGAAATTGACACCCTGAGGAAACCATTGTCAACCGACGCGAAGCAGGCACTATTTATTTTATTATACTGAATGTCTTAATTTTAGAGATTTTTTTTACTGCTTTTATATAGAAATGACGTGAATTCCACGGCGAACCGTACGCGCATAATTAACGCGCATGTAACAATTTGTTGTGTTACCCGTTGCTAAGTGTGTTGCTAACGCTGAGGGTAATAAAACGGATTATCAACTGCGTCTAAACCAATCAGATTTCAGTATTTAACATGAAAGTATAATAAAACGAATTGTTACATGCGCATAAATTATGTGCGTACGGTTCGCCGTAGAATTCACTTCATTGCTATATAAAAGCAGTAAAATTTTCTTTAAAAATAAGGCATTCAGTATAATAAAATGAATAGTGCCTGTTTGGGAGGGTAACTGTTGAAATTGACACCCCTCGAAAACCATTGTCATCCTCCGCTTTGCGTCGGTTGACAATGGTTTTCTCGGGGTGTCAATTTCAACAGTTACCCTCCCAAACAGGCACTATTTATATAATGATGACACTTGTCTCCAAATAAAGTTCACCCCAAAGTATACATGTAAAAAACCTTAGTAAACGCAGAATCAAGTGTATATGACACATGTACAAATCATGTTCAGTGCTCCAAACATCAATACTGTTTCATTCACAGGTCCTGAGGTAAATATTGACGAAGACATTGACCAAGAAGACAGTGAGCAAATCCAGGAGTTCAGTAAGAGTGACCATTGATTCGAGCAACATCCTCTGGACTGATCTTCTGGAAAAGGCAAACGCCGATTCGAAATTCAAGGACATCCAAAGAATGGAACCAAGCCCAAGGTTACCTTGCGATGTCAAATATCCGCTTATGCATGCACAGAAGTTGCTATGCAAGACATGCATTGACTAGTACAAACAAGATTTCGCCTATGGATTGATTGGAAGCTTGTGGATATTTCCTTATATATTTATCGCCGCCATTTGGGTGAGCAGTGAATGTAGGGACGGAATTATGCTTAAAAGTGACCTTACTGCTCGAGACAATAAAAAGTATAAAGGAAATGAAAATGTGCTCAAAAAAGCAAGCTTGAACACCAGTAAAATGACCGTTGTTCAAAGGTCAAGTTGACCTTACATGTATGTACGTGTATACGTTGCGTTTTAGCGTACATATACATTTGTAAAACTGATTCTTACGTGAACTATCATTCGCTACCATTACATGCACTTGTATTTGTTTTAATAACAATAAATAGAGTAAGGAAATCGTCACTAGTATTGTACATGTAAATTGTTTCATATATGCTTTTATATTAAACAGCATTCATTCAATGAGAAACGCATTTTTCTTTCTTCCCCGTATAAATAGCCCTGACATGGCATGTACACAATAAGTAAAACAAGAAGGTTTTATACGCAAATTTCTTTGTAGAACAAATATGGTTGGGAAAGGTATATCATGTGGGCATGGGTGATAGAGAAAAATAAAAAAAAGTTACAAAACTTTTTTATTTTAAAACACAGAAATTAAGATTGTTAGAAATCATTTGAGCAAATTTTGATTCTCAACAATGTACATTTGTCATAAAAAAAAATGAGCACATGCACTGAGGAATAGTTTTACAGAGAGGATAGTCGATATTGGGGGGGGGGGGGATGAAATGTTCTGAGATATCAGTCAGCTCTGGCATTGTAAAAGCGTGTACAGATAACTCCGCCTATTAAAAAGGAGTTGACCAATCATAAAGTTTTCTCACCGGCGGCGTATATTGTTTATGCTTAACATAGCTGACGGAATTGATGATGACGTTATCGGAAAAATCAACCGAAGCGGTTTTGATGATATCAGGGCTGCGTTTTAAAAAAGAACTTACGACTTATGACCAAATAAATGAATTTCAATTAATTACGAACTAATCAATGTTTTAGTCTAGTGACTGTAGAATTTGATTATGGAAGTCAAAATAGTTATAAATAAATGGTTTTATATAAATTTTGTCAAATAAAGATGAATCCATGAAACTGAAAATATTTACGACTTTGTCGTTAAGTTCTCTTGTAAAACGCATTCCAGTATTAAGACACAAAAATAAATTATCATCATTTGAATACCTCGGTGAACGGTGCCATATTTGATTTAATCGATTGTTTTTCTTGTTCGATTCATTCAAAATCAGGAAGTATTGTTCATATGTTATGGGTAATAAGGAAGAACATGGAAAAAATGATTATGATTCTAAGTTTATATCAATAGCATGTTTGCAAACATCACATGCTCCTTCGCGCTAACCAGAGTAGTATTAGTTACATATCAATGGTTTATTCATAGCGAAAAGTAAAATAAGTACACGATTGATTATGATACATAATTACACAATTGATGAGTAAATTACAAATTGATTTTCGTAGAGTTCCTAGAGGGGACGAACCTATTCATGTTACGCCATTGACTGTTTGCAAACATGGACTTTTACATGAACATGTGCCAAGATTTTGATATTTATAAATACCTGGTGTATATATAGCTTTCTTACCAGGAACATATTTTGTCTTCGTTATCACTTACTGTCGTTATATAGAACATGAAAAATAAATTATTGAACGTACATTGTAGAAATGATTAACAAAATTGTATAAAGGAATTATTATTTTCAGAGTATGTTCATGCCTAATTAGTTACAATAACTTTATTCGCAAATAATATTCCATCAATGCAAGGGAAAATGTGGGCACTCGTAAAAAAAAAAAACGTGCGTATAGTGGCTATCTTATAATTGCTGCTTTGTCGTCGGTATCCACGCATGATATGAAGCCCATACATAGCCTTGTTATTTTGGTTCAGGTCATGTTTAAAAATTCCCTACTTTATGCATTGCATGGTCAATGTGAAGAAAAGAAAATTAAACTATAAAGCTAGCAGACACAAAATATAGATTCATTTTTTAATTTGCTTTAAAGGATCTTGCCTAATGACTTCTGAAACCGATATTTAAGTAATCATATCCAGGTCGCTTTGTAGGGGGTTAACACTTCAATAACAATACCTGCTAAATATAGATTCTACTTGTAATGCTGATGTAATATAATCAGGTCACTTATAACAGGTATTTGGAAACGCCCGTAAAAGCCTTGACATTTTTTTTAAATGCAGGTGCAGATAATATGTTTGGTTCAAATCTCACTCAATAATATAAAACAACACACATTAGATGTTGTAAAAGACAAATTATTGTTTTTAAGTTTTTGAAGCCATATTAAACCCTAATAACAAATCTTTCGGGAAACTATGTACATAAAAGAATATCATTTAAAATATTTTCAACGCTGTCTGTGTTTGCCTTAGTTGTTTTCCAGATCTGATCTTTACATCAAAATGTTATATGCATATATAGAACTTCCATTTTGTGCCCTTTTTCCGCTTCCCCCTTTTTTCTCTGTATTTTGTACGTGTACCTCTGATGATTTGTCCCTATTATTATTTACTAGTACACATTGTATATACGTTTCTCATTTTTCAGTCGAGCAAAATAAACTGAACTAGTACATACAAATGTTCTTTTTAAAGATAAACAATAACGTTTTAATAAAGTTTCTGTTTTATATATATATATATTTATTTAAGAAATGAACTCAATGTCTACCCAAGTTATACTCGTATAACCTGGGTTGGGGCAATTTACGCTTTATAATCCGCGAAGCGGATTATAAAAAAGCGTAAATTGCTCCAACCCAGGTTATACGAGTATAACTTGGGTAGATATTGAGTTCATTCCTTATAATTTAATTTTCTGGAATTTGCTGTACAAATTGAGTCCGTTTTACTTTTAAAAATGATATAAATCTGTTCAAAATTCAAACGTAACGTCAAGTGAATTAGTACGTTGGTGCATTGTGACGTGTCTATCCAATCAAATGCCGCGTTACAACCAGAATTAAATTATATATATATATATATATATATAAAATGTACACACACACACACACACACACACACACACACACACACACACACACACACACACACATATATATATATATATATATATATATATATATATATATATATATATATATATATATATATATAACTTAAATAAATGAAAACACAAAGATCGAGTAAAACATTATATATATATAATTAAAGAAAAAAAGCAACACTAACTGCAAAACATAAGCGCTTTCATTGTTAAAAATCTTCAGACGTTTAACAGTCGTTAAAACTATGACGTATTTACGTTACCTAGTGATAACGTTATCATTAGGTAACGTTATCACTAGGCAACGTAATTACGTCATAATTTGAACGACTGTAAAACATCTGAGGCGTGTTCAGCAGAGAGAGCGCCCGCGAGCGCTCGCCAAAATTTGTTGTTGCAGGTATAGGGAATTTTGGCGAGCGCTCGCGAGCACCCGCTCTGTTGAACAGGCCTCTGAAGATTTTTAACAATGAAAGCGCTTATGTTTTGCAGTTAGTGTTGCTTTTTTTCTTTTATTATATTTTTACCGGACACTGAGAAAATACTTTTGTGATTTGGATATATATATATATATATATATATATATATATATATATATATATATATATATATATATATATATATATATATATATAAATATTTATTTATTTATTTATTTATTTATTTGTCCTTTCAGATTTCATTACAAGATAAATATGATAAGACCGTAAGGTCGAAGTCCTTCTAATCAAATTTTACAATTTTACACGCATATAAATAGTAGGTGGTGTTAACAGTACACATGTGCAAAGATTTCTTGTTGGAATTAGATACAATCAAAGCAGGTATTTTACAAATACTTCAGTGGAGCTACCATTTAAGAGAATAGAAAATAACTTGCTCAAAAGCAAATAGTTTATTGTTTTCTAGCGATGTATTAGAGGTCAACTTTATTTGAGTGTTATGGGACAGGGAAAATATATTCTGTAACGGTCTAGCATCATTTACAATACCACATTTTATGATTATTTATTAAAATTGATAATAGGAGATGAACTTACCATTATATAATATGTAAATGTAAATATGAATCGCATGGAATGCAGTATGATAACAACATATTTAAATGAGTAAAAAGAATATCACCTCTACCCAAGTACTTAATCAAAAGTCAATTATCAAGCCTTAAGTCTTAGTCACAACTGGTAGTACGTACTTTAATGGGTAGTCTACGGGCGAATTTTAAAATCTTGCATGACTGCTCCAGTATCTTAGTGCAAATATATGCATGGTCAACTCATGTTTTCTCCTTTCTGAATTCGGGGCATACAATATCCTCCCTTGGGGCTTTATCATTTTTCAGTTTATAAGATACATTTTTTACACCTCATTTAGCGTGATGGGGCCCATTTTTATTTCAAGGTTTATTTCTGCCTCATCAATGTCGGGGGGTATTGGTGGATCTCGTCGATTCATAATCTTTTCAAAGTGTTCTCGCTATCTCTCAAGTTTTGCCATTTCCTCTGTAATTGCTGAACACTCTTCTGCTTTCACAGGGAGGTATTGGTTGGGACCGTGGCCATCTCTTAGTTTCTTTGTGATCTAGTATACGGTTTTCATATTTTTAATTTCAGCGGCTTTTGTGCTTTCTCGGCAAGTATGTCCATGTAACAACGCTTAAATCTTCTTGCTGATTTATTAACTTCCTTATCTTTTTCGCTGTACAAGGCAGCTGTCTTTTCTTTCTATCTAGGTGACGTCGGATCTAAGTCTATGGAGGATTTTCTTTAGTTGTTTCCTCTCTTGAATGATGGTGTACTCGTCTTTGGATAACCATTCTGATCTCGTGAATCTTTTGTAGGCTATGATTTCAATCGCAGCATCATTCATGGCCTGGTGAAAATGGTCGATATTATAGACCTATTTACTGGCTATGAGGACGATAGAAAGTTTATTGTTCCTCAAGACAGCAACTATTTCACGAGGCTATGTCGAGGGAAATAGTTGCTGTCGAGGGGTACAATAAAATTATCCCTCCTTTCTCATCTGGGCTTTGGACCGGCAATGGCAGAGGTTATAAGATTGTATTGATTAAAAACAAAGTTTTCGGGTTCTTTTTACTGCCAGAGAGGCCCGTGAAGTTGAGATTGCCTGACAATCCTCAAAGAGACCAAAACTTGATATATAAACATAACATATTACGATCTGTTGCCGTTGGGATGTAAGACTTCATGAAAATCAATGAGATATACCCAAATATAGCCATAAATGTTCTACAGAAAAATTGTACGATTGCTTTAAAGTACAGTATTAATATTCCAATCAAGGTATGAGGAATTTTTCCGGACTTAAACAAAGGTTGTAACTTAATTTTGCTTGTATACACGTTGGTATAGTGTTTTACTTAGATAAAACTTTTCTTCACTGTTACTCGATGAATTTGTAAGCCTTTTTTCCCCCACAAAAGCCCCTGTGTTGTCTTTCCGATTTACCGCATTTAAATTCATAAATCAGCATTTATTTTTAACTCAATGTTTAACGCCCGTATTCTCGGGCTCAAAGAAATTTGCTTTGGTCAGTTACTTCATTCCTATATGTAGATTTTACATTATTTTAGATGGCCAAAGCCATTTTAACAATCTTCATACATAGTTCCATCAAAATAGGATTAACATTAGCTGCAATAATGTAGCCCTCTCCGATTTTTTTTTATATCTGATGTAACTGGAAAGGGCTACAACATCCATATGATCTCCGTAATGGTGCAAGAAAGATTTTGTTTCATCCGGCTAACTTTATGTAAGATTTTTTTTTTTAGATACAACGAATTCTTTAAATTCAGGTAGAGCAACCTAACCAGATATTAATCAAAACCACATAAAACACACCAGCATGTTTACCAGGTGTCTTCATCAGCAGCAATTACATTTGTCGCGTGATTTTATGGGATTGAGATGGCATTGATAACGTGAATGTCAGCGTAAATAAGTGATCTTACCTTATTGTATCTCTTTAACATAATTTAAGAAACGAGTATGGAATGAGATATTCATATTCGCTGCGTTGTTTATGTTATTAAAGGGAAAATTCCTATAGTCAGTCTAAGATTCGCGCCTGAATTCTCATTGGCTGTCCTAAAATAAAACTGATGAAGGTCAGTAAAAATGGCGCACAAATTTAACGTGTGTTGTCGACGAGCAAAGACACAGAAGACAGAAACAACACACATTGTATCTTGTCCACAGAAAACCAACTTCGAAATAATTCTGACCATACATCCAAATGGCTAAAGGATTGCCTTCTGTATCTGCAGACAAATCTGCCATGGACAATTTTCATATTCCTGGGGAAATACGGATTACTCACAATGGAGAACAAGTATCTATTGGTAAGTTAAGGAAAATCTTTGATAAATATATTTACTGAAACAATGAAATACTTTCTTAGGTGGTTTAACTCTTGGTTTACATGGGTATGAAGGTTTCATGTTCTGTGGCATGCCCATATTTTGTGTATTTCTTTTTTGTCGATCGATACTTCTTTGCAGCACGCATGAATAGAGCCACATGCTGCATCAAAAATATGCGATTATCTCTCTCTCTCTCTCTCTCTCTCTCTCTCTCTCTCTCTCTCTCTCTCTCTGTCTCTCTCTCGTAATGCAATATATCTTCAAAGAATGCGGTTATCATGAGCGGTTGAACAGATAAAAACTGATTAGAACATGACTAAGTATGTCATTATCTTTGGAAACTGTATATGTATTAATACATGATTGTTTATTTTCATCAGGAGATCCTCTTGCAAATGATGATGAAGAAGAAGGCATTGAACAAGAGGACTCTGAGAAAATACAGACTTTAAGTGAAAATGAAAAACCCCACGTTTTAAAATGACAATGTGATAGATACAATTTATAATTATGGATGGTTTTATGCAAATCAAACGAATGTACGTTTAATTTGTAGATAGCGTTATTTTAACATGCGCAGCTTGCCTCATTGGGAGCCTCCAATTTGTAAAGTTGAATTTGAATTGAATTTTTACACAAATGTTTCTTTTGGATTGTTGCATAATATGTTCTAGTCAATGTTAGGAGCTAGTCAATTTTATGATCTCAATGTTTCAAATGGCTTGCCATACATGTATGCCTATTGGCCTATTTCTCCACCTTCTGTCATCACTTTGTATTATAAATAACTTACTTAAGTTTTAATGCATTGTTTACCTTGTTCTGTTACCTCGTTCTGCTCTACATATCATTTTAAGTGAAATATTGTTGGAATTAAGATTGTCAATTGCTATAAATGTTATATTTTAATAATTTTTACACTATTCTTTGGCATGTCTTTCTCTTGTCATTATAATAATATGTCATGTACTTGTATGTGCTGGACTCTTAATTTAAAAAAAATGATCTGTATCTGATCTGTATCTGTATAAAGAATCTGTATCTGTATAAAGAATCTGTATCTGTATAAAGAATCTGTATCTGTATAAAGAATCTGTATCTGTATAAAGAATCTGTATCTGTATATTATATCTTGCCAAAAATATTTTTTTACACAGTTTACAGTATTTTTTTTATTGTTCTACTCAAATTATTGATATCAGGTATGATGTACATCAATGTTTATATGTTTTGATAAGGATACATAATATTCTGATCAATAAATTTTTCAACACTTTAATTTGTGAGTTTGTTTGATATGTGGGTAGGGAAATGAGGAGGCATAAATAATCTTATAGCCGTCACGACTCAACAAAATACCTCTAGCACTGTGATGATGGAGGTTAACCATGCATTTTTGTTTCTTCTTTGTAAAAGCAAAAATGAGGCTGATAACTCAAATGTTAAGTTATCATTATTTATTTCAATGACTCATAAAAGCAAGCGCAAACCAATTACAGTTTGCGTTATCAAACTGACTCAAAGGCTGCGAATATCACGCGACATTTGTACAGATAAAACATATGTGTTCTCTGAAACGTCTTTGCTGCAAATAATCACAGAAACATGTATTTACATTTATTATAAACTCATATCCATTGATATTAAATTGATATTGTAATAACATACTGCATGTCACCATTGAAAACACGAGGAGACAGGCAAATGTGGCGGATCGTACAAGTTAGGGGCTAATATCGTTAGAGTATATAATTTCTTAATCAAAAGATGACTCTTTCAATTGTAACCTTTTGTCAAAAAAATCTGCAATTGGGCTGTTCAATCTTATGCATTTTTTCACTGAATGAACCCCAAAATGAAATAATTATATTAAAAGACATACATTTTAAAATAATAGAATGTATGAGAAACTCACGTTCACTGCAGTAATTATAATACCTGGTGACTGTTTGACGACTGACGCTCGTAAACCCTAACTTGAAAATTATAACTATGATGCATGTATTGAAAATATAAATGTTATAACGTTTGTTGTTTTTAATGTTGCGATTTAACGTCATTTTGACGTTACAAATATTGACACTAATAGCTTGCGCGACGTATTTTAATTTATCATTTCAATAACATTAAGCTTTGAATTCCCGTCGGTGTAACATCTTTTCAATTGTTAATTGCATATTTATATGTTGATACATATACATTTAATTCAAAATTCAAAATATAGGATTTGTGTTACTATTAAATAGTACTGGGGGGGGGGGGGTTGTGTTTTTGTTGTTTTTTTACAAAGATAATATTTTTATTGATTGATCTGAATAAAGAGAAGTGTACAGAAATATTGAAGTTGATAGGTTGTAATAAGAAAAGCGTTTTATAGGGAGGTAGATCCATTGTCATCACAGAGTCTCTTTTTTACTTCCCTATTTATGTGAAAAACCAGGTCACTCATGGCAACATAAAATTATCTACAATTTATCCAAGAGCGTTTTGAAGAGAATTTCTAAGTATTTCTGAATGCATAATTTCAAATTACATACGATTCCTTCTGATGTTTCTACAATATTTTGTAGTCTCCAATTTTTATTATAACATTCAATTTTATCATGACCTACATGAATACCTAAACATTTTACTGCTTTGTTCGTGACTGATATACCCTCGATTTCTGTAAACATGTTTTTAAAAGGACCAAGCGCAATACATTCAGTTTTACTTATGTTAACCTTAGATCCCGCATGAATACAGAACTTGTTTATTGTTTCTAAAGCATGCTTAAGTGATTTAATATTCTGTAGAGTTAATGTCATGTCGTCGGCATGTTGTATATTTTTTACTTCTTTTTCCATGAAGTTAGCTTTAAAGCCTTGTATATTTTCATTATTCTTTATTTTTTTTCATTTTTTCACCATCACTAACCCATTTTGCTCTCGAACGAATTTGTGCCCCTTGTGCTTTTTTATCATATAGATTGTTTAGCTGATTTTCTAATTCACGTTTTCTGTTCATATCCATTGCTTTATGGTTAGAATTTTCAATTTCGGAAATTTCTTGATCAATTTGGAATACTAATTGTTTATATGGTTTTTTTGGCGTTTGATGGAAACAGCTATAAAGCTATAGAAAAATCTTTAATTGATATTTTTAGAGACTCCCATTTCTCAATAGAAGAACCTTCTTTTTTACTTATATCTGTGATTATTTATTTATATTCATTACTTCCTAAAAGTGATGTATTTAGTTTCCAATGCCCCTTTCCCCGTTCATTATCATATACAGATAAATGAAATTTTATTGCTCTAAGGTCAGACATTCTGGTCCCGTTGTTATGAGTACCGGGAATTCTACTAATACTTATTTTTTTTATTTTTATCAACAAAGATGTGCTTATAAAGATATAATCTATACAGCTTTTTGGTATATTGTTTGCATCGCACCAGGTGTAACCATTGCTATTTACATACTTATCTTTCCATAAGTCATTTAAATGTAAACTTACAATAATGTCGCTCAATATTTTTGAACTTCTATCAGTATTTTCCCCATCAAGATGACAGTTAAAATCTCCACATAAGATAATATTTTCTGTGTTTATAGAGGATCTTTTCATTCCTTTCAAAAAATCAATTCTGCAGGTTTTTTCGTTCGGTCCATAAATATTAACTAAACTATAGGAGATATCACCAATATTAAAATTGACCAGTATTTTTCTACCATCACTGGTCTTATATATATTTTTTATATCAATATCTAACCCCTTTTAAACAAAATAGATGCAATAGTTAATATTTCCAAATTTGAATCAGAGACCTAGCGACTAACTTGTTTAAAGACCAAGATATTTACGACTGGACGGCTATGCTAGCTGCTACTATCTTGAACGCAGCCCTCGTCTTTGTTTGTTGGTATGTAAATAAAGTTCGTTGTTTAACCAGGTGATTCCTTTAAATAAAGTCTATAACAATCAAATGACGTGAAACAACAAGTTCCTGGAAGGAATATAATAAATATTTCCTACGTAATGGCCTATTTTAGGTAGTGACGTTATAGAGAACGAAACTAAGATGTGTTAATAAGTACATTTTTTTTAAAAGAATTACAATACTTAGCATGGACTGTAATGAAAAATTGATATGTTAAAATATCTGGGGCCCAAACCATAAGTCTTTTCATGTCTAATAAATAAATATATATCTTAGATTTTAAAAACATATCACTATTTTCAATTTTATTCTTGACTGTATTTGAACTAGTTTTTTTTTTTATTCAGAAACAAGTTTTGCCGATTTATGATTAAAAATATTAACAATTATGATTGATAATTTAATATTTGCCTCATGTATCAAAGATTGATTTCCAGCTTATAAAACTGTGTTCATGTTGCTTAATATGCTCTGACAAAGATTTCATAGTTTTGCAACATCATCACTCGAGTAACCGAATCCGTCTTTAGCAAATCAATAGTGTTGTACTAAATTAGCACTATTTTTATCATATTTTATCAAAAATTTAATCGAACCATATGCATCATGTGAGACACTTTAAATATAACTTAATGAATTAGTATGTTGTACCGATTATGTGTTTTTAATGATATCATGAAACAAGAGAAAGAGGAAATCTGTCATGAGTGCTCCGAGTGGGTGTTATCCAAAAAAAGGCTTGAAACTAATATGATATGACCAAAACGCGTTATAAGGAATGACTGGATAATGTTTACGAATTATTGATAATTATTTAAAACGTCAGAGCAAAGATTATGTCAGTTATGAATATATTCATGTAATTACATGTTTTGGTTAAAAGGTTTCCTTATGACTCATGAAGAAGAGCACAGTTTTGAACAATTCCATGTATGAACTCATTGGCATTTGAGTCGACTGGTAAATGTGCGTAGTGTATATTTAAACAATAAAATGCTTTCTTTTGTGATTCATTTGGGATATGAAGGTAGCGACATTGCAGGAAAAATACATAACCCGCGTCAGCGGGTTGTGTAAATTTTTTCTGCAATGATCGCTACCTTCATAACCCGCATGAATCATAAAAGTAAGCATTTTATTGTTTATATTTACATCTTTCTTTAACTAATTAATAAATTGATTATGAAAAGTTAGTAAAATTCACTAATTTACTGTTAATGTACATAAGTACGTTAGCTAAAAGAAACAGCCAAATTGTCTCCTCTGAGACTTTGAGTCTGGCATCATCAAGATTAATTCGTGCAGTCCGGGATTTTACTTAGTTCGATGTAGGTTCAGACCAATCGATAAACAGGGCGTGTCAATTTCAGTTCTGTCACTTTCAGCCGCTGTAGATTTCGACCAATCGATGATTTCAGCCTGGCTGTTTCTATACAGCTATGAATTAACTATAACTTTCCGTAAGAAATAGAGGAAATTATACTTGGTAGATGTAAATATAATCATTTACACCTCGATCGTATCATTAAGCCTTGAAATGATTTCTTTTTCCACATTTCCTGAAACAATAGAAACCTAGTGTTAATCAGAGAAAATATTACAGCAAAATATCGCCAATTTTCCAATTAAAAATCAGAGAAAATATTACAGCAAAATATCGCCAATTTTCCAATTAAAAAAAAACTAGTATATTTTTATTAATATTAAGTATGAGTGAAATCAGTTGAAATAATCGAGGGTTTTTTTTCCAATAGTTATACCTATCTCCCTATATCTAGGCTATATATGTTAGTTTTACAACCTGACGTGTCAGAGCATTGAATACATGTAGAACCATTTTAACGAGAGCATAGACTTTGGGTAGTTGTGTCAAACAGCAACGTGACGTAGGCCTGTCTGTTTCGATGCTGGCCACTCAGCCACGGCTCTTTGAAGTCAAAAAGATTTGTTTGGCTTTAAAAACTAGGACTACGCAATTTATCCATATTTCACCCATTTTTAACTTGTTTTGATGCAAGATATATACATGTAGTCACTCCTTTTTGTTTTGATGCAAGATATATAGTCACTCCTACCGAAAGTCCAAGGTCTTAACTTGTTAAAATGGTTCTAAATGTTCTGATCTCCTACGACATCCGGTACTCCTCCTCAGCTTAAGCCTTAGTCACAACTGGTCGCACGTGGTTTTACGGGTGGTCTATGGGCGGATTTTAAGGAGAATCTGGCGGGACACGCAAGTGCATCATACGATTTGGGAAGGACGCACCATTCCTGTAAGCACGCTTGGTGGCTGTTGGACATGCACAGCAATCCCAACGGTTTCCTTGCGAGATCTGAAAACGTAGGCTACACTTACGCTTCACTCTAGGAACCTGTAAGATGAACCTACAATTTTACTTGCACGAATGACGTAAGGAGACTTCACTTGTCCCTTGCATTACACGTACGTTGACCGCAAGTCGCTTGTTCTCACCATCAACATATAAATTGAACGCACGGTAAACGTAAGTCATATTTATGTCAAGCGTACACCAATTGCTCGTGGTGCGTACGAATCGCCCATAAACAACAAGTATGATACCCTCAATTTATTACAGAAACTTATAGTTAATCCATAGCTATATAGAAACAGACAGGACTGAAATCTACATGCCCCGCTAATCGATTGGTCGAAACCTAAGAATAATCATAGCATTTAATTTCATTAAATCATAATATCTTATCATCATAATATTTTTTAGCGAAGGGATGTAGGGCCTACATCAATTAAATATTACTATTATTCTCTCAATATCTAGGCTTTATATTTTATTTTTTGACAACCTGACTTTGTGTCGGAGCATTGAATAGAACAATTTTAACCAGAGCTGCAAAGATATATATACATGTAGTTACGTCCTACCGAAAGTCCAAGGTCTTGTTAAAATGGTTCTAAATATTTTGATCTCCTATGATAGACGAGACACAAACTCAGCTTACATGTATACTAGAATACATTGCATGTGCATATAAAATTAAAAAATATTATCTCATTTTTAAATGCAGACCATCTTTTTAGTTTTACTTGCTGACACAATGGGTTTAAGTTTATATTGTTCATTAAATGTCAACTTACATCAACATATACTTATTTAAGGAATAATGAATCATTTTCTGAGTATTATGAGGTGATAATTTTGGTCGGGGCGTGATCAAATCCAATAAAGCCCGAAGGGCTTTATGATAGATTTGATCATGCCCCGACCGAAATTATCATCTCATAATATTCAAAGAATGATATAATTTTAACCATCGTACGATAAAATATTTAAATATAAATAAGCAAACCCCGCTGGCGCTTCAATTTGGCGTCATTTGAAGTTATGGGTTATATAATACAAAATCGATACAAAGTGTTATCACAGGCAAAGACAATGGAAAATGTAAATATACATAAATACATGTACATTTAATTTGAAGACAGAGATTAGTTTTGATTTTGTTTTATATATTTTTTATTGTTTTAAAAAATTCTCATCGGCTAAATAAATATATTATTCGTTTGTATACATGATTCAAAACTGTAAACGGTCAATTATATTCATTAACGGATTTAATTTCATGACATGATTATTTAATTTTTTGATTAATAATTTTTTAGCGAAGGAATGTACGAGAAAATACCGACAAATGTATACGTAGAGACGTAGAGATTAGTTTTGTTTTTTCTTTTATATATTTTTTTGTTTTAAAATATTCTCATCGCCTTATTAAATTTTGAATTAACATATTAATAGTTTTAAATTGTAAAGTTATTCGAGTTTTTTCTTACATACAGTAATTTAATATTCTGATAATTTGTCATAAAAATATGAAACCAGAGGTTGTTGATGTTCTAAAAAAAAATCCCTCAAATCGTATGATTATCAATATTGTTCTAATGTTATTCGATTTTTAAAAAAAAAATTCTAATCTGAAAATTTGTCTATTTCTGTTTGATTTAAATACTTCAAATGTTCCGCTGGTAGATCCGAAAAACAAAATGTTTAATACATCAATGGTGATTTTTTGGTAAAAAATATTTAAGGTAAAAATTTATACATATCAGATACATACAATGTCATGTATATCGTTAGCTCAAAATAGCCCATGTTATTAACCATAAAGATGACAAAATTAGTTTACAATTTAAAACTGTATCACTATGTTAATTCAAAATTTACAATATTATTCAGAAATAACTAAAAACGTTTATTTAGTGCAAAGGATAAGAATGGTGTCACTTTATGAATAAAAGTAGAACTTTTAGTATCCAAAGTAGAATCTTTGTGTACGAAAATTGATTTCAAAGAAAAGTACGATTACGGAAGGAATTAAACCCAACTACGAAAACTAACTATTATATCCAATACAGGAAATCCTACATTGTGACCTACAGTGTATGTGTGAGTCACTCCTTTTGCACAAAAAAGACTTATTAATGATGTGTAACTATCGAGTAATGACTTATTGATTTTATTTAAATTAATAAGTGACTAAGTTGGCAATGCCTGACTGTGTCTTCTTTTTTGATATGCATATTTGCCAAAACCAATTAGTTTTTCTCTAAGGTAGTCTACATGAACGATCAAGAGGGCGGCCGGGGGTCCGGACCCCCCCCCCCTTCCCATCCCACCCCGAACCCCTTTGACGAAATTAAATATAATAAATTCATATTCAATAAAAACTCACTCTCCCTCCCCCTGGAAAATACAATTAACACTCGGACACCTACCCCTCCCCCCCGAAAGATTTTCTGGACCCGCGCATAAAGTAACAGTAACCTATTACTCGATATCTACGAAGTAGTGCAAACTTAGACAAGTACTCGAATTTTTGAATCCAAATCACAATGTTGTGTACATACATGGTACATTCCTTATGCATCAAATTGAGAAAAAAATTTAAAATGTCTGACAAACTAACATTTTCATGAAACAAAACTGGCAAAACGAATTTGTTTTATCATTCCAACATTGAGGTTTTTTTTATTCATGCTACTTTAAAAATCATAATAATCAAAGAAACTTTAAAAATTATAATTATCAAAGAAAGAAAGTCCGTATAATTTTATTGTGCAAAGGTAAAGATTCAGCATCGTATTTCAACAAAGATAACAGTTACTGCATTTTTTATGATTACAAACATGATGAAATAAGAATAAATCAATTTCTTAATGAAAAATTATCTACGATTTTGACAAAAAAGAATTACAGTACATTAGTATATAAAAGGATTGGTTACTTCAATGACCCTGAACTGAAAATAAGACAACAAGAATATATACCGGTGTCTCATAATATCGCAGTACTTATTTTTCCCCCTAAAAACGATATTCTAAGTTGTTATTTTCACATGTCATTAAAAGCTATTCAAAAAGCTTGTATTAGACTAGTTTTTCTGAGGAACATCAATCTATATACAGAAAAACCTTCTAAGCAAAACGTGTAAAGATACATAGGATTGTATATATAGCAGATTCCTGACTGCTTTCGGCGAATAACGTTCCACAGAAAACCAACAACAACAAATATCAGCATCAACTAAGTATTAAAATAGCTAAAGCATTTCCTCCTGTAACTGCTGACAAATCTGACATGGACACTTTCCATGTTCCCGGAAATATACGAATTTCCTCATTATGGAAGACAGATGTTTGTTTGTAAGATACTGTTTTAAATGTCTTTAAACTTTATAGAACGAAATATGCACTCATTTGTACAATACATTGATTGTCAGAGTTTTGGCTTATCAACAGATCCTGATGCGAACATGGAAGAAAAAGAAGAATACTTTGACAAGACTCACTCCAAGCCGGTAGTCAGTAAGACCAACCAATGATCATCGAATAATCCTTAATAAGATGTCCTCAAAACGCTCCATCCAAAGAACGAAGCAAGTTTATGGCAACCGTACTGCCTCGGAACGATATTTATTTTGTTTGTTGATCATATTTTGTTTAAAGCAATATGAGCTGTATTTTTTAGAATTGTATTTTGCTGCAAAAACCTGCTAGTATTATTAGTCTGCATATAACTTAAACTTTTATGATAAATAAGATTTGAAAAAATCATTAATATTCGTCAAAGGAAATATTTCTCTTCTAAGGAATATATAGCAAATCAATTTTTGTATAGGACGACAATAATTCAATTTTGCTCCAAATAAGGCTTCTTAACGGCCTTTTCCACAAATATATGGCTAATAGAAATTTTAAAACCACGATATTTTTGTCATTTTAATAGAATAGAACATTTTAGTAAAAAAAAAAGTCAACATGAAAAACGCAGCTCATATTGCTTTAATGGGCATGGCTGCTTTCAGACTTTGAATCTTGTGGCTATTCCATGAATAATAATTTTTATTTGTTTCCATTGTATTTCGAATTTGTAGATTTTTAGCATTATTTTGGCTAAGGTACCCCTTTTGTTTATACTTATATATACATGTATTTTATTTTTCTATTCAACTGTGTGGATCTTCCAGTAATTTTTGATGTAGTTTAAAATAAAGTTTCTATATTATGTGTCATTTTCAATAAATGACAATGACATCTTACTATGATCTTTACTGTCTTAATTATATTATGGAAAATTTTAAACAAGCTTTAATGTTGCCATGAATCTATATAGCTGAACAAATCATTATCTTAACGAGGCCAAGTACAGTTTGAGTGCGCATGGCTTTGCGCATCTTTTGATTTTCATGCAACCGTAGGTGCAAAGTTATAACTTTATTTTGAATTGTGTTTTAACTGTTTTTATACAGAAATACTTACATTTTTCAGCGCCTTTGCCTGTGATAACACTACTTATAGATTTTGTACTATACAGTTCAATAAATTCAAATGACGCATAATTGGGGCACAAGCAGGGTTTGTTTATCCTTATCGAAATACTTGGGGGTCCTCAACACACCTGGGAAAAGTTCTGCATACAAGTCCATTCTTCTTAACAACTTAAATATATGGGTTTTTAGCATGTGTTAGACTTGAAAATGACCAAATAAAAATACAATTGGGGGGGGGGGGGGGGAGGAGGGGGGGGGGGGGGGGGCGTAAAAACCTTCAAGGCTGTCTAACCGATACTTTAAAGGTCGATGGACACTTTCGAGTACTAACGCTATGTGACTTTTTGGTGTGACATGAAATATAAATCTAGTGAAGTTTTTCTTTATCATGAGAACAAATAGTTACTGATAAGGCTTGAAAACAAGTTGTTTATTACATTTCGGACACAAAAATAGTTTTGTTGTTTGTAAACCATGATAACAGGTATCAGATGATTCATTTAGCAAAAGGTTTCAAAACAAGGGTTCATCCTTCTTAATCTTTATATAGTTAGAACATTTAGACATATACATTGTAGATCAGTTTCTTTTTTGGTGAAAATGTCGTCACATAAAATCAGCATATAACAAATAAAAATTATTTAATAGAGGAACAGAATTTTTCTACAATTTTCTAAAAACCGCGTAAAAAACTGCGCAATCAATGAAAAATTGTTTCGAAATGCTTCTGTCCAGTGTCAAAATTTAGATTTTTCTGTATAATTTAAGAGTTCTTTGTTTAGAAAATGTCATACTAGTGTAGTATTTCTGCCAAAAAGGGTTCTGGGTCTTTTATTTGTAAATACACTTACTAAATTTATTTTGAAAACGTTGACACACTAATTTAATAATTTAAAAATACTGTATGGAATCATGGGTTTACCGTATACATGTAGGTCTCACTTGATTTTTTCATTTTCCACTGAAGTCTCATTTATGCCAGAAAAGTTTCTTCTGTTTGCTACAATGATTTTTAAAACACTTGATGATAATCGATTCACACACCAACGCAATTATCGAGTACTAGCAATCCTATCTTGTGACCCTGTCATAAGCTGAGAGCCTCCCTCCCCCAACCCGGAAACATATTTCATTGTTTAGCGTGATATTTATCCCACAGCTTATGACACATAGATTTCATTCAGAAATTAAAAGAGTCATTTTATCACATGTTTATATTTTTTCCTTATTGATTTTATATAGAAGTTGAAATCAGTGTAATTGTGTAATGAACTATCGGTGTAACTGCTGTGACACTATGAAAACAATTTAATTTCGCTTTCGGAGATGCAAGGTCAGTGGGATTCCGGAGAGAATTCCGGTATGAAATTGCAAAAGAGCAAAAGCAAGGGATACAAGTGTCTGTTCGTAGGACAGATAAGAAATTGAAAAATAATAAAAAATTACAAGATAGCTATATTCATCAATACAGACTTAGTTCAACTATAGAACCTTGAAGGATCACGATAATCAAGTAGCATAATGTTTTGGGTTTGTTTTGTTTTTGTTTTTGTTTATTTCATTCATCAATAATGTTTTATAAAATGGGCTTACACCTGTGTTCTATATTTAGAGATGATTAAACTATATTCGATTTCAAAATAACAGACTGTACATAGGCTTAGAGTGATTTATTACTATATAAATTTGGAATATAGTTTATAACACAACATTCGAATGAATCTAATTTTTACTAGTGGAAGTCCTTAGACTCTTAAAAGAATATTGTATTAAATATCTTCTTTTTTTGTTACAAAAATAATCCGAGTATATTTAAAAACCTGTATTTTGCTTTTTGTAAATAGATGTATTCATATTTTTTTTCCTGACTAAATAAAAGTTTATTGGCAAAACCATATCATATTTCAAAGTTTTAGACAAATATGATGGGTAGTTTAATTGTTTACCATGTAGTCTCCTTGAGGGTGATGTCCTTCTGACATATTTTACTTTGCAATAAAGATATGCATTAGCCATCTGCATATTTTGATTGCTCAAAAAAAAATTCATGTATGTCAGAAGGACATGTACAGTAAAAGATAGTGTTCGATATATATAGCGGTTTATACAGGAACTTCGCATTTTCTGATATATATAGCAACATGTAAGACAGCATGGAAAAGCCTTCGCTAATATAAACGTTGACAAGTCACCACTCGAAGGTGAATAGTGTACAAGTAACATTCTTTATCTTCGAAACCAATATAGCATGTGAATCGCGCATTATGTATTATATTATTTAAATATTTAATGCTTGAGCAGTCGATAGACCCGAATATTTTTCCCTTGGTGCAGGGAACAGCTCAGTATGATCTATTGCCCGAGGCCAACGGCCGAGGGCAATAGATCATACTGAGCTGTTCCCTGCACCAAGGGAAAAAATTCGGGTCTACTGACTGTTTAGGCATTAAATAATTGTTTTATTACCTAATTCCGTTTTAAGTATTTTGTGTTCACAATTATAAATTACAGAAGGTTTTCATACCATGAAGATAAATTTTAAGAACAATAGTAAAAAAAAAATAATAGAGTTATCTTTTAATCTTGTAGCAATTTTACGTTTTCTAAAAAACGTTGCCGGTCCAATTGATCGCAGTCTATTGACCAGCGGTCCAATAGATCACAGTCTATTGACCGGCAGTTCAATAGATCACTTTCAAATCTGAATCCACATACAAAATAGACGAAAATATTTAATTTGTAATTACATAACAAAATCCCTTTGATTAGGTAATAAATAAGTATATTGGTCTGTTCCACCACAGAAATAGAAATGAAACAAGAGGCTATAAGGCCACATTGCATAATCTAGATTCTACAATTATTCTTAACAATTATTCTTTACAAGATACTGTTCATTACAATACCTATATTTTGGTCACGTTATGGAATATACGGCGACTACTACTAACATCTAACTTGTGTGTGTGTGTGTGTGTGGGGGGGGGGGGGGGTAATAATGATAACTAACATTACAAAACCAAAATTGCATATTTGTGACTACTGACACCGTTATAAAACAGCGTTAATTTTAACATGCAAATTTCTTCTTTACAATATAGCGAGGACATTATTTACTGTGTGAATCATTTAGGTGAAACAGTTAGACCTAGTGTTCACTTTTGCATGTAAAAATACCCATTAATTGATTGTAGCTTTTGTCATTGATGATTCATACAATGCATATCGATAACAAATTCAGAGGGTGATTGTGCATCTGACAGACACGAAGCAACAAAGGGGAAAAGGGGGGGGGGGGCTGCTGGCCCGTGAAGTTTGCATTTTTCAGTTGGAAAAATTAAACTACATTTTTCTTACAAGTAGCAAGGGATATGACTTTCCCCCTGCAGTTTTTAAAAAGGAAGAAAAAGGAGCATTTTTCTTACTAACGCTAACCCCGAAGTTATTTAATCATTCAGTCTACATGTATAATATATCCAGCAATAAAGTACGTCTTCTTTTTAACATGGCAACTCTCTTTTAAGCCATTATTGTATGTTTATAGTGTACAATTTTGAAACACTAAGTTTAACAAAATGCATTAGTACACGTAAGTACAGTTATATACATAAATACATGTATATGCCTTTTACTTGTTGGATATTATTGTGTCAGGCAAGCATTTTCTTTCTGTTTTAATTTCAAATTTTAATGTAAAAATTAAAGGAATAACAAAAGAGAGTAATGCACATTTAATCTTGTTTTAGTTTTGGTTTGAGCAGCTGCATGATCGATCTCTCTCTCGCAGCTGCATGATATTTTTTTCGCTTATGTTTAATGGTCACTGTTGGTTTTACAAAATACAATACAGATTTTGTTACTTAAATTACATAATGTACATATATCATATATCGTTATTTTATTCAAGATTAAGACCTTTAAATCGGATTTTCCAAAATGCAGAGAGCCCCAATAAATACTTGCATACAACTAATTAACAATTAACACAATGTACCACTCCTCTACGTATATTGATCCGGTGTTAAAAACAATACGATCGAAAGAACACATTATTGTCAATCCTTTATCTTAATATCTAATTAAACTGTTTCTAATTTTATTGATTACCCCGCGCCTGAAGAACATTTCCTCATATTTTTTCGAAACTGAAACTTGGAAAAAGTGTTACATTCTGCTTATATACACAAACACATGACAACAAAAGAATTAGAGCGAGAGTATATACATATATATATAAGGAAGCATTAACTGGCAGTCTTTGTTAAAAAATCGGTAAGGCTAACACTGCTTATTTTGGGGGGTGTTTAATTCAATGATAGTCCTTTTATGCATACTGAGAAAGATTTTATTTAAATGCATGAATGCTTAGAGAGGGTGTGTAGTATCCTTATCACACATTTATAGAAATCAGATGTCTGCGACTCGTCTGCCGGGGTTAAATTGTGTTGATTTGATAAAAGGGCCAATCATTACTGTGGCTTTTGAGTGAACATAGTCTGTGAGGGGTGAAAAAAAAAACACGATAGCGGACAAACCTTATCACAATGTCTCAATTTTTTTCAGTACCAGGTAACTTTATACAGATTCGACACAGCTGACGCATTCACTATACAACAATGCCCAGGAAAGGACCACACGCCGATAAAACTGCTTGTGCACTGCATCACAGACCAGGGAAAATCAGGATTCCCCATCTGAACAAAATGGTCTCTATTGAAGGTATGTTTGAGAGAGAGAGAGAGAGAGAGAGAGAGAGAGAGAGATATGAAGTAGCAGTTAAGGTAGCTTATTGAGAATCTCGTTTTCAAACTGGCCTTTACCTTAGACGCAGAGAGATTCTATGAAATTATATTTGTCATTGATATATGTTACCTATGAGGAAGTATATGTAAGTAAACATTAAATTTAGAATGTTATATAGCATGTTTAGTGCAAATGTAAGGTAAGTAATGGTATAATATGTTTAAAAAAGACCAGTGACGTCACAACCACTATACTTGCCCAAACATACAAGGTTTTGAAAACCAATTTAAATGTCAAGAAGATAACTAAATGCCTGCCCATTATTTACTAAATAATAACATTATTTGGCTTTAAAGATTATATACTTATACACATGTATAGAACTATACATTATGTCTTTATCAATATTTTTGAATTGTTTATAGATCCAAGTCCGTTATCCCCAAGATCTCCCAATATGCATTTTCCCAACTCTTCCATGTCAAAAAATTCAATCAGAAGTCCCAGCAAACAAAAGCTGCATAAGACCAAAGATGGGGGAGATGAAAAGGGGGGAATGGAAGCTACCTCCAATAAGGAGAATCCTCTGAAAATTAGTGTAAAGGCTCCAGATTTACAGGTGGAGTGCTTGAAAGGAGAAGAAAAGCATGAGAAAGGAAATGGCAAAAGGTCCGTGACAGACGAATATGATGAACCCCTTCCTTTGATGAAAAGTATGAAAACAAGCAAAGAAGATGCCAATGGGTATGAAGACGACGTAAAGTAGCTTGAAAGAGCTGCAAAAAGCTTATTATTTCCATTCCTTTCAACGGATTTCTGAAGTTCACTAAAGCCAGGTTCAGACTATGGAGTCTGAAAAAATCACAAGTTATCATACCCACGATACCAAACACATGAATTTGTGAGAGTGAAAATAAAAATATCAGCGAGTGACTTGATTCTTCATTGGACGTCATCGTGAGGGAAATTTTGAAGATTCCAAAAAAATTCCATAATGTTCTCATGTATTAACAAATGAAAAAGAGGAAAAATAAAAAATTGTGGAATATGTATGGTTGCATGTGTGTGAAAAAAAATCTAAACAAGTGAAAAAAATAACAAAGGGAGAAAGAGACACACACAACCTTTAGAAGACTGCAATGTCAGATGTGTAAACATTTAATTGTTGTTTCTAGCAAATTCAATGACATAATTCTTTGATAGAATGAGAAAATGTTTACATAGCATATCAGATTATAAAAGTCACATTTTTATACTGCATGTACTTTGTACAACTTTGTTACTGTGTACTTTTTTGAAAAGCATGACTCTTGTTTGTTTAAAAAAAAAACCAAACTAAATATCCAAAATGTTGTATTGCACTACAATCTACATGTATATTTGCAAATAAGTTATTGTACTAACAAAGTGGCAATGATAATTAAAGTGTAAGCCTTTTTTTTATTAATCTTAGTCATGATTTTGTAGCGACTGTATTCAGGATTAGTCATCTCAGTAAATAAGTTATATCCTGTGCATTAAATTATGGCTGCATTATATGGGATGTATATAAAAGCTTACAAATTAAAATGTAACACTTGCTTTTTGTTTTTGTGTACATATAAGGACAATGTAAGATCAAAACGTCCTATTCTCCTGGTTCCGATGTATTTTCCAGTAAAAAGGGAAATCCCTTGTACAGAAATCTTGTGTTTGTTGTTCGTACATAATGCTCCTGATTTTTAAAAAACCAATTACATGGATTATAATCACATTTCAAGAAACTGAAATATCTTTTTCCCCAGGACTTTCTGTATTAAAAAAAAATTTTACTACACAAAAACCTCAGATATAATATTGATATGATTGTTAATCACTGTCATATTTCCAATTCCTTAAGGAGGCTGGATGGTCAACAAATTACCCAATTTTTTTGATATGGTATTTTTAGCCATAAACTACCTATTATTCATCAAAGAAAAATTCCAACGATTTTAGCTTTAAAATTTGAATGTTTTCATACATGTCTTAAGATATAGCTCTTCAAAAAAAGTTTAATGAAGTCTAAAAATTGCCAACCAACCAACCCTCTTTAGTTGTTGTTTTTTTTTTAAATTCTCCAACAAAAAGGAAAAGATCATTTATGTACCCTAGCTTTGAATGAAACTTTAAGTTCTAGAACAATTAATTTTGTTTTAAGGTGGGTCGCGGGTTTGCTTTCATCATCAATTTCTGTACACAACTTTGACGACTTGAGCAGCCGTTTTGTGTACCGTGGGTACATTTGTTTATGACATCACGATCGATGGAGACATTTCACACTATTTACATTATATAACTTAACTCCACAGGTTATATTAGAAAAAGATATCGTTTGATTCTATGGCTTTTAAAATTCATGTATGAGTTATAAGGAGGAAGTGCAGGAACAATACTAAGTTTGAGGCGGTTTTGCATGAAAATAATTTAGGCTAAGTTAATAATTTTTTTATATAGCAAAGTTTAAATGCTAATAAACAAATTGACAAAATTTCAGGGTATGTTTTTTCGTGAGATTTTTTATGGGGTAAACCCGCGACCCACCTTGGATTATTAAACAAAATTCAACTCAGCACTTGTAGTATGATATTTATTAAGGTCTGACTCAATAGAAATAACTTTAACAATGAACATTTGCATCATACATATTAAGTATACATTTGCACATGCTAGCACAGAATATCACATCATATTAAATATAAAATTTGGCTAGCTAGGATGTAAAAATAAAAGAAAACTGCAGATATGTTTAAAATAAATTAAAAGAAATGACTTAGTAAAAAACTCAACAATTTCACTGTAACTCAGCGAGTTCAACAGATCGCATTTGTTGAATTTATTTAAGCCCGAGCTGCTACATATACAATATATATGATCAAAATATTGAATGCAGATATGTATTGATGTACTTTTACAAATACAGTAAAACCTGTACAAACTTACAACATTTCAAAAATTATTTCTGTAGAATGAACAAACTGTCATAAACGACAGTGCCATTTTGTTATCATAATGGACAGAAAAAGGGATTAAACAGGCTTCTCTAATACTTGAAAAATTCAAATAAATTGAAGGACACTGTACAATAACAACCAATATTGGTCCGTAAGATTTTCTTATGAATTATGGTAAGTATTCTCACCATTTTATTAAAATACATGTAGTATTAGGGACTAAGGCACCGCATTCTTTTGATACCATACTAGTGGCGGTGAAGATCAATTTAACATACCGTTTCTAAAACTATAAATACCTTTTTAAAATATATATATATATATATATAATTTAATTCTGATTGTAACGCCTCATTTGATTGGCTAAACAAATTCATATATATCGTATAACATAACTTGCCTACGTCACAATCAGACGCGCGAGCGAAACGTATTAATTCTGTACAAATTTTGTACAAATTAACATTTTTTAATTAATTAATGGGCCTTATTATCTAATTTAAATAGTATATAATTAAATTATAAGGAATAAATTTAATTTCTACTTATGTTATACGAGTATAACATAACTTGGAACAGTTTACGCTTTTTTATAAATCGCTTCGCGGTTTATAAAGTGTAAACTGCCCCAAGTTATGTTATATCGTATAACATAGGTAGAAATTAAATTCATTCCTTATATATATATAAATATAAATATATATATACATATATATATATATATATATATATATATATATATATAATATATATATATATATATATATATATATATATATATATATATATATATATATATATATATATATGATCAAACTGTTACCCTATACAATCCTGTCTGAAAATTGATCATACATGTACTAATATACATGTACATGTACATATGAATGATAACATATCTATCAAATCAGAGATTTACGGTTAAATAAAGTGGAGCCTTTAATATCACATAATGACATCATGTACTGTTAATAAATACATGTACTTGATTAGGGGAAAACACATTCTATCCCATTGTACTAAAGATAACACATTACATAGCATTATAAATAAATAATCCTACCTCTGATAAAAATATCATTGGATGAGAAGATATAAATTCATTTCCCTCATCCAAATGACACAGAGACCAGAATGACCCAAGTTCATATAAATTTGCCCAATGACTTGTAATTTTTTAATATGCCCATGTTAAAATTGCTATACATGTAATTGAAAATAATAAGTTACTAGACATTAGTATGAGTACTGTGTTCATTATATTCACCCCGTTTTATTTTCACCTTTTTACCCTTGTTTTCAGCGGCATAATTTAAGACTAAGTCAATTCAAAATAATTTTTAAATAACTGTTAATTTTTTAAAAAATTTTGGACGAATTGGAGGCAGGGTGAACTATTTGCAACTGTGGAAGGGCAAAATAAGCACAGGGAGAAAATAACCGTGTATACAGTATGTTAAATTAAATATCAGAAGGCTTCTGCTGTAAAATTATGGGAAGATAAATTCTCTATATAGACACTTTAAGAGGTAAAATGGAAATACTGGGACTGCCTAACAACCTCTAAGAATTCATGTAATTGACAGCAGCATTAGTTATCAGCAGAATACCTGATACACATTTTAAAGGGACTTGGACACGATTTGAGATCAAAAATTTTATTTTTATTTTTACTGTATAAAATGGTTTACTGGTGCATTTTAAATGATTGACCAAAATATTGAATGTTAAATCAAGTTACAAGCGAGATACAGAGGTAAGAATTGGTTGTTATGTAAACAAAGCTCGAGTCTTATCGTTGTTTTCAAAATTTATATTTACATCTACCAAGTATAATTGTCTATATTTCTTACGGAAAGTTATAGTTAATTCATAGCTGTATAGAAACAGCCAGACTGAAATCTACACGCCCCATTTATCGATTGGTCGAAATCTACAGCGGCTGAAAGTGACAGGACTGAAATTGACATGCCCTGTTTATCGATTGGTCTGAAGCTACAGTGACCTAAGTAAAATCACGGACTGCACGAAATAATCTTGATGATGCCAGACTCAAAGTCTCAGAGGAGACAATTTGTTTCTTTTAGCTAACACACTTATGTACATTAACAGTAATTTAGTGAGTTTTACTAACTTTTCATAATCAATTTATTAATTAGTTAAAGAAAGATGTAAATATAAACAATAAAATGCTTTCTTTTATGATTCATGCGGGTTATGAAGGTAGCGATCATCGCAGGAAAAATTTACATAACCCGCGTTCCTGCAATGTCGCTACCTTCATATCCCGAATGAATCATAAAAGAAAGCATTTTATTGTTTAAGTAATGCAGAGATTTACCATTTCTTTGACAAAATGACAAGTAAAAAACAATTTAAACTTACTCAATATCTTCATAAATACTAGTATCAACAAAAGAAAGATACATTTGATTGAAACTTACACCAATACAACAAATGTGTAAAAAATGACAATATTCAGCTTTGTTTACAAAACAAAGAATTATGAATTCTGTATCTTCCTTATAACTTTATATATTTGACTTTCAAATTTTGACATAGAGCATTAAAAACTTCTATATTTATCAGTATAAACATTGAAAATGGAAAAATAAATTTTGAAAATTTTAGGTCAAATCGATTCCAAGTCCCTTTAAATCATACATAAATACCTGGTGAACATGCATAAGTCTTGTCTGGACATTTTTTTCTGTATAATCACTAATTGATAGTTAAAATCCTCAATTCAATAAATTAAACCTCAGTCAAATTGAGAAATGGATATCAAAACATGCATACCCCGGTACGTCTTGTCAGGACATTTTTTTTCTCTGTATACCCGTATTTTTCGGGGCATAGGCCGGTATTTTTTTTCTCCAATGCGCGAGCATCGGCTTATCCCCGGGATCAGCTAATCGTAGGCTCAAAGTTGAAAAAATTAAACAGTCAAATTTAAAATCCACTGTTTTTAGCAGTTTATCATCAGGGTTGTTTTTTTTTTCGTCCGTTTGAACTATTGTTCGATAGTTGCAGATGCATAGATATAACATCTAGCCCGTAAGTATATACGTCTCTGTTGTTGTCCCGTTGATAATTTTTGTAATGACATTGCGAGTAATAAAATGTACAGTACTGTACGAGGTATTTCTTTACAACCCCAATCAAAAGAATTTTTTTCCCCACGTTCACGTATGAACCCTGGAAACTATTAATGCGTAGTAAAAAAAAAACGAAACCGGGTAGAATGAAATATGACGGAACTTTTGTGAATTTCTTCATGTCTGCGTTCGTGGAAATCACTGGTCTTGGGTGAAGAATAAATCAATGCTTTGTGTTTTTACAGTTAATTTTCTGTTCGATGAAATAACGGTATTCTGGTGTCGTGTGTATATACAAAGGTGTGAAACCCGTGACTAAAACACAGCCTGGGGGCACGTAGTGTACACCCTTACACCTCACCGCATTAATTGTGTTTTTAACATTACAACTTCTTTGCATAACGGCAAGTCACTATTTAATTTATTAACGGAAAAGAACACAAATGAAATATTTTATGTGTAGTATTTCGTTTTCTCATTCATGCGATTACGGGGGATAACTCTATTTGAATATGAAACCACGTGTTGAGCTAATGGACGCCATTCCCCGATCTACAAGTAGCTTTCAAAGTATTACTTGATTAAATGAAATTGAGCAGTAAGGTTTTAATAAAATATAAAAGATTTGGTAAAATATTATACTTAGTTCTATCAGACAGTACCACGGAGGTTTGTGTTGCAATTAAATTTACATTATGTAAAATTACGATACCTAACGATATACACCGACGAATACGGAAGAGACCAAACAGCCACAAAACACAATTATATTTTTTTTAAATGTTTAAAATATATATGTTAAGCAAATTTAATAACTTTAATTACTCTTTTGACTCTCTACATCGATATTCTGAAAGTATATACTTAATACGACAACTTCAATTCCTTCATCATGCAGCGGTCATACTTTCACCATATAGTAATCATCGATTAAAAATCGGCCTATCCCCCAATTCGGCTAGTCTATGGATTTTTCCTGAATTTTGTCTGAAAATGAGCAATTCGGCCTATGCCCCACATCGGCATATGCCCCGAAAAATACGGTAATCACTTGATAGCTAAAATCCTCAATTCAATAAATTAAACCTCAGTCAAATTGGGCAATAAATATCAAAAAGTCTTCTTTGGCTTATTGCATTCCATTCAAAACCAATTGAGTTCTAAAACAAACTGTCTCTGGAAAAAGGCCATCAACTCTGTTTACCAAAGTTCATTCCAAACATGTCATTTTGTAGGGAGGTTAGAAAGTCCCTGGAAATAAATACAAAAAATTCTCTAACTAACATGGATATAGATAATTAAACCCTTTACTAAGGATCAAATTTTCCCCAAACCACATCTCAATCTATACCCATTTGGCAAGGTGGAGTCATTTTGAAGGTAAATATGGTATACACCTTCTAATACTGTGGAATCATTAGATTTTGTGGTGGCTCAATCTTCATGGAATTCGTGGGTAACTCTCAACCATGAATTAAAATCCTCCATGAATTAATAAATACGGGTTATAAAGTCATATACCTACTTTTGTAGGTATAAAAAATATAAATTTCACCAATCCACTAAAGTTACCCTCCACGAATTTTAATGATTCCACAGTTTTTCTGGAAATTGAAATGTCTTACCCTAAGTCTTCCTTGTCTTGTTTTCTGGTTGGGAGCCCTTCTGCCGGCTTTTGTAATCTCTCGTAACTCTCTGATATAAAGAAATATAAAGATGACTACCTATAGATCTACCAATATTCAATATTTCATGACCTGGTATATATTCTAAACTCTCAATAACAGGTAAATTATGATTACAATTACCAGTAATAAATTCTATATACTTATCAAGTACATTAACTATGTTCATGAACAAAAGATTTTATTGTCATTAAGTCAAAAAAACTGCATCAATTACCGGTAACAAAATACATTCATGCATAAACTAAACGTTCAGAGCCAAGGAAGATAATTCATGTAATTGTAATTGTACATCAATAATTTGTTTTATTATTAGAATACAAAGGTTGCCAACATCTATAATCTATACAAGTATAAATAAATCTGTACTTGTACAATTATATATGATAAATAATGATACAAAATAACCTACCTCCAAAAATACTGCTAGTGTGATTGGACTGCTTTTTCTCCGTCTTCCTGAGTTCGTCATTTGACTCTTTTAACATCTGCGAGATTCGCTCCAGCTGTCGGTCATAGTGACTTGCACCTGACTGAACCACAGAGGAACCGTTCACAGGACTGCTGAGGTCAGCTGCATTTGGACCATTGGTGGCTCTCCTCAACTCCTCTAGACTTATCTGTAATTCAAACAAACATGTGACAACACTGTTGAAAAGAAAAGAAATGTATAGCTTAAAACAACTTGACACATTTTCTATAAACATGAGATAGAAATAAATGTAGCCTATAAATAAGTGACAAATATTGTTTTTTTTATTCTAAACACATTTTTGGAATAAATACAGTAATACTGTATAACGGGTTATTTTTGCCCCATGTTATTATCGCCCTTCTTCACTTGCAAACAGTTTCGACCCTTCTTGAATTTGCCCAGTTGTGATTAAAGAGAGATAATTTGAGACATTGGAATTAGCTCAATTTTTAAATTTGTCCGCTGACAACGAGGGCGAAAGGGACCAAAATAAAACGGGGGTAAATATTTCCCTGTATACAGTATTCAAACCTGGTAGTCTGACTTGTATGCTATATATTTTTGAACCAGTATTTGCAATTTCCATTTTACATGTGTGTTCACCTCTCTCTTGAGTCTAGGTTGTCTCTCCATTTCATCAAAAGAAGTGTTTTTCATGTATTCAACAGCTGCCTTGAAGGTCACCAAACAGTAACTGAAAAACAATCCATGATAATGGATGTTTAGTCAATACAAGACCTTCATTAAAAACACTGCTATACACAAATATAAAATTTTCACAAATCTTTGTTAATTATTTCATTAAAGAGTTACTTTGCTTGATATAAACGTTTTACACACCTAAGGTTGCCTCTGTCGTTGGCCTCGGATGCCCAGTGGAATGTCTCTATGTAGTGGATGTTGCTGGCAAAATATCGACACTGGGCCTGGGCAATAACTGTCACCTACAGCAAAATTAAGAACGGTTCAATTTCTTACAGTACATGTTAATAACTTCACCTCAAGAATTTCTTTTTCCACAATTATAATCCTACACAAGAGGGATGATTTTAAGGGAATGGGATAGTGCTAAAGTTCTTTTTTTTAATACATATACTTTATAAAAAATCAACAATCACTATTAAATGGAAAGTTTGATAAATTGCCTATTCTTACCAATATAGGAATGAGATCATCTGAGGTCAAACAATAGTCTATAAAATAAAACAAATTCATGATAATACAAAGAAAAATACTGTATTTAAATATGATACACATTATTTAATAATTTTTACATGTATAACAATTTAATATTTTGAAGATACAATATTCAAGTTTGAATGAATATTCTAAAAGGTACAAAGATCAGCCCAACAGTTCAAAATAGTAACAAAAACTTCATAAATAAATAAATAACAGACTAACAGACAATATTAAAAAGCAGGCTTTTATATTTCTTTAAGTTCTAGGTAAGAGAAGTTGCTTACTTTCCTCAGCGGCTGTTGATACAGGAGGTACTCGGTTTTCTTCTAAATGATTCTGTATGGTTTGGCTTGCATTGTCCTTCAAATAAATTCAAACATTCTCACTTTATAACATTTTTGACTTTTAGACAAAGACGTAGAGTATCTTCTAGTATCCTTTTTTATTCTAAATTAAAATCATTGCATGACTTTCCCTAAAATAATACTTACAATGGTTGATTTCAGACAGAACAATTTTTCCAGTGGCGTCCGGAGTCCATCCAGATTTGCCAGCTCTACAACCTTCAATAAAATACATCTTGCAATGGTGTATGCATCAACATTTTGATTTTACATTAGACTTTCATTGAACAAAATTTAAAAATTAGTCAAAAAACATTTTACATTCATGTCTATGGATTTGTACAAACAGCAATATTCCAATGGTGCATAAAATGCTGATTTATATCATGTACCATAATCACCCCAGCATATTTTTTTTTTGAATTAAAAAATTAAGACTAACCGCTTGAGGAAGAGGACATGCTATCTTCTTGTTGACCCCTAGCTGCTCCGCCGTCACATTGTGGAGTTGTCTGCTCTTGGTAAATAGTAATTTATCATCTCGCTCATATGTTTCCTTGACAACAGAAAACACCTTACTGTGGACTGTACCCATTACATAGCTGAAAGCAAAAACCACAGATTTGAAAATCCACACATAGTAAAATTATGACATTTTTTGTTGGAAACAATATTCCAAGAAATTTGTGGCTACCTTTTCCCATGAGTTTACAACAACACAATTTCATGACCCACTTTATAAGTTGAATAACGGTTTATTCAGGAAAATCATTTCTTTCTGCAAAATTACTCCCCAAAATCATTAAAGTGTCCTCTTTGGTTATACAGGTAAATGATTCTACATCAATAATGGCTTTAAGCTATAAAGTGAGAAAAGTGGAAAAATTGAATACACACCTTTCTACACTGTAATCTAATGTCTCTCTGAATTTGGGATCCTGCTGTTTAGCATACTGAGAACATTTTAAGCAATCCTGTGGATAAAAATATAATCACACATTTACACAAACACTTAATAAAAGTTTCATCTAAACATCCACTGCACTTGATAAAAATCCAAGAAAAAATCTACCAGATGTGCCCTTAACCTATGGTATGTTTTCAAATTCAGGAACATACACATCAGTATGAAATAATTTTTAAGCTTTTATTGACTATGAATGGCAAATACTATTTCACCTGTAATTCATTTACAGTGTCTTAATCTATACAATCATGTACAGGTAAAATAAGAATTACCTGAGTAACTTGCTGGCATAGAGACTTCAGTTTGTGCTGGACTTCAGAGAGGTAATCCTTGAGGATCATATAATTAGCATTAAACTGTTTCAGATTCTCATCCACCTGTCGTAAAACCTGCAAAATAAAGCCACACTCTCGAGTGACCACTCATTTTTGTACACAATATTGTTTTTTTTCCCCTAAAGATTCTGCTTATTGTAGTCATACAATAGAGGTGGTCAGGGAATGGGGAATAAACTGTACTGAATTATGCTTTCCAACTTCAAAACACACAAAAAATCTAACAAAAATTTTAATACATGTAATAATAGGATATTTTAAACATCAAAATTAAGCATGACAAAATATTCTTACCATTTTGTACTCGGCAAAAGATTTTAGGAAGTTACAAGATCTGTAAAATTATAAACAAACAAATCACTCTTTCTCTTACTCTTAATTGGGGTAAGAGTGTAAATTCAGGGACTAAAATCTGAATATCTTTAAAATTAATTATCTTGTTATTTTTAATTACTAAATAGACATAAAGTGTAGCAGACCACTAAGGCATGACATATGAGTTAAAAATACTCTGTAAAAACATACTTTTATACTCATTTTGATTATGCGCTGTTTTGATATGCTATTACATCAGAGTTGATTTAACTCTGATTAGTACATTAGTAAAATTTAGAATTCAACAATTATAATACACATGTACTAATGCAGCACTTACTCTGTGTATGTTTGAAAAGCAGAGAAAGAATTAGCAGTGGCCGGTGTCCCATTCCTCGTTGCTCTAACCTAGACAAACAAGAAATTTCTGACATTAAACTGCCTAGACAAATAAAAAAAACAAATACTAAGGGGCTTCACAGGATTTGGTCATGTGACCAACAAAATTCATATCCTGGTGAACTGGTTTACTTGCTGTTTATTTCTTAACCACTTAGAGTTATCAAAAAATAAATTCTTACATTCAATCAGATCATTTTATTGGTTATTGGGCATTGCACATTCTGAGAAATTGTATGCAGTCTGACATTCAGAAAATGCAAACACTTAATTAATAACTTACTCATAGTCATATTATAAGATAGAAGTGTTATCTTACCTTAAGTGATGGATCAAATGGACATTCCAAAATAAGTATTTTGTATGGTTTATAATCCTACAAATATGAACACAAATATTATCACTTAATTCAAAGATTTAAAACACCTGCAAGCATGTAGATTACTTCAATTTATTTGAAAACAAAATTTATATATATATATTTGACATTTTTTTATTTACCTGATTGTACCCCAACTCTTCATTTAAAATCTTCACAGCGTGTTTTTCAGAGAAACCTGATACATACAAATATATTGTCAAAGGCTTATCAGTCTTATCATTGCTTATTACATGTACCCAGATTTATATTTTGTTATCCCATTACATCTATAATTTATTTATCTATTTATTCATCTATTTATTTATTATTTGTTTTTCAATTCATTTTTTCATCTATTTTTTCATCTATTTTTATCTAGTAAGTACAAGCAAAAACATGCGTTGGCATACCTTCCACTGTCTGAAATTCTTTTCCATTCTCTTCGAGCTGCACCACTTTGGCAGATGATTCCAGAGTTTGGTACTGGCTTAAAAAGAATAAAAATATTAAGGTCAAGTACCCGTACTCAGAAATTGGCAATATTCACTGACTTCGGGTTTTTTTTCTTTCTTTTAAATGGTATCACAAATTTTAATAACTCAAGAATCATATTTTTCCTGCTTAAAAATACACACTAGAATACCGGTAATAGAAATTTAGTTAGTACATGAACACTAAAATTAATTACTGGCATCATCAATTTTTGTTCAAGTTAATCTTTCTGAATATACCGGTAGTCGGTACATGTATTTAGAAAACACTTTTTGCTCAGATCATAGGAATTCCTCACTTTGATGTTCTGTCTGGTGAAAGTTTTGCTTTCAACACTTGCCCAAAGAAAAATCTTACCTTTTAAAGTATGGTGATGGCTTCAGAATATGAGTTTCTGTAATTCAAATTAGATACTCTCAATATCTGTTGAGTAATTTATGATTGATTGTTTTCACTGAAAATTGAATAGATTTTTTTCACATCATGATACTCCATTTATTTGAACCTATTACAAGATCCCTTGGGGTAAATAATATCTCAATCATGTTAATTATCTCACTCATTGTATTCTATAGCCTACTGTAGAATCATCAGAATTCGTGTTTGCTCATTTTTGTTGGTATTCATGAGTAGCCTCCCCCACAAATTTACATCCTTGACGAAAACTATTGAGAGAGTTACTTCTTTTACTGAAACTGAAAACCGATGCATCCATGAAATTCCCACAAATAAGCAAAAAAACCAAAATCCAAGAAAACTGACCCCCATGAATTTAAATGATTCCACGGTATCTATTTTTCCCTTATGACATGCAAAGAACACCTTTTGCACACTGCTGAAATGAACAGTACATGTACCAGTATCAACATTAACCTAGAAACAGTAAACTTTATATGAAATTTTCAATTGATGTGAAAAGAAGTAGCAAAGAGTTGTAGGCTTATTCACTCTTCATTCAGTCTCATAAATGCGTCTAAATTATTTTACAACCATCACACTCATAAAATTCTATGAGGGCTACCTTACAAATTATCAAGGACCCACCCCTTAAATACAATCTGGGACAGAGTAAAGTATTATCATTATAATGTGACAAAATCTAGCAACTGAAAATATATCTTCTTCTGTTAGTATAATTAGTAATAATAATAATAGTACTCTCAAAAGGTCTATATAACAAGTACATGAAGTATTAATGACCTCATCAAGAGACTATAAAATTCATAGTACCATCATATCACATTACATAACAGTGGATGAGTCGGAGCATACCAGCTAGTTTCCTTGTGACTGTAATATTTGCCAAAGAGGAAGTCTGTGGAATACACACAATGTAACAATTCTCCTGTGCTTTTTCATACAATCCCAGGTATTCTTTCTGCAAAAAGTAAAAGATTCAGATCAATAATCCATGATACTAGAATCTGAATATATACACATTTTTTTAATTTAAATTGTGATCTATTCATTGGAGTCTGTATAAATTATGCATATATGACTTAAATTCAAACTATCTAAAACATCTAAATAAATCCAACTCCTCACTATTTCATCAAGTTAAGTCAAGGACCAATATATACCAGTATAAGTTAGACCCCCCCCCCCTTGGATGAATCACTCAAAACCCTTAGAACAGTGTGCATCACAACTGTATATTCTGCTTCACACAAAAAAGAAGTTGGAGTGGGGGTGTACTGACACTATCAATTCTTCACATGCTCTTAATTGTCATTACAATACCAGTAATAAACTTAAGTAGACATTGTCTTGATTATAAGTGGCTAAGATTTCGAATTAACCATACCGACTGTCTGTGCATGTGATTTGTATAACGTTAGTACAAATATATATGTGTACACAGGTACAAGTGTCTGACAGTGTCACATCACATTTGATGCTAAAACGTGAGCTACACGGCCTTCTCCTTCTCGACATTTTACGCATCAAAATTATGTTATAAAACCTAAATTACCTGCAATGCCCTAAAAAGGGGGTTAACATCTAACTCATCAACCTCTGTCATCTTATATCCAATATTTGTGTATTTCATGTGACTGTCATTTTCATCCAAGTTATGTTTATTCGGGTTTCCTCTAAATTTTTGCTCGTTTCGTTTTCCTAAATATCCGACGGGATGGTGTAAAAGTAGTCCGGGACATATGTCCCGGACATATGTCCCGCGATGTCCCAATTTTGTATTTCGCGTCTAACTTATTTTCCAGTTACTTTTTTCAAAAACCGTTAATCATATATCGAATGGCATCTTAATTTAAGTCGATGGTATTCTTTCTGCTTCTTAAAAAACACTTATATGTTAAAAATCGCCACTTTTCCTTCGTCGAAAGTGTAAATGTAGTCCCGAGAAATCGACATTGTTTTTTTGATTTCCGGTTTTTGTTTTGCCTTTGTATATACATTAAATATACATATTTCTGTATGTTTATATACTGTATTTGAATATCAAATATTGTTTTATAATATAAACATAATTATTAAGTCATTCTCAATCCCTAAGATAATTGTTTACACATTTCTTCGCGGGACATAGCAGTTCACAAGAAACAGAAAAGAAAAAGTAAAACCGAAAACCCTATAGGGGTAGTATATACAATTCCGTATAACGATTCTGTAAAGGATGTTAGCCGGTATACATGGTATAGCACCGCATTTATATATCATATACCGTTGCCCAGCTCTTGCCACGTGGAGGCCTCCTTTATTAAGAGCCATTTAATTGTTGGAAAAATAGTAAAACATATTTGTTAAGGCAGTTAAAAGCACTAAATCTATTATTTACATGTGCACATTTTACAGACGTTTTATATTATCCAATGGGCACTAGTGTCTGAAATCTAGTCACCTTATAACGAGCACAAGCAAAACATATCTATGTATTTAAATAAATAATGGAACACATTTACATATATTCATTGTAGATCTGGACTGGTGATAACATAAAAATGTATCAGCTTATTTCTCGCAGGCACAACACCAAGAAAAGCTTGTAGAGTATTCTCCCGCAATATTCAAATTTATTGATTAAGAGTTTAAAAATGGACTTCGAACAGTACAACATATCCCACTGCCAGAACGATGATACTGTAAAAAAAAAAAAAGAAGAAGAAGCTTTATTTATTGTTTTATTACATCAAAAAACCAAGCCGACCCGCGAGAAAGTTAAAGAAACCCGACATAGTGCGGTACTTTAAAAAGTCCACCAGGGCTACGCTTCGATGCAGACCTTGGTACAAGGTATTTTATGGAGAAAAATTAATGATGAGACAATAATTGTTACAATTTTAGCCCATTCGTGGTCATACCTTAATTCTAATTAAATATTGAGACAATAATTATTGTAACAACAAGTAAAATAATCAAATAATTATTCAATTATTTGAGAAGATAATTGCTGTCGGAATCCTTTAATTAATGATTGAACGCATTTTCTAGTATCAAAATAATTTAGATAAAATTACTATTAATAATAATACTAATATTTGCTTACAAATATATATTTTTCAATTCATCTCAATATTATATGAAATTATTGATAAACGTGAATTTTATTCGCAACTCTTACATGTAACTTTATTGGGTTTCCAATTGTACTATATCTTTTCAGCTGTGCGTAAACTTCAATGTCCCA
Organism: Magallana gigas; assembly: GCF_902806645.1. Lineage (NCBI taxonomy): Eukaryota > Metazoa > Mollusca > Bivalvia > Ostreida > Ostreidae > Magallana > Magallana gigas. Next base: position 31,416,583 of record NC_047564.1, read on the forward strand.
CAGGGAAAAGTGTAAATAACTGCTTTTAAGGTTAAAAGTTGATAAATAATTAATATTTCTACCATAAACAAATAATAAGGAGACAACAACAAGAAAAAACACATAGAAATATGTATATTAAATGTATATACAAAGGCAAAACAAAAACCGGAAATCAAAAAAACATTGTCGATTTCTCGGGACTACATTTACACTTTCGACGAAGGAAAATTGGCGATTTTTAACTTATAAGTGTTTTTTAAGAAGCAGAAAGAATACCACCGACTTAAATTAAGATGCCATTTGATATATAATTAACGGTTTTTGAAAAAAGTAACTGGAAAATAAGTCAGAGGCGAAATAGAAAATTGGGACATCGCGGGACATATGTCCGGGACATATGACCCGGACTACTTTTACACCATCCCATATCCGACGGGTACCGAAGACCAATTTTTTCATCCGGGCAAGTTCAAGATGGAAGCGCAGTGATCAAAAGCGGGGAAAATTTCTTGTATGTTTGCATTTTATGTTTATATTGATGCATTATGAATATATTTTTAGTAAGGCAATTGCCTGTAACACATTCCAGATTTGAGCTGTTCTTGTTTATATAAATATGTTGAATAATCCTTTATCTATTGTAATCAATTTTAACACAAGACCTAAACAGCTAAAACCATAAAATTTAGCGTCTATGTTGTCATATATATTTATGCATGATCTTACATATGGATATGCAACCTTCTATGACCATGCACATGAGTAAGAAGTTCTCAACATAAGACATAAATGGAAAAATATTCTACACGTCTCTGAAAAAGTTTTAAACTCCAAGATGAGAATACAGTTTATCATTAGAGAGAATAATCTTTCCAAATTCAAGTTGATATGAAAGTGTATTTGCATAGTGAAAATCCTAAAACATAAGCATTGAATTATCACCTCCACTCACATAGGCTTGTGTAGAAAAAAAAAAGTTTAAAAAGTGGGGACCTCGAAGGAAAAATAATAAGGGAGGATGCCACCTTGGATACCGCCTCGTTTCATCAGCTGATTTCTCTTTGAAAATGTAAACTAGAAACTTGCGCCGATTCATTTTACTTTATAACTGATTCTTTATAAAGACCTCACCTCCAGTTTAACTCTATTTAACATCTCATTCAATAAATGTTCTCTTTTTCTTGCATGGACATCCGAAATCTACAACTCCTTAGCTCTTCCCAGAACAAATCGTATGGCAAGAGATTTCACGTGCTGTACTTTCGCTTTTTGCAGAAGCCAAGGAGTTGTCAATTTTGAAAACACAAGTAATTAACAAGTTTATTAATCTTGGTGTAAAAAATAACTAAAACAGAGTTAATATATCAAAGAATGCGAATCAGCCCATATGTCTAGTTTAATGTTTTAAATGAGAAATTAGCTGATTAAGGAGGCGGTATCCAAGATGATGTCCACCCATGTAATTTTTTGAGGTACCCACATTTTCTTTTTCTTCTCAAGCATCTGTGCCCCACTGATTAATATATCAACACGCTAATAGGGTTTTTAGAGTCAATAATGAGTTATCAGTGTGGGGAAAAGTCTGAAATGGGTAGTAATCAAAAATAGAATCGAAACTTTTTGATTGTAAGCAGAGCAGAAATCACATTATAATGGATCTTGCATTAAAAACAGACTCCTGTGGTGTTTTTAAGAAATTCTTTAGCCTACAGATTATAGTTTGAATGCAATTAGAAATATAACAATCACAATAAGAAGTTCAATTTACATGAATATAAAAACTAATAAGATGTATTAATTTAAGCTGAAAGTAATATTTGCATTTGTAATCAAATTACAATAACTTAATTCTGGTTGTTATGTACTTTCTCATTGGCTAAAAAATTATTTTACATGGTATAAAGAATGTTGCATACGTCATAGTAAGACTAACGGCAAAAACGTATCAATATGCTTGACGTTACATTTGAATTTTGTACACTTTTACGTCATTTTAAAGGTCAAATGACCTTTTTTATCTACAATGAAGAGTAAAAAATTAAATTATAAGCAATGAATTCAATATTTATTAGTTTTATACGATATAAAATGGTTTGAAACCGCTTTCGCGGTTTATAAAACGTAAACTACCCCAAAGTATTTTATATCGTATAAAACAAATAAATATTGAATTCATTCCCTAATTAATTAATTAAATCAAATTATTGTATAGACAATAATAAATAAATAGCCAGAATGTGGAAAGTACAAGTTAGACTTTAACTAATTTCTTCAAAGATGTTACTTTAAAATATTCAACCGTTTAGGATTTGGGTATCAACTTATTTAATAAATGAAATTTTGTGCTGTAATTATTATGATTTTATAATTAAGTATAATTTTTTTTAAAACCTGTCTTTCCAGAGTTGTGAAGTTTACTTTTCTAGAATAAAAGACAGTTGATGACACAGTGTCAAAAATTCTTATATTACGAATCATTATTTTCTTGCAGAAATCCAGGATGTCATCCAAGCGTCCTGCTGAGGATCAGGGTGGGGGCTCCAGCTCTGGACCCCCAGCAAAGAAATTATTAACCAGATTTGAACCAGTGCGGATTGGCACCATTGGAAATCTTGTAAGTGTAACAAACATGTAAAAAGCATTGAAATGTTTGTCCTGGTTTATCTATATCTGAATCGATATGTTGAGTTTTCTTTCTTGTACTATTTCATTAATTCGTTTTCTTAAAATGCTTGTAGGAAGAGCTTGATATGAAAGTTTTGAGATTTCAAAATAAAAAGCTTGCTGAAAGAGTAGAACAGCGAAAGAGGGCTGAGGACGAGCTGAAGCGACGTATTGACCAGCTGGAGAATCGACAGAGGACAGATGATGCTGTGCTCATGATTGTCAATCGTTACTGGAATCAGGTCAGTCTATTGTCTGTTTGCAAATTGATATTCAATCAATATGATTTTAATCTGTGAAACTGAAATGGTTCTTAAAAAATATAAGATGAATAAACAAGTAATGAATTGTTTTTTGTTTTTCTTTTTTTAGCTTGATGATGATATAAGACTTCTTTTGCAAAGATTTGATGCAGAAACAGCAGATGAAATAGAGACTAAAAGTGAGTGGGTGATATGTTCTACTGCTTTATTCAAATGGTAAAATCCAAATATTGTTCATTTGCAGTAAAGTATTCCAACAGTTTTACTGAACAATTCAATTGATTTTTTTGTTATTTTGTAGATGAAAGTGATGAAACAAAAGCATTTTTGACTCTTTTGTCAACATGGGATAAACAAGAGTTAGAGCAAAAACTTGGGCAGAGAGTGGAATTCTCTAAGCGTGCCATTGGTAAGTTACTGCAGGCATTTGATAGACTGTTACAGAGAAACGAAAAGCTCAACAAAGGCATCCAGGAAAAGGTCAATCAAGAGGTGGAGGGGCTGAATCTCTCGGCAACCTCAATCAAAAAAGAACCCAGCGATGTTAAGATGGAGGTGGATGAGAAGAAGGAAGCCGAGGAAGAGGCGGGAGAAAAGTCAATCAAGACGGAAGAGGATAAAGAGATCAAAACTGAGCCAGAGGAAAAAACTGAGGGTATGGATAAATGTTTTACAAATTACCAAACACTTTGCATAAGCTTGAAAATTTAGTTTAACTGTTAAATAAAAACATATCAAAGAAGAGCTGGAGAAAAAATCTCCAGAGGGTATAAATAAATTCTTTATTACAAATTTTAAACACTTGAGACACTTCTTCAAGAATTGTAAACACAGTGATAAAATGGACAGGTTTTTTTTTCATTAATATATGATATACGGTGCACTGCTACATTTATTAGGTATTTGCATTTAATATACACATGTGACAGTTATCGATTTCAATGTTTTCTCTATTAGAAACTGAGAAAACTGAAGTCAAGAAAGAAGAAGAAACCTCAGAAACTGAGACCAAAGTCTCAGTGAAGGAAGAGGAGCCCTCTGAAGAAAAGCCAGAAATCCTGTCTCTCCAGGGGATCGTAAAGGAAGAACTGGCAGAGCTTCAGCGAGAGAATCGTCGCCTGCACAACACTGCCACCTATCTACACCAGAGACATCATGAGCACACACTTGAGGTTATTGTACATTGCAAAAAAAAAAATTATATCTGTCAGAGTATAAGATTTTTATCCAAATATTCCAACCAATTTTCCCACTCATAATGTGTTTTCTATCCGAGAGTCTTGATGAGAACTCACACAGATAAGTGGACAAAAATCATTTACCATCACATATCAAGAGAGATTCTTTTTATCACATATTTTGTTGGGTTTTGATGTGAGCATTCCTATTTTATAGAATTTTTGATAAAACAAAGATCCTAATAGCATTTCAACAGTATTGCGTAAATATCCAGTGTGACGTCATCACAATGTAATATGAAAAACTTATTACATTGGTTATCCACTGCATATTGGTGCAAACGTGTAATAAAAAAATGTATATTATAGCACTTTTAAATAGTACTAGTGGGTATAACGCAATGCTGATGTTATTTTTTACAGGTCGCTGAGTTGCAGGATAAATTGACAGCTGCAGAAACGGAGATTGCGGAATTGAAGAACAAAATGGACGACCTCGAGTATTACCACGGCTGTGCCAGTCAACAGGTGGATAAGCTGGATAGACATCTAAATGATGCCCTGCAGAAACTGAAGAGCTTTGAGGACACTACTGTGGTGCACGACGGCTCTGGCAAAGGTGTTACAGGTGTAGCCAAAAGCAAGGTAATTATCATAAATTGGCATAAGTCACCTTTATGGACATTGTTTGTAAGCCCTTTCCTAACTCATTTGTTGAGATTTTTATTTTAATTATTTCAAAGGTGCATGAAGATTCTAATTCGAAACTAGCTATATTTTCATTCGCCGAACAGATAATACTTAAAATGTTAGAAAAAATATCAGAATCTGGTGTTTTCTCATCAGTTGGGTCTGATTGTTACTGTACATGTATCAAACTGTTGATTCTTTTGTCTGATAATATTGTATTTTATGTACAATAGTAATTTGATTTTGTAATTTGCTGTTTATAGTTTGATGAGATGATGTACGAGCTAGAAGAACAAAAAGAGCTGGCCACGAATCGACTGACAGAGCTAGAGAAACTCAGCAAAGATCACCAAGAGGCTTTAACTGAGATAGAAAAACTTAAAACTGATGTAAGTTACATGTATCGTATATCATTGTATTGGGATAAAAGAACAATTTCTGCATAAACTAGAAAGTTACATCAAACTGAAAGTCTTGTCGAAATGGCTCTATCATTTTTTTGGTCAAGATTGGGCTAGCTATATTTTGTTTGTAGCTTCAACACCTGCCAGAACATATAATCGTGGACAGCACAGAGTACAAATGCTTGCAGTCCCAGTTCTCTGTGCTGTACAATGACAGCATGCAGATCCGGACACAGCTGGATGACACCCGGAACTTACTCCAGACCAGCAAAAACACACATCTCAGGCATCTGGAGCAACTTGAAGTAATTGTTTTAATACATGTACTAATCTTCATATGGACTGCATTTTAATTGTGAATAAACTCTATGATGTTGCAGATGTGTAATGTTAAAAGAAATGCTAGATGCTTAAAAAGAAATATATTTAGAGAATGTTTTATGTTTGATAGTGTGATGAACTTGAGACTCAGAAAAAGCTGAGGTCAGAGTGCTTACAACTGGAAGACAATCTGGCTCAGGTCAGGAGAGAGTATGAAATGCTGAGGATCGAGTTTGAGCGAACACTGGCTCAGAATGAACAGACAGGTTAGTCTCCATAACCAGAATGACTGGTGTTCAAGAATACAATTCATTGAAATATATTTTGCTGATTATTTTATGATGACAAAGATAGTTGCATGTTACTTTTACTTCTATTAGCTCCAATAAACCATGAAATGAGAAGCCTGATCCAGAGTCTACAGAAACATAACCAGCAGTTGAAAGCGGAGGCTAGTCGCTCCAGAAGAAGAGCTCGGGAAATTCAGGCAGATATGAACAAGGTCTGTTAATGCAAATAGATTTACAAAAAAACTGACAGGGATCTTTTTGTGAAAGAAAAAAATCGCTTTTTTATGTGTCTTTGATGACTCTTTCCAAATGTTTGAGAGGGTAAAAAGTGTGAAGTAACATACCCTTAGGGCTATTTATGTCTACAAGCAATTACTTTTGCATAAAAAGATTGTGGATAAGTTGATGAGGAGACAACCTATTTCATTCTGAACTAGATGAAGGCAGAAGGATTCAAACCTGAGGAGAAGCCAGAACAGACCGAAAATCCTGCAGGGGGGAGTGATCAGGGTGAGAGTGGGGGATCAGGAGGGGGAGGGGAGCCAGGGACCTCCACCCCCACCCAGTCAGCCCCCTCACCGCCCCACCCAGGCATGAAGACTGAGGGGGACCTCGGGAAGGAGGAGGAGAAAGAGGAGTTTGATTACAGAGAAAAAGGCAAAACAGACATGGAGGTCATCAAGGAATTGAGAGCTCAGTTAAAGTAAGTTGAGATTTATCTGTGATATTGTGTATATCCATGGATGAAATGTATGAAAATGGTTGGATTACATGTATTGTATTCTATTTCTGTACATTGCATATTGAATCAATCTTGAATATTTCAATTGTAGAAGTCTTTTTACATTAAGTTTATATACAGCATAAATCTGCATATTATATAGTGTAAACATAAATCCACTAAGGCCTTGAAGAAGCACTCATACTGAAGATACAGAGTACATTCATTTGATACACCTTGGTTTCATTAATATTTATGGAATTAAAAAAAATTCACAAATTTGGGGATACTTAAATTTGTGGACATTGGTACAATGTATTGCCAATACAATTTGTAATTGCATGTCTTATTTCTATGAGTTCTTGAATTTGACAAAGAAGTTAATGAAAATTGGATCTTTCAGATGTATTGAAGAAACCATAGTATATGATATTCCAGTGTTTCATACATTTATGTCAGCACATACATGTATATGAAAGAAACTTTTAATTGATTTACAAATTCTAATCTGTGTTGGTTGATAAACATTTCTTTATTAGGTTTTATAAAAGGTATGGTGTGAACAGCTGAATGCATTTTGATTTTTTTAAATTCTACATTGAATAGATTTTAAGAAGGCTGCGCAGTCATCAGATCTACCTTAAAATTTTAATTTAATTTTATCTATGATTTTTCTAGCTGTAAACTATTCTCTGGTAAAGAAAATTCCATATAATTTTAGTTTTAACTTTTACTTTCCTTTATCTGGATTCAGAGCTTTTCTTCTCAAGGAGATCATTTTAGTCCAAAAATGGCCGACCCTTCAGCCTTCTTAATTCTCAAAAGTGGAAGAAAAATGATTTTCTATTTATATTTTCTGATGTTCATTTGTTTTATGCTACAATGATTTGGACAGGGACTGAATCAATAATTGCATGTAAAAGTAAGAAGGTGAAGAAACCGAAGATGTACACAGGAATGTACTTTGAAAGTTACAAAATGAGAAAATACTCATTTTATGCCTTCAAAACTTTTGAAAACTTAGAAGTTGTTACATGTAAATGAAGAAAAAGGGAAAATCATCAAAACTTTAAACACAATATCAATATTTACTGACAATGTTATTTTGATCTTTTTCTGCAAATTAATTAAAGAACAGCTATGTATTTAAACTAAAAAAAATTTTTTATTTCTATGGGAAATTTTTTTTATTAGATTATTAGGGTTACTACTGTATAGATTTATTATATGTGGATATATCATAATATTCTAAAGCATACTGACAAGTTCTTTCCCAATAATTCAGACAGTCGCAGGCCAGTCAGAAGGAGCTGAAACTGTTACTGGATATGTACAAGAGTGCTCCAAAGGAACAGAGAGATAAAGTCCAGGTGTGTACATGTATTTTGTATCTGATAACTTCCAAAAAAAAAAACCACATGAAAATAAGAGACCTTATTTTGAGTGTGTTACAACACATGGCAATTAGCGACTTTGGTAAAGGCTAAAATAATATCCTTGTTTTGAAACATTTTTTATTAGCAAAAGTTAAAGCTCTTTTTATCAATATGGAGATTTCTATTTTTTACCAATTTTTGATTGATGAAACTTCAGGTTTGAAAAACAAACAAAAAAATTCCTCCCTACCTCCTTGGTCTAGAAACCTCCAGGCAGCAATTCTAAACCAAAGAATTTTTAAAGTTGGCCTTATAAGACTGCATTTTTTTAAATACCAGGTAGTCGTTTTCATGTTAGTTCATGTACATGTTTATTAGCACTGAAGGGTATTGTATTATAACTGTTTTATTTTTTCTTTGGGTGATTTCAGTTAATGGCTTGTGAAAAGAAATTTCGACAAGAAATTGATGAACTCAAAGCTCAGATCAAAAGAATGCAGGAGAATGAGAGAAAGGAGAAGAGGAAGCTTGCGGAGGAAGATGCCATCAAGAAGATCAGCAAAATGGAAGAGAAAATATCTGAGCTGTCCAAAAACCTAGCTACACAAAAACAGGTACCGGGTATATTTATGGTGGTTATTATGCATATGAAGTCATGCTCAGCTCCGTTAAAAAGATAATATTGAAACTGGGAATAAAATTTAAGTTGATGTACTTTTAAGAAGATTTTGTACAAACTGTAAATTGAATTTGTCAAGGCAATTTTTCATATCAAAAATTGAGAGATGTGCTTAATAGCAATTTCATAGAAGGACTCCTACCTGAACTTGTAATTGTGAATTAGTAGAGTGCCGATTCTGTAAAAGGAGAGTACCAGTATTCTATGGAGAATAGAGTCTGACATGAAGGAGTGTGCACATAATTCAAAATCATAGCATTACTCACAGAATTTAAGATCAATATATTTATAGCAATAGCAATGCTGTATTTCAGAGAGAAGAAGCCCTACTGAGTGAGATGGAAGTAACGGGCCAGGCTTTTGAGGACATGCAGGAACAGAACATGAGGCTTCTCCAGCAGCTGAAGGAGAAGGATGATGCTAATTTCAAACTCATGTCAGAGGTAATGAAGCAGCTGATATTTGATTTTACTCCTAAACTAATGGGACTCTGCTGGTATGAAGAAAATTGTGCAAACTTTTAGAGCTTTTATTACTTTATATGAAGCTTCTGAAGCTTGTTCCTTGAAGAATTAAATTAAAAACACATTTGGCTTTTGCACAAGGCTTAACCTGTCAAATTATAATTAATGTATGAAATTTAAGTAAGTAAAAGTAGCTGAATACGGATTCTGCATAAGTTTTGACATCTCTCAGAAGCAATATCATAAGATACATGTTCTGTTGAATACACAGAGAATAAAAGCCAACCAGATCCAGAAGTTGCTGAGGGAGGAGAAGGAAGTTTTGGCGGACCAGGTGGCGACCCTGCAGTCTCAGGTGGAGGCCCAGAATCTGGTTGTACGCAAGCTGGAGGAGAAAGAGCAGATCCTGCAGAACACTGTCACCACCATGGAGAAGGAGCTAGGGTAAGAACTTTCAAGCCTGACACTCAGTCAGAAGAATGCACTTATGATCAAAGTACTTCGATGTAAATGTATTAAACATTTTGAAATAGGTCCTGGTCCTGTTCCTACATTATCAATTGCACACCATAATTCATGACCACACTGATTATAGATGGGAGTTTTCGAAAAACTATGCATTTTTCATCATGATAAAGTCAACAAATCAACAACTCCCATCTATAATCAGTGTGGTCATAAAAAATGCATAGTGTAGAATGATAATCTTTTGCATGGTCATTTGATATCGATAAAATTCTTAAACTGTATGTGTGCTTCAAATGTTAATGTATGATGTTAATTGTTATTGAAATTATTTATCTAAGCCATCGTGTTGTTAGCGTTTTAAACATTAGTATGACTTTTCTGTAGGTTAACACAGCAAGCAATGGAGATGCACAAAAGGAAAGCGGTGGAGAGCTCGCAAACAGCGGCTGATCTAAAACTTCACCTTGACAAATACCAAGCCCAACTCAAAGAGGCTCAAGTCTCGGTAGCTGAAAAAACAGGCGCTCTGGAGCAGGAATCTTTCAAATATAAACGCATGCAGGTAAGCTTGTTACGTATTAAGCAGTGCAATATTTGGTACTGATATACATGTACACATTTGAGCCCAACTTTAAGTATGATAGGCCTTGATATTCAGAAAAATTTGAAGTTATAATTGAGGATTGTGATAGTGATTGACATTTATTCATTGATTTATTTAGGACATTTATGAGTGAATTTTTTTTTTTAAAGCATTACAATAACTGCTTTACCCTGGCAATTGTCATGTAAATTGAAAATAGAATCTCATGAAAATTGAACTTTAGAATCATTTCATTTTGTGGCCAATTTTCATGGATTGTTAATTTTCGCCTTTCGATGGCTCTTTTGGAATGTAATTTCATGAATAAGCTTGAATGAAAACTGAAAAAAAGATTCTAAATTCCATAGGGATGGATGTAAAGTTTTGAGTGAAGGTTATTGATGAAATCCATGAAAATTGAGCTGCCACACAATATATCAATTCTTCATTGGCACATGTAGTTCTTCTTTATTACATAGACTTGCACTTATGATATTAAAGAATTATAGGTATTGAATGATGACATGTGTAATGAAAATGGTAAACAATATACCCTGGTAAAGAAAAACATATCTGTTCTTCTGTCATCAGGAGGAGATAGCTAAACTTCAGAGAAAGTTGGAGAGAAGCAAGAAGATAGAGATGGCGGGAGCTGCCGATGAAGTACTGATGGCAGAAATAGCTGAGTATAAGGTCAGTGGGGTCTTCTTGTTTGATGTTTATTTCTGTGTCATTGGTGTTGTATTTTTTTACAGTCTGAGTTACACGAGGGATGATGGTTTAAATTAGATTTGATACCCATTAGGTCCGGTAAGTTGAGTTAAAGGTCTGAGGAGTTTCCTTGATAGATATTTGCTGTACCTGTACTTTATCTTTCATTTGCATTCTAGGAAAATAGATTTCACAAGGTCTGTGAGAACCTTATCCCGGCAAATATTTGTGAGCCTGATCTAGTAATTTAATGTCTCACACATTTGTTTAAGAGTTCTTGCGTAGTCTTGTGTTTTAAAATAAGTAGCCTCAAACCAGTGTACCAATGATGAATTGCAGAATAAAGTAAACATGTTCTGGAGAAATGTTAGATGAGAATGATTTTGTAGAACTCCTATGTTTAGGAAATATGAAGGCAAAAGGTTGTATCCTGAGATCATATAAAAATCAGCAAAATCAGGTATTATGTGGACTTGTTATAGCTTGTAATTCCTTTCATCTACAGTACAACATAGTCCTAACACCCCAGTCTATACATCTATGTTTAAGACAAAGTGGAAATTTTGTTTATAAAACAAACCATATTTCATTTTGTTATACTTTCATGTTAAATACTGAAATTTGATTGGTTAAGACGCAGTTCATAATCCTTTCTATTACCCTTAGCGTTAGAAACGCACTTAGCAACAGGTAACATTAAAAATTGTTACATGCGCGAAAATTATGCGTGTACGGTTCGCTGTAGAATTCACGTTATTCCTATATGAAAGCAGTAAAATTTTCTTAAAAATTAAGACATTCAGTATAACAAAATAAATAGTGCCTGTTTGGGAGGATAACAGTTGAAATTGACACCCCGAGAAAACCATTGTCAACCTCCGCTTCGCGTCGGTTGACAATGGTTTTCTCGGGGTGTCAATTTCAACTGTTACCCTCCCAAACAGGCACTATTTATATAGTGTTGTACAAATATTAAAGTGTTAAATCACAAGAAAAAATGTGCATTTGCATTTGGCTTCCAGAGTAATAGACAAGTGACTGCTTTGGCATTATCGGTAATGGTAATGTTTCAAGGCAATCAACAACATATTTCTTTTAAGCATTAATTAGTTTAGTTTTCGTGTGATGGAACATACCCTTTTGAAGGACTTGCAAGTGTAACATGCTGTTGAATGATTAATAGTGTGGTTAGCATTCTATTGAATTTCTTCCCTTGACCCGCCCTCTAGATCCATGCAAGATTAAAAGACAACAAATCTTCATCAATAAAACTTGTTTTATTTTCTCCACAGGAGCAGTTGACTTGTCCGTCCTGCAAAGTGAACAAGAAGGACGCGGTACTGACAAAGTGTTTCCATGTGTTCTGTCTTGAGTGTCTAAAGACTCGCTACGAGACTAGGCAAAGGAAGTGTCCCAAGTGTAACGGCGGATTCGGCGCCAACGACTATCACCGACTCTACATCTCCTAGCAGGTATCGGAGAAGAGAAGTTCGCCTCACATCATTAATATTCAATATTTAAATCTGTTCATTTTTGCCAGAAAAACTTTGACTTCTCGTCTGACGGAAACATTTAAAAGTTATGCCTGTGGCCACATGATCATTCATTTATACAATCAACATTTTTATTCCATCATCATATTTGTGTTTGTTTGGACTTATGGAAGAAGAGATGCTTCATTTTGTAAGGATGGGAGATTTGATTCAGATTGGGATCTGATCTAGGATTCTATACGAAAGTTTTAGATGTGTATGTTGTGTGTGAATTACGAAATTTGTTTGGAAGGCATATTTTGATGCCCTTGTATTATAAATATAGATACATGTATATGAATAAATTAATTTTATACATTTTGTTTGTTGTAGTGATTTTATAACCAAAAAAAAATATAGAGATCAATATTGTTATGATTGTATTCGTCAAAATATGAAGTAAGTTTATTCAGATCATTTCGATTTTGTGAGATAAACGAAATGTAGTATTGTTTATAAAAGTAGAATTTATATTCAATATTTTAAATATACAAAAAAATTAAAATACTTTAATAAAAAACAAGAAATGTTATTGAAACATATACAGTTGAACTTTGGTATCTCGAACACTGATATCTCGAATACAATGGATTTGTCTACGTGATTTGTAAGTCCCAACCACTTATTTCTTCACTATTTTAACCTCGATTTTTCAAATACTCGGATATATCGAAGTTTTTAAACAGTCCCATCTTGTTCTGTATACTGTTGACTGTGTACCTTTCCAAAGGGTCAACTTTTTCACAGAGTAGTGAGTGGACACGCATTCATTTTATCTATGACCCCACAACTTGAAAATAACTCCCTATTGGGTACCAGTGTCAAGGAAAGGGTTATCAGAATACTAAGTGTGCATTATTCTGCTGACTGCAAATTTTAGAATAGTTTCACCATTGATCACTTCTTCACATGATACTGGGCCTTAGGGTAATATAGGACACCTCCATATTGTGACGTACTTCCTTTCGAAAAAATAAAAACAAATATAATTTTATATTTGTTTATCTTTCCCCAAGTTGTAATCTAACAGCGTAACGAGATGGTTTAGATCGTTGACTACGAATATGTAAGTCATGAGTTCGAATCCCGCTGGGGCTTTTATATCTTTTACATTTCCAAACATTTCAAAAAACACGGGGTTTTCAAATATTGTAAAATTTGAAATTTCTAAATCGGTGAAAGTATTTTGATTACAATGTACTTTTAACCACATTCATATCGACAGGTGTCCCATACCACCTCGAGTACATGCATGTATTAATGAAAAACAGCGTTGACCAACTTCTTATTTTATTGCATTTCATAAACAAAAACAAACCGTTGAATTCATCACCAATTGCACTTTATTGTGGCAGGACGTTTTCCTTGAGTTTCAATGGGAGAAACAGTTGCAACGTGGATGTGTAGTGTTTCTTCTCTTTTACTTTTGGTTTGTAAAAGTTTGTGTTTCATCTCACGCAATTTGTTTTTCTGGTACAAATCGTTGAAGTTCGTTGCAAGAATTGCCACCGGCATTGCTAAAATAAGCATCCCCGAGAAAGCGCAGACTCCACCCACAAAGTAACCAAAGGTCGATTTTGGGAACATGTCGCCGTATCCAACGGTTGTCATAGTTACCACCGACCACCATATTCCTATGAAAATGTCTGGAAACGTGTCGGTCACATAGAATTCTGCATAGTAGATAAAACTGGCGAAGAACAGAGACGCCAGAAGAAACGACAGCGATAACAGTAGAAGGTCTTTGAGGCTTGCGCGGATCGACATGATCATTATTCGTAAGCCTGAGTAAAGTTTCATCAGGCGGAAAACTCGAAAAAGACGCAACACAAACAACGATTTCATCACCAAATAAAACTGCACAAGTTCATATGTCGTCACTAGTAAGGTCAAGTCTTGTTCGAGGGCATAGGTCACCCACATGGCAATTACCAGCAGAAGGTCAATGACATTCAGTGGGTACGTGAAAAATCGGGTCTTTCTGGGACAAGAAATGAAGTGTAGCATTAGTTCTATGGTGAAGAAAACCGAGGTGAAAATTTCACAGTCCCTTATTGCCTGGTTCGGCAATGATGTTCCAAGCATGACTTCTTTCGGGTTTTGCAAATTTAGTTCATCAAAGAATCGAATGTTTGAGTACGCGATGATGAACAAGAGATAGCTGTGTGTCAGTTTTTTCTCTCTGAAGGATGGGTGTGATCCAAGGACGAAGGTTACCATGGAAATTACGACAACTGTCAAGAAGAAGAAATTGAATCCCTGAAATAGAAATTTAGCTGTAATGTTCACGTGGTATCAAAAACATATTCTTTAAATCGTCGTGTAAATACTCTCTTTGGTCTTGAAAAATGGTTGATGGTGTGTGCTTAATTTCATTTTTTGTGTTTGAAGTTGACGTAGCTCTGGCGTGCATTTTTTTAAATTGTTTGTCATTTTCTGAAAAAACCTTTTTTTAATAATTAACATTTTTTACCAAATATATATTTTGATAAGTGTACTATCTTTTTTATACTAATAAACGCACATTAATCGAACAGTTAAACAGCCCGTTTTGTATTGCATTTAAATATCGTAAAAGGTGCTTTTTTATTACATGTATATTACAATTCCTGTATTCGCTCAAGACCAGTTCACTGGCATATGAAGTTCAACAAAAGTATATACAAATGAACACAATAACAGTCAAGGGTCACATGCATGATGTACAGTAGTAGTAATAAAGATTTTTTTTAAAGTTGAGTTGAACAATACAATAGGTTGTATAGGTTTGTGTTAGGAAGAGCAGACTGAGAAAATTTTCTTAACAAATCTTGACAATATTTTTAGTTTTTCTACATCATAAGTATTCATCAGCTCGTTAAATTTTATAATATTTTGGGTTTTCATAGTATTTCTTAGATAAAACATTTTTCTATCGTTTGCAAAATGTGAACATTCTAAAATATAATGAAATAAATAACGGATACATATCGGCTTAAAAAAATAAGCCATTTATTCTTACGGAACGTAATCCCTAATGAAGGTAAAACGCAAAAAGATAAGCTAACACTTTCCTTAAATTCATGAAACCTACAAATATTTGAGGTCCGACCTCACAATTTTTGCCTACATCGCCTCAAATCAACCCTTTGGGGTTGCTTTCACTGTAGTGTAAAATGAAATGGTCCTTTGCTATGCCAATGCTAATTTTTAAAAAAGGAGATATTCCAATTGTTAATGTTGCTTTATATACAGGATACATTTTTTGTTACTTGCAGACACTAAAATAAATTCCATTTGGTAACTTTAGGTAAATTCTGATGGAATATAATGTAAAATCTAGCTTTTGTAAATTATCTTAAACAAAGATTTGCAGCACTTGACGGTCTCTAAAATTCAAATTTAAATAAAATTTAACAGTATGATTGTCATGACCCCGTTATTAGATTATATCTCAAAATAATGAAAATTTGACGGCGGCGGGTTTTATATTCATTGAGGTTTAAGTATATTTGACTAAGGTGTTAATTAAAAAAAAAAACTTTGATGACGTCATCATATTTGACCTTTTGAAATGACCTTGAAATTTGATAGACATAAAATCTGAACAATGGTGATAGATGTGTATAAATCTCAGGTTTTTACTATGAAAAGAACACTTTTTACTTTTTTTATGATAGAAGGCCAAATTTTACAAAAATCAAATAAACACCATTCAATCGTAGGTTTTCAAATCACCAAATACCTCAGTTTTTTTCTGCATTGAGTAACTCATTGGTATTATTTATTTTATATTTCTTAAGACAATGGGTTGAAATTAACTTTTACATAATATTAAGCAATTGGTTTGTGTATATTTGAGAAAATATTTCAAATAATAAAGGACTATATATGATAAGGCCCTAAAATAGCCCCTAAAATGAACATCATCATTTTACTATCATTCTTTGTTTTCTTAGTACAGTATGTATGTGATGTGTTTACGTAATATTCATTTTGGTTCAAGTGCCCACAATTTAGAAACATGACATTGTAAAGACAACCTTTTCCCGCCATTTTTGCATTTATAGCGTAAAACAGCTTGTGTTCAAGCAGTTTTTCCCTCCGAAAACATAGAGCGCATTCTTGAACAAATGAAATATTTTAATCAGAGATGTATCTAGCCAAGACTAATAAGTGACAAAAAAAATTTCCTTGTTCAAGCATGCGCTCTATATTTCCCATTCGTAAATAGATAAGAAAAATGTCAATTTTGTGCTGATTTTGATTGAATTATAGAAATGGCGTCACTTCTGACGTCATATACTGCCAGTGAGTGCAAATTAATCAAATAAATAGATGAAAAATATATTTTATATCAACTCTTCTAAAAAAATTAGATAACATTTTATTGTACCAGGAACACTTAAAAAATGGCGAATTATGGGGGCCAAATTTAACTCTTATCATATATAGTTCTTTCACCGGTGTTTCATACTACCTTCAAGATATTCAAAGTAATTGGTTATCTATAAAAGATATTAAACCCCAACATAAATTAGGAAATGTAACAGAAGTAAAATTTTAAACACGGTGATTTAGAAAAATGTAAACATAAAAAAAAAACCATGCGTGGATCTAGACGGACCCCCCCCCCCCCCCCCCCCCTAATACTTTTTGTTCGTTTTAAGAAAAAGATTTGACGTCATAGGCCTGTGGGATTAAACGTTGAAAAAAGGGCTTTGGGGATGGAAAATAGAAAACGCACAGCTCGCTGGATAAAAATCATATCCCATCACAAAACAGGAGGGGTGTATTTATTACATGTACATACGAGATTGTGTACGTATCTCTTTCGTTGGCAACGTTGACGTCGCCGGCCGAGCCATTGTTCTGAACAAGTTACTGATGTGGTAATATTCATTGAAATTTTGTCCCGGTATGATATTCCCTGGGTGAAACTGTTTATAAATATTATATACCTTTTAAAAACAAAATTCACCGAAATATCAAGCACGTTTTAGTTCTACTATACAATATGCATTATTTATTATTCAAACGAACTCAAGTTCACCCCTCGGGTTTCGTTCATAAATCGCCATATATTGCGTTACATAGGTTATTATATGAAGAGATAAACTAGATACTGATCAATAAATAGATTTCAGGAAGTTCAGAGGAAATATTTTTGTATCATTGCGGATACTAATATTTCATTTATTTATTTCAAATAAGGCGATTGAAATTATCATAATTTGAACCACACGCTATAAATTGTGTCAACGTTGGTTAGATGTTAGGTCATCAACACAATCATCTGGAAAACGTATTGCATACAATCCCAAACTTCTATATTCCTTAGAGACGTGAAATTCTACAATGCATTCGATTTGCAAACGAGGGAAAAGGTTTAATTATTTAAGGAATAAAGAACCATTCTTTGAGTTTTATGAGGTGATAATTTCGGTCGAAGCGTGGACAAATCCAATAAAGCCCGAAGGGCTTTATGATAGATTCGACCACGCTCCGACCGAAATTATCACCTCATAATATTCAAAGAATGATTTCTTATTACTTATATTTATATTATTTCGAATTTCTATACTTTAAAACAACATTTTAAAACCAGTATTTTTTTCATGTACAGCACATGTTATGCATGCTATAAGACACACTCATTTCATTAAAAATGTAAACATTTTCCAGTGCCTTTGCCTGCACACATCAACATGATAACACTACGAATCAATTTTTGTACTATACATCCAATAAACTCAACGTGTAATTGGGGCGCAAGCGGGGTTTATTTATATTTAAATATTCAAACGTACAATTGCTGAATATAATATAAATATAAGTATTAAGGAATCATTCTTTGAAAATGTTGGTCGGGGCGCGATCAAATCTAACATAAAGATAAAATAAACCAATGAACCGGTCGGGATAACCATCACATATTCATGCATGGGGAGAATAGATATAAAAGTATATTTGTATACGCTATGAACAGATTTATCAATTCACGAAATATCTCTACATGTATACTCAACAAAAGAAAAGAAATTTTCCCCAATCAAAACAAAAATTTTAGCAGGAAGTTTGGTTCCTGTAAAATATATTTCCAATGCAGTGAAGGGGATTCTTTTCATTACTTTGGGTTAAAATAGAATTGATCGGAATAGAACATCGCTAATGAGAAGAATACATTAATGAAATAGAATAGAAGTTGAAAAGTTTGATGCTCAACATGATTTCTTGGTCTTAAAATATTCAGAAATACTTTCAATCTCCATATTGATTAAAATTGGATTAAGTTAAAAATATGGGATTCTATTTTTGGCTTCTTTTATTTACTATATGCAACGGGTCTGTCTCGAAAACGTCATCAGACGTTATCTAGTACTCATTGTCCATGACCAATCGCTGTTATTACAGTAGTATTTATTTACATGTATTAATTAATCATATATCTGTTATTTATTTATTGCGCTGCTTTTATCTAAAATAAAAGTGGTCATTATAGTTGGTTTGAAAATATTCTATTGTTAAGATGGTATATACAATAGGATCGGGTACAAATTCTGTAAACTGTAAACACCTGTGAAAATTTGACACTATAACGAAAAAATGACAACATCAAAGGTCATTATAAAATACCATCATTGAAGTTATGCTAATTCAACGATATCTTTTATGTTTACCGCTCTCGATTTTCGTAGCAAAATGTTTGCCGATGAATTGCTTTAAAACAAATTATGGCCGTGCGTGTTAATAACAATTGTTAACTATACACCCATATACTCATGAATGTAAATTGAACACCTACTGTTCCGTGATTAAAACGTGCAATAGTTAAAAAAATAAACCAATCCTTTCATTCATAACTGTGCATTTGCTAAACACATAAATTTACTTGAAATTACAATCCATTGTTACATTATTATAAATGTAGAAAAAACAATATCTTTCGATTTGGAGGTGTTCGTTTGATGAATTGTTATCTAAGTAGACTTCACAGATATCATCACATGTAAAAGACGGGTTTTAATTGATTTGAACAATATTTCATATTGTTACATATTTACATACAAGTACATAAAGATAATTGAATGCTAGCTCTAACTTACAACTTAAAAAAAATTGTTCTTAGACAATTATATTCAAATGTAATTTATGAATAAGGAAACAGACTAGAAGATATAAAAGAAGGAAAGATGATACATGTAAATTGAATTAAATTTAGATTAAACAAATTATTAATTCAGATTAAATAAAATTCACTGATTCAATGTACACATAAAACCCATTGAGGTCATTTTCGTAGGGATATTTTTATCTCTGTATCATCTTTGATATTTTTTATTTGATATAATTTTTAATGATTAAAAAAGGCTAATGATTTATATCTTTCTGTGAAAGAGAAATACGAATTCCGGCATGTGACTAGAAAAAAACCCCGATTACACCTATAAAAAATTTAACAACTTCTTTTTCGTATTCTTGACATGGTCGCCATATGTTAAGTTTCGCATTAATCCGCGAAAGTTTAGTGTTTAATTGCATAAAGGTCACATATTTTTGAAAAAAAAAAAAAGAAAAAAAAAAAACTTTATCATTAAGTAGCAAAAATATTTGAGCTCCAACATCTTTCGTACGTGTGCACGTGCTGAATACTTGATTTTAAATGAGCAAACTAAAGTTTAAAATCAAAATTTTATTTTCATATCGGTCCCCCCCCCCTAAATAGGTACATGTATGAAAAAGATCGTAGCCAATACCACCTTGTTTTCAGTATACCAATATTTATATGTAAATACTAAATAGGTATAAAATATATCAGTTTTGTTCCATTAAAGGACAAAGATAGTCAGACTGTTTAGCAGATCAATTGTTTTTGATCGTCCTGTCCGAAATATTTACAAGTGCTTCTATGTATTGTCCGAAAATGCAAAACTAATAATACGCCGGTTCAAAACGGAAGTTATAAATTGTATTCAGTGGACACGAGTGTCTAAATAATAATTTTTACTGTATTTGTCCATTTAAAAAAAATGAAGTAAATTTATTTGTTTAATTTTTATCTTTAAATACTGATCGTACCTAACTCAAATATATTCATGTTAATACATGTATTGCATTATATAAATACATGAAACCCAATTGCTATTACCGGTATTTATCCACAAGGAAGCTATAGGCGAAAACTTTTGAGAATAAATATTTATAATTTTATTTGTATACATTTTTAAGCAATAAAAATGTTGATTTCAGTTCAGCCGACGATAAAGGTAAAATAAAAAAAAGTCATAATAACGAGATAAAAAGTCGTAACGAGGAAACAAAAATACTTTGACAGTCGTTATTAACGGGTTAGATGATAAAGTAAAATACATAATAACAAAGAAAAGTTGCAAAATAATGAACAGTGTATAATTGTTTCCTTTCCTGTCCCTTGGTAAGTTTCAAAGTGATCCTAAGACCCATGACATCTTGTACGATACTATGTACCTATACCCAAACAGCCGTCTGCTTACATTATCCGACGCAGAATTATAGTATGTATACATTATTAAAATATATACCAGAATCAATGATATCTATCTATTATCTACACTATCCTTCTGAATAGTAGTCGTTCTGTTGTCATCCCAAGCAAAATATATACAGAGTTCCTACATATGAACTTTACGGACATAATGTAATGACTTTTTATTTACATAGTATTTTACGACGTATCTCATAAGGACTTACAATTTCGTTATCGTAAAAATTGAATTTTCGTCTCGTTTTGACGACTATTCACTTCTTAATAACTTAATTCCCTTGGAGAGAGAGAGAGAGAGAGAGAGAGAGAGAGAGAGAGAGAGAGAGAGAGACCTTGGCTAGTTTAGATGAAGATGGTTCTTCTAGAAGCAGCCATATTTTCCGAAGAATTCGTTTCCGTTTACTTGTGCGGCACTCTTCATCCGTGTAATCCAGACCGTAATGCTCAAATGTCTCCCTCAGCGTCCGAGTAGAGTTCATGTCTCCCTCCGATTTCAGATATTGCTCAAAACAGCATTCACCCAATAGTCCGGGCGAAATTTCCCAAAACTCGAGTTCATCTTGAATGATAGTTCCACAGAGATACGAGGGAAAATGGAGGGATCCTGTACGGTAAAGATCCAGGATGGAAACAAAAATGTTGGGGTTTCTGTCAAAAAAGTAACATTTCCGTTTGTTATCGTAAAACTTAGACTTTTGCGAAAGTCTTC
The DNA here is from genome assembly GCF_902806645.1 of Magallana gigas. Taxonomy (NCBI): domain Eukaryota; kingdom Metazoa; phylum Mollusca; class Bivalvia; order Ostreida; family Ostreidae; genus Magallana; species Magallana gigas. The sequence goes on from NC_047564.1 coordinate 31,438,121, forward strand.
CTAGCAAAGTGTCCGGGTATCTTGCGAGAGTTGAAGTCTTGGTTTCAAAAGCTAATCCCCCAACGTTAATTTTGATATTTTCCGCCATCCTACTCTCTCAGCGGCAGATAGAAATATGATTTCGAAAGATGAAAGTGAGGCATGATAGAGTAAGCGGCATTAAAAAATTAATACTCATTGATTTAAGTTAAATCACTACAAAGCAGACACTCAAGCTAACTCGGGCCTTGTTATTTGTAGTTCAACGTCAAAACTGATATTGTACAGTATCGATCACTTACACATACATTCACAAGAGAGAGAGAGAAAAGAAAATGAAAAACAAGACCATTTATTTTCTTTATTTTTAATTCGCTAAAAAAGTGATCTATATTTTAATCGAATATTTGCTATCTATACATAGATTGAACAAGAGAATAACCATCGTAATTATATAGAGGTTACAAAAGGCATTTTCATTTTGCCATTAATATCAGAGTAGAAGAGCGATTTCTGGGGAACAAGGTATTTTCTGTCAACAAACCCTGGAGTTCCGTAATTCCTGAAATCTGCATTATTAATCAACCAATAATGCACGGTCATTTTTTTCTTTAGAAATACATACATTTCTTTTCATATTTTCCCCCATTATGTATAATTGACCGAATACCCCTGCAATAGAATTATTGAGTTTGTAAACTATTAATTAAATAAAAACTGTAGAAAAAATGGAACTTGGGCGTGTTCAAATACTGTGTTATTAAATTATTAAATAATGTACAGCCCAGAATCATATCAGCATCATATTGATACTTTAAGCTATTCTAAAAAATAACAAACATTTGCTTTAACCTATTGAGTTTAGCTGAATACATAATGATAGATTTTTATAAATGCCTAAAAGTTTCAGTATTGTAACAGTATTGAATGAGATTTCTCCTGCTGGTAAAAGAAAACCGTCATCTGCGGCTATTCTGTTAAAGTTTGCCTTTTTATATAAAATCAAAATGTTTAATACACAAACACTTTTTCAATTAAAAAATTCTATATCAAGGATTAAGTTTAACACAGCATTTGAATACTGGTGATCTTCCCCCTAAAATCACATTTTTGGTGACTAATTTCACCTGTATATAAATACATGTATACATAATATATCTAATTTATTTTTCCTCATTTTTTTATATATATCTTATACTAGTATATAATTTTACATAGTGATATGACTTAAAAGTTTTCAAAAAAGATGGCCCTTTAATAATACAAAAGTATAACTAAAATATGCAAAAAACAAAGAAATGTATAATATCACAGATTTTTTTCTACATCAATTGACAGACAAAATTATTTGTACAAGAATGTGAAAAGACCACAAGAACTTGACCTTTACAATGGCTTAAAGAGGACTAGGCCCTATAGCTTGCAAAATCTAATACCATTCTAGAAGTATAAGTCAGTGCTTAACAGACTTGAACCCAGACTACCTTAAAAACCAGTTACCTCCATCCTAAATCTATTTGTTTATATTAATGTGACAATTACCATATTCACCTTACTTACATCAATCTCTCTTCATAAAAAAAAACCTATTACAATCATGTAATCCCCCCCTTTTTATCACTGAGTTAAACTTATCATGTCCAAATTTTATGCATTTATTTCAATCCAAAGAGAATTTTGAAGTAATGGAACTGCTACAAAGCAAATCTTGATAAATAATTTAATTGTTTTATCTGCTTTTTTAGAACAATCAATATCGACTAAGATGAAAAAGCATTGTCTAATCCTAGATTTTTCCAGATTCTGTTTTTAAATAACAGATACAAGTCGCAAGTAGGGTGAATACAGAACAGTCCTGCGAATAAGTACAATTAAAATTTCTCTTTTTCTAATTAAATACAAAATGAAAATGAATAAAACTTCATCATTCATGGAGTGGGAGTTGCTATGAGTGACTAATTAACATGTGCAACAATCAAAATACAACTGAAGAAACAGAAAAAGACTAAACAAAAGAAAAAAAATTAACAAGGTAATACAGAGGACAGCTTTACATTTAAATGTAGGAATGTAATAAACTTTGAATACAAAACTAGATAGCAATAAATAACACATCTTGTAAAATACCTAGAACAAACGTTTCAAGGTACATATAACACATATGGACGGATTTAATGACTACAATAAATACAAACTTTTCTTCATATCTATAATAAAATTTGCCATACATTCAAATAAATTTTAGTAAAAAAGAGGGACTGCAATATGTATTCATGTTATAATATAACGTACCGTTTACACAGTGACTAAAAAAAAAATTAATTCACTACCTGGTTTTTCATTGACTAACAGGAATATATCAAAAGTTAATTACATTCTGGTTACTGCTTAGTTACGTTGAAAACATTTTTTATTCAAATTGAAACTTTTATATGAATACATGTATTGTCAAACATAACGGATTTTTGACCAAAAAATTTATAAAAGAAAACTATCTCTTTTTTCTGTTCCTAACTGTTTAATTGTGCTCCAACTTTGTGCAATCAATCTAGTAAGCTTAGCTATTACACATTGATTTATAAAAGACATTTATCATAAACATAGTAAATGTATTTTCATCAATCAAAGTCAAAATGTATAAATACACATAAATAATTACAATAACCTCTCTAAGTTGCACAAAACATGTACATGTATTCTCCGATAACACTCTCGACACCCACACATAATAAATAACTGTGCTCTAAATTTTCTTCGTTTTTTCTTTTTCAGACCAATAATAAATTAAAGAATTGAGAATATATACAGTATAATACATATCTTTTATATCACAGACTACAATTTAATGGAAGCTGCACTTCACATTACTTGACGTATAAAAAAATACCTAACTCCACTTTCTACTCTGGCTGAAAATAAGATACACGAGAACAGATTTGATAAATCACAGTTGATCGGTGAGGCACGGCGGTCATGATCGACCAGTAGGGGGGCGGGAACGTCTGGTGTGGGGGGAGGGGCTTTTCCCGTACGTACTGCTACGGGCACTGCTCCTGCCGGAGGGGATTGGAGGTTTAGCACTTGTGGGGGTCATTCTGGCGGTTCTGCCGTCCTACAATAACATCAAACAAAATGTAATATATACAAGAAATGTAATAAAAATGTAATGAAAATGTTATAAAATTTCTTTATCTAACAAAGACATCAAGAGCAGCAGTATATTTTACTCTTACAATAGTACAATCCACACTTTGAATCGAGTTGTGTTTTTTGTGGGGTCAACCCAAAGGACAAAAGAGAAAAAATGCAGCTATTCCTTTTCTGTGAAAATACTGTTCATTTGCTTTTTACATTTTTTTTTTCCTATTATGGGTAGCTATTATATCATGTCATGTCACTTAAAATTGGTTGTCATCTTTAATTGCAGAAAAATCTTCTGGTGTCTTACAGGTTGTTTCTTGTCTTTCCATCTTATGTTTCTGCAATTAAAGATGGCAACCAATTTTATGTAACATGACTTTTGAAAGTGTGGATTCAACAGATGTACAACAGCTTTGGAAAACTCAAGATTTCTCACTGGTTTCTCACTGGTTATTAAATAATGCATATTTTCAATACTCCCATTATTAAAAATAGCCATACATGTAATAATTATTCATACACATATACATGAGAATTCTTGGAGAAATGAATACCACAAACTATATACCCATATAGATGACCTTTCAATATATTACTTTATTATTTTCAATATATATACATGTAATCTAATACTGTAAAAAGAAAGTTTTAGTTTATTTTTTTCAGAAATAAAGCTAATTCACCCCAACTTTAGCCACAATCAAAAAGCTATGTATGAAAATCACTCTGATTTATGAATAATGCTCCCACTACAGAACCAAAAAAGTATAAAGTACTGTACAAACAATTACAAGACTCCCTTAACACATCATCTATGATTCTACTCAAAGAGTTTGACTTAAAAGCAAGATGTACTGAAGGCCCAGTATAATGCACCAGTTTCTGCAGTCTGTTCTAATTATATATCAACAACTCTAGCTTTGATTACATAGTAGATAATCAAATTGGTTAGAACTTTATAAAACATGTACATTTGAAAAATATCTGTGGCTACTTAATAGATAATAGTTAATGGATCATTACTTAAATACACCCAGGCTTCCAATCCTTATATTTTACCATGAATGTTACCACATGTATTGCTGGTACAATGGATGATCATCTCTTCTAACCTTCATTCTTAAGAATAATGGAAAACTAATTCCAAATGAGTATACCGGTATTTTGACAGTATCGATTTTCTCTGTTATTTCAGAACTGCATTTCTAACAAACCAATCTAACAGTATATCTCCTTTAGTTTCATTTTACAAAATCAGTTTTCCCAACAGACTTTTTTTTAGACTTTCACGATAAACACATACAATATCATGTTATTTGGCTTATTGTATAGTCTGTGCGTTGCACTTCCTGGTCCCGGATTTTCTTTTCTATTCTGAGGGAATAATCAACCTGTATACTTTTTAGTATGATTATAATTGTGTATTATACAAGAGAGTAGTGATAAACAACAGATTTGATAAAAATAACTGCTAGCATAGGAATGAAAATTCTGGTAGATAAAATGTCTACTAGCTTGCTCTCAAAAATTGTCACTGCTTAGTTGTCCATTTTTACTCATAAAAGAAGTCAAGAGTATACTTGACTTACTCCAAACATTTATCCAGTTATTGTTTTTGTTTTAGACATTGATTTGAGATTGCAGTACCAAGTAGGCCTAGTTCATGGATAATCAAATACTGATTAGATTTGACACATTTTGTTTTTTCTAATTCAATTCAAAATAAACAGTGTTTTGCCATTCTTCAACTGGGGGTTTTTGTTCTGGTCAAAGGTACATTAATCGTAAATTCTTTGGCAAGTTTGCAATGAATATCATGTTGCTGTCCCATTAACTTCGATTGAATTCATAAGATTGCTTGAATTTGCATGCCCTTGACCTTTGTCAGTCAAACAGTCAAACCTTGTTATCTTGAACTCAATAGGTCTATATATAGGAAAAATCATCGAGATATCCAAGGTCTGTAGAATAATGAGGTTTAACAACAGCGAGACACACTAGTTGAGACTTCGAACACATGTACTTCAACATACTGTTTTCAGGGTTATTTTCGCCATTCAAAACTTGCAAATGGTTTTGCCCAGTTTTAAATTTGCCCAGACACGATTGTGTATTAAAGAGATAACTGGGAACATTGGAATTCGCCCAGTCTTAAATTGGCCCGTTGAGGGGGGCGAACGAGGGCGAACGGGGCGAAAATAAAATGGGGGCAAATATTTCCATGTATACTGTAGTCCATACTGCATACCATTTACATATGTTCGAGATATCAAAGTTTGACTGTATCCCATTAGTAAAAGCATTTCCCTCAAAGTACAAATAAACATGAGAAAAACTATGTTACCATGGATACATAAACCAGGTACATTAAAAATATGGAGTATGGTTGATTATTGTCATGAAAATATATGTAGCTGAATATGATACTGATCTTGAGTAATACAAAATAATTAGTAAATTCATAGTATGTCTACATTTTCACAATGTCAAGGCTTATTGTAATGGTCCGCACACTAACTCTTGAATAAATGGACTAAAAAAAGTACTAATTGTGTTCTGATATCACGGTTCCAAACTACTTTTTAACAAAACAAAGAAAAAACAAAAACCCTACCACTATATCAATTAGTTTGAAAAATGTATTCAAATAATAATTTTGATTGATTATTTTTTTACATGATTGTTTGCATGTTTAGCACACCAGCTGTCAAGATTTTTTTCATTTCATATTGAAATGTCACCAAATGCTGGTGAAAAGTCCTAAATATGCTTCAATATTCCAGGCCTTTGGGCACACATAGGTCTTCCTGTTGTCCAACACAGAGTTAATATGTCCTTACAAGTATTATCCTCATATATTTTTCAAAACCCCCCAAATCAGTAATGGGAATTAATTATAAATTTAGACTCAATTTAGACTCTTAAATCATTAACACGAAATAGGACAATTTGCTCAATGTTTCATTATCATTTTAAAATTGTAACTACCAGTATGTAAACTTCTTAACCTGTTGTCTGTGCAGTCATCTAATACAATGAACAAACCGACCCCAGACATAATTGCAGCAATTTCTATGGAGAATCTCTTATCAGACCAATGTGGTTCATTTTTATCATTTATCTTTTGACAACCCTGACTTTTTTTTAACAAAATAATGAAAGTGACTTTTTATCAAGGATTCATGCAAGGAATACACCAATAAGCCTTGACATGGCAGTGACGGTGTGTCCATTATACAGCTGACAGTAGTACTAGTGATATTACACACTACACAAAGATGTACACCAAAAAATGAGCCCTGCCACTGGTCATGCAACAACACTAAACATGCTCTTGATTACAAAGGTCAAGGTCACTTACTCTGCTGGTTTCTCAGTGAGATTTTCATCCTTATATAAACAAAGTGCAAAACATCAGCATTGGTTATATTCCATGATAGAACATTGTGTTGCAAACTACCTATTACCCCTATTTAAAATGCTGACAAGACAATGTTAATTAATAAAATGTACTTGTGATGTGCTCTGACATTACAGAATTTCAATTTCTGCAAGTTTTAATAACATTGAAGTCTTGCTTGGCTATTGCAGATGTATTAAAAGCAACAGAGAAAACTGTACACACACAACTCTCTGACGAAAGTGTTACAAGTCATATTAGGTCTCATGGTATTTTTTCAATGATATTTTTTGCATTACATGCATTTGCAAATTCCATTGAAAGTGAATGCTTTGTTAAACATTTTCAAACTTCATGATATTTATTTTTATGCAATGTGTTTTCCTTACTCAGTACTTTCATTATATCTAAACATTTTTTTTAATCTATAAAAATACTTTAGAGAGAAAACAAAGACCTTGTTTTGTATTCATTGACTGTATGAAATGTGTGCCAGGTCTAGATTGAAATTAAGGTCAAAAGGAATTATAAATATTCTGGCTTTTTACAGGTTACTTAGTACACAAACTGATAAGCTTGAATGTAAACCCCATCAGTGAAATTGTTTGAATAAACGAGGAGATAATTTTATTGAACATTTTCAACATATAGTTACGTAAAACAAACAATCAAAATCTATTTCTGAAGAAAAGTATTTAAAAGGATTTTGTAAACTTTTGGTATGTCATGAGACACACAATAAAATACACATATCCTGAGAGGCCTACAAAAAAATTAATATTGCCTACTTAATCAATCAACAACTAAATATGAAGGCTTTATGAAATATAGGTCTGTAGCAAATGGAAATGAATTGAAAGTTGTATTCACTGTGAGGGTAACCATCTGCAACTGACAGACAAGCATATTTCAATGATACTTGGAGTGTTTTGTGATGAAATTTTTCTTACATTGATTAAAAGGAAATGGAAAGTAAAAATCAAGGAAAGCTTTCTGTATCCATTTTAAAACCAACTCAAATTCATGTACTTTATCTTCACAACACACACAATTCATATGAAATAATTCAATCTCATTGAAAATCAGAATTTTATAGTTACATCGGTACCTAATTTCATGAATAGACAATTTTGAAAGAAGATATAAGACAGATTGTATTATGAGACTTCACAAAATCCACAATTATGCTATTAATTATCAGTAAGCTTCCCAATTCAGATATTTAATCTAAAATTAGAATTCAAAACACTGACCTTTTGTGCATTTGTAACAGTACTTAATATTAACCTTTGAGAGGCTATGATAAATTATTGACAACACAATAAACAAAATGAATGTCTCTTTCTTATCAAATTACAACATAATATTCTACATAGAAATATAAATCAATACTGATAAACTGTATAATGTATATACATGTAAGATAATAATAGGTACCTGTATTTGAGAAACAAAAATAGCAAGATGCCTACCTGAGGGATTGACTGGGACAACGCCCTACCCTGGGCATGACCCGGGCTTCGGAATCCCTGGGGTGGAGGTATCAGGGGTCCAGCAGTGTCATCTTCTTCATTGATGATGTCCTGTAATATTGTGTCCCCGTTTTCCTCTGGGTAGTCCTCACTGTCCATGCTCTGTAGGCGGGGCACGGAGGGGGATGGCTTGTGGGGGGACTCCCTCACTGGGACAGCATGGCCGTTCACCATGGGGCCCTTAGTGTCCTCTCGGTATTCCTCATCCATACTCTCATCAACATACCTGCAAAAAAATATCCACCTTCTTACATTTCTATTTATACTCAACTAGACTTTGACCCGTGCGTGCACGGGTTGACATTGTATATGATGTCGGACATTTACGAAATAGATACATTGACACACCTTATTGTTGACATTTACATAATAAAGCTTTAAGCCTATAATAATGCTACATGTATTTAATAATTTCACTACAATCTGCTTACTTAGAATAATCTAACTGTGTCTCGGTACAGGCCAATACCACAGTTAAAATGCCTCCCATATACCCGTAGCAAATAGCTACATATAATGTAGCAAAAAATTGCAGAATCGCTCCGAAACGATTTTGGAAAAAATTAATGAAGCTGCATTGAAAATAACAGTCAAATTATTCATAATAAACCATTTTGAGGCTGTAAATACCTTTCATCTAAAAATTTAATTCATTCAACACTTTCTCCAGCAACGTTTTTCACTCGCTTCGAGTTGACATTCGGAACTATCGGGATTTTTCATATTAAATGCACTGAGTTAGAGTAATCTCCCGTATTTCCTTTGATGAACAGAATATATATGTGACAAATTTTTAATGAAAATTTACACGTATTTGTAAAATCGAGTTTATCCATGCAAATGTGATATTGTGGAAACAAAAACTAAAGAGCCTCCCTTGATTAAGCGTGAATGAAATGCGGATGCGCAAGAAAGTAAAATCCGAAAAATCCATATGATTTCCGGATATTTTAAAGGAATTTTCGTTGATTATTAAATACCGAAGCTTGATTAAGAAAAAATAAAAACAAATTGGTAATCTTCAAGTGGCAATAATGTTTAAAATATATAAAACAAATGACAGTACTCTTCCCATTTCTCGGTATTAAAGCCAAAAAAATTGAGTCTATTATTTTAATATAGTAGTATAGATGCCATCTTGGAAGTTTCATAGAAACCATGACGATATGCTAAAATGAACATGAGGATTTTTTGGATAAAACATTTCATTTTTAGAAAATTGCTTAAGCTTATATTGTAATCCAAGCATTTATATATACATCATTTATTTTTATTTGTGAATTGCCAGTTAAGAACTTATCACTACAATCAATTTCCAATAGCAAGTAGTTTATGTAAAGAAATTTATTTTGTATCAGAAAGCAGAGATCGCTCAGGAATTCTGAGAGAGATCAAAGAAAATAATGAATTCATCTCATTTGATTCTAATATTGATCTTTTAATATAAGATACTTAGTTAAATCTTGTAAAACACGACTGGCAAATGATAATTCCTTGATCTACATGTGGTACCTAGTTGAATGTCCCTAAAATGTTATTTCCCTCATAAACGGGCAATAAAAATACTGTTGGTTAAACAGGGATTGACCTACAAAAAGTCCTACATGAACAAAATTTTAGAAGAGTCTCGTATTTGTATATGTATAAACCAGTAACTGTACTGCAGAATCATATCTCCAGTTTGAATTTTTTATGTTGTATCTTAAATATATCTTCCCATTTATTTCACACACTTTCAAGTTGAGTTCATGTACTAATTAAAAAAACCTTAGATAAATCAAGAACCCCATGAACAAGTGAGTTTTAGACAATGCACAAAAACTGATCACACGGATATGCCCATAAATTGATTCAACAGAATGTATTTTTCTCTTTATATTATGAGGAATTTAAAAAAATGCTCAAAGTAAAATTCCATTGTTGATGTTTCCTGCCAAGAAACCCTTAATAGGATGAGCATCAAAGGAATACGTAATTGTAATTATGTTTAATTCATGACCGTCAAATGAGTAAAGGGTTTTAGATGTTTTAAGAAAACTTATCCAGTCATGCATTGTGACATTAACAAACTTCCTGAAATTAACTTGCATAATTTATGACACTTTTGTCATTTCAATGGTAGTTAACACAACAAATAGGAGATGTATTTATGCATGTTGTTTTCAGTAGACTGAGAAAAGTATCATACATGCCAATTCAAATATCACGGTACTAAGCATACAGCATAGCTCAGTGTATTTACTGGTATCACTGGTTTCGTCCCTCGAATAATTGGGGTTATTCAACCGGCATGTTATGCATCGATTGTAAAGAAAGCAAACTTTAGAAATATTAGCGAACAAAATGTACACTTGTTTATTTGTAATTTGTCTGATCATTTCGACCTTTATTTAAAGCTATGTCAAAGTCGTAATACAACCATTCCCGTCTCATTGTCAGGGGTGAACTTTAACATGAGGCGAAATAACGTGGTACCCTTTTATGTCGTTTGTTTTGTTAGCAAATTTTGTACGTATTTTTCTTCATTGAAATTTGGCTTAATCGACTGGGAAAACTACTGCAATGTCTATTATTATACATATACTTAGCATAACCATTGTTTAAAAGCGTGCATAAAGTTTGATATAAAATCGGACCAAGCAGCTTTAAAATATTTACTTTCAATAGCATATTCAACAAAATGTGATCATGAACATGTGCTTTGTGCATGTCAGTACTCTCAGCACTTTGATTAAGGACAACTTACCGTGACTCGTGCCTCTGAGGTTGCTGTTTTGAGTATCTTGGTGCTGGAATCCCTGACTGAGCTCGCTGAGAGCGTATATTAGCTGAGGGTGGGGGATGCAGGGGTGCAGCATATCCCCTGGGCGGCTCTATATCCATTGGTGGAGATTTTATGTCACTTTCTCTCTCTTTCTCTTTTTCTTTCTCCCTCTCACGTTTCTTCTTCTTCTTTTTCCGTTCTTTCTTTTCGAATAAGTTGAAAGAAGGTGGCAATGGAGCATTCTCCAAAGGTGTGAGCATTGGGGGAGGAATTTTTCTGCCTTCAACCACACCTAAAAATACAGGAATTCCCAATTTGGTCTGATCTTAAACATATTCAAATATTGTGAATTAGTTTTTCAATGCTTTGTTGTTTTTTATTTGTTGTTGTTTGTAAATGGATTTTATACATCAGTTCCTAATAAACATAGTGATAAAATACTGATAAAATTGTTTGCTAAGTTTCATTCTTATCAATTTCAATATCAATTATACTGGAAATTTTAGTGTTACTTGATTAAAACAATACATATACATTTCAGATGAACAACAATATTGTTGGTGAAGATCAATCTTAAAAAGACTAACCTGGAGGTTTGCTTCCAGAGTCTGGCCTGTTCTGCTCACTTGGAGGAGAGGGCTTCTTGGAAAAGTTCTGCTCTGGACTTTCTGGACTGAAACTTCCCCGGTCCTGGTCCTTGTTTCCAGAGTTCGGCCGCACTGGTGAGGGAGTCCTCCTAGGGGGAGGGGGTCTAGGGGGGTTCTGTCTGTAGATATTGGCCTGACGGGGGGCTGGCCTAGGTCGACTTGGGGGAAAAGTCTCTTGCAGACTCACATTCTGATTAAAATGAGGTGAAATCACCCTCTGGTTAAATTTTGGAGGCGGCTTTGGTTGCATTCCTCTCTGAGCTTGGAAGCCATCTTGGTTTTCTTCCCTTTGTTTGGTCAAAGGTCCTTCCTAAAATTTCATCCAATTTATCTTTGTACAATGACATTCTTCTTGGGATGGTCAAAATATGTTTCAAGTATTTATTTAAAAAAATATCAAATAATTCTTACTTTTGCTATAAAACAAAACATTGCACCTATAATATCACTTAAAATAAGTGTTATTTTGAGGAAAACTGGAAAAGAGGTAAAATAGAGGTATAAAAAAATTAAACTGTTATACATAATTATACATGTATTACAGAGTTTTATGCAGCAATCTTGAGTATTGGTATTCAATCAAACAGCAAGATCAAGATGCCAACACAATAAGGCATAACAGAGTTACTTCCCATGAGAAGCTACATTTCCTACCTGAGACTGAGAGAAATGTTGTTTGGGTGGGCTGGGTTGGTGGGGGTATCGTGGGGGTGGGCGGGGCTGTAGTGATCCCTGACTGTTGTAGCTCCTCTGACTAGCATGACCCCCAGTCTGATGTGAAGCCATGGACATGCCATCATGCTCCTCATCTTCAATGTCTGACACATCCATCCCTCCTACACTCACTCCATCCACATCTTCCTCATCTACAAGAAAAATAAAAGAATTCCATCAGAACATATTAACCTAGTGTATCTTCACTCATTTTTTTTCAATGCCTTTTGAATTGGATTATTTGCAATTTTTTTTTTAAAAATCCTAACCTTGCACAGCTTCATCATCTGACATCATTGCAATGTCCTCTCGATGACTTCGATTAGTGTACTGGCTTTCCCCATTCACCATACCTCTTCTACCATGGTTAAGCTGAACCTGCAATATTTACAAGAGGATCTTTTAATAGATCAAATACAAAATCTAAACACTATCTTTTCTATTTCTACAGTAATTTTGTAGGGCCTATAAGTAAATAAGACTTTATCTCCCCAACCCTTTTTAGTAAAACTATAATTGGTGGTCAACGAATTAGTCATCAGATCTTCCTTAATTCTTTTAGATACGATGTATCTAACTAAAAACAATTATTTAGTAAAGAAAAAATCCATATATTTTACATTTAAATTTAGGCATTTTCCTGTATTCTTATATAGAGCTCTTCTTTTACAGAAGGTCAATACAGTCCAATAAATGACCATGACCATCGAGCCCTCTTAAAAAGAGGGAAGACAGTTACCTCTATCCTTTCTTTCCGCCTGTTATTGAGTTCTCCCCCTGCACTAGACGACTGTCGGTTATCCTCCATGAAGTTGGAGGACTGGTTGTTCTCTGACAGTCCCAAACTCTGTGACCGCCTAAGGGGTGTCCGTGGGGTGGACATGGTTCTGGGTCGCTTGGGAGGGTGTGGGGGAGTGATGGGGGTATTGTAATCAGTGCTCTGTCTGCTACCCTGTATTTCAAATTTGTAAAAACATAAATACATCACAGAGAAAATCTAATAAAAGTAAATAGAATTATAAAAACATTATCAGTGATACTGAAATCTCTATCACTAAACAATACTTCTTGGTAAAAAATAGTTTAATTGCAATTTTAACAGATTTCAAAGAACATATCTAATTTACATGTAAATCTAGAATCTTTTACACAGTACATATTTAATTTCTCACTGAAAATTCAATGGTCTGGGTTGATATATATTTGCACTGTCTCACCATCATATATTCATAGTCCAGATCCCCGTTTCCTAAGCCATTGAAGCTGGTCATGGACAGGCCCATGCGGTTAGGTATGGGGGTGCTGGGGTTACTCTGGAGGCGTTGTCGCTGGTGGGACATGATGATCAGTTGACAGTAATGGAGTTGCTTGTTTCTGGCATAGTCCCAAGCTGTGGCATTAAACTTGTCCAGCAAGTTTAAGTCAGCTGAAAAAAAATGTATACCTATATAATGTTTCTGACATAAAAATAGATGTGGGAAGCAACAAAAATGTCAACACAATTGTTTGCTATAAGAATATTTCAAAAATTGGTCTAGTATTTTGCAGATTTTGGAAATGAGTCTAGAAAAGCCGAGTAAAATTGTGATTACTAAATCTCTTCCATTGCAAATAAACTGAAGAATTGTTTCAGTTATCTCAAGTCAAACTGACTAGATGAACTCAACTTACCTAGGTATGAGTATCCCAACAAAAGTTTAATAGAACAACTGCTTTTTAGTTCACTTAGTCATCAGTTAAGGAATCAAATTTTTCACAAGCATCAAAGACTTAGCAACAAACTAATTCTACATACCTCCATAGTCTAACAGATGGTTGATGACATCCCCGTGTCCATTGATAGAGGCCAGGTGTAAGGCTGATCGGTCATTGTTGTCCCGGTCCACCACCCGCTGTCGTCCAGCTATGTCCAGAATTATTTTACAGGCCAGTAATGAACCTGTAGAGGACACATATATTAAAATCCTTAATACTCCATAACATAAAACAACTTTATTTTATATTTAGTGTTGCAGGCCTAGTAAGCAATTTCAAATCAAATATGAGTTGGTTAAATTACCTGTTTCTGCAGCCAATAGGAGAACAGTTTTACCATTTTCATCTTTGATCTTTGCAGTCTCTGAGGTCAGTAAGGTCTGTAGGAAAACAAAAAATTATATCAGACAGGAAACAATTACATTTCAAGAACAATTTTCAATCAAGGTAGAAATATTAAAATGAAATACAAAATACTGTGTCCAACATTAGTTCTACTGTTGCCTTCAATTTGTTACCTGCAATTGCAGCTACATAGAACCTCATTATTCTAAACTTTAATAGAAAATTGTCAAATTTTTACAACCCCTAAAGTTTGCTACAGTTGTGTGGTGTTTATTTATAATATATAGAGTTTTGTCAGGAAAATCATTATCACAAAAGCAGAGAAGAAAGAGAGAAAACCACGAAACCAGAGAAGAAAGAGAGAAAACTACCTGTAGGCACTCCAGCGGTTCTGTTCTTCTGACAGACCAATGCATCCACGTCTTGCCATTCAAGTCCCTCTCAATGCCGTCAGCTTCATCCACAATAAAGTTCGGGGAGCTACTAAGTAACTCAAAGTGTTTGATGTGATCCAGTCGACACGCCCACATGCACGGCGTAAGGCCATCTTTGTCACGGATGTTGACATCGGCATTGTGCTGAATTAAGTACTGTAACCGAAAATTAACGACAATCCATGAATGAAAGGACATTCAAAGGCAATGCCTCAGTGACATCAGCATGTAGTACCTAATGACAATGCGTTTATCTCCTCATTATGAAACAATGATAATAAATACATGTATAGAAGTATTTTCAATCACTCAATGATTATGTGCTAATATCTTCTGAAATAACTGCACATGTTCATGACGCAAATTATAACCATGAAAAAAAAAAACCCATCCAGCTTTTACAGGCAATTATCACTTTATTAGAGTATTAGTTAGTTTAAGTCTTGCATTTGCAATGCACAAACATTACATGGAGTATATGAGCTTTACTATCCCATACCTTCAGACACTCTGTAGACTTGGTCGTCACTGTCCAGTGTATGGGTGCTCTACCGTGCGAGTCTTGAATTGTGAAATCTCCGCCGTACTGAAGTAAAAGGCTGAGAGCCACATGGTTAGCATCGTGACAGGCTTGGTGAAGTGCTGTAGATCCATCTAAGTGAAAAATCAGATACAGATTTCATAAAAAACTTATCAAAAGTATTTTTCATAAATAATGCATACAGCCACAAATATCCACTGTATATGGCTGGCCGACTCTCTCATTAAGCTAAAAGCATAATGGTTTTCATGCAAAGTTCTGATCATTATCATGTTTCATAGTCATTCTTTGTGCTAACTCTGTAAAAAATCTGATGTTCCATTATAATTTGGCATTATTAAATATAAACTACTATAGAGCGTCATTAACAAACTTCGATCATACATTTAAATGAATTTTGAATAAAGCGAAATGAATTTTCTCAAATTCTATGGCATAATGCCAAAATTCTAATTTACTTTCTCTTTCATGAAAAGAATTGCTAAAATTGGACAGACAAAATGCCTTTGTCAAATAGCATGTTGTTTACATTCAGGGATTTAAAAAAAATAGCATTTTACCATGACTAGCAATGTTAACATCTGCCTCATTTTCCAGGAGATAGTTCAGCATTTCATTTTGATGAAAGTGTACAGCATAGAAGAGTGCTGTTCTTCCTATGCCGTCCTGCTCATCAATACAGCTTGGGTCTGGAAAAATGAAACATATTTTCTCAAATCAGATCAAACAAAAGCAATTAAAGTTACACTTCTAATAAGGGGCCCATGAGTCTTAACAGTCACGTGAGCACTGCAGTGAGAAGGCACTGACTAACAGAATGATAACTTTATGATCAATATGGTCATGCTCTCACAAGAGAACATAAATTCTTAATGTCACAGATCGTATTACAGTAAAACATATTGGTAATACTGGTAACAGTTTAAATATCTATTGATCAAAAATATTTGTTTTTTACTCATGATGACATCTCTCTTTTTAAAGGTTTTGAGGAAGCAAAATTTTATTATAAAATTTATCCTAGATAATGATCAAACCCTGCACTTTATGCCTACTGAAATTAAAGTTTAGATTGAGAAATATTGCAACAATCAATCTTATCATACAAAATATCCTACCTCCTTGAACAAGCTCCATAAGTAAATCTGAATCTTTCTGTTTTACAGCATGCATTATGTGGGGCAGTGTCGTGATATTCATACTTTCATCTGTCATAATGCCCTGCAAATTTTTCAGGTTGTCTAAGTTTACCCACTTCCATTGAAATTTATCCGGAGCATCAACAAATGGTGTCATAGGACTGAATCCTCTTGCTGTGAGTGAAAGTGTCTTTTCTGCATTCTTTTCATGTGATCTAGTTTGTAACTTTCGATAATACTTTTGCATATGCAGGAGAGCTAAATTCAGGGTGTCTCTAAGTTCTGAACCTTCTGCATCCTCATTTAGTTTCAGCAGAAACTCGTTAATGAAAGCAGCAGCCTTCTGGAAATCTATCAAAATTAATTGAAATTCATGGTAAATTATATATAATCCCATTCTCTGAATAAAAATAAATTGTTTACTGGTGTGCGACCAGTTATCACCAGTGCATTTTTACATCATTTTCATACTTAATTTTATGTGTTGATAAAATGTTGTAAAATTGCACTGGCAAGAAATGGTACTCCGCGAGAACTGGTAGCGCACCAGTATCTATACTATGTCTGAGATTCTTTTATTCTTGAAATTTATGATATCATGATATGTATATGTTCATGAAGAAAAATTTAAAATTGACCTTTTTACCTAGAGAAATAAAAAAAACCAAAAACAAAACCAAAACAAGAAAAATATCTTTTATGCAGATGGAATAAATCTGTCCTTGTTTTTAATATTCTGAGGGTTTTAAAATAACTTTTCAGCATTATCACCAAAGTACCCTAATGTCATTTGCAGTGCAGGATCTCAATAATATGATCAAAGACATGCTTAACAGTTTTATAGCCATGTTCTTCAACCTTACGTACAACCATGTACAACATAGCAAAAAGGCATTACAAGAAGAAAATTTAAATTCTTTTATGCTAGTGAATGAGTATGTATCTTGAAATATAGAAAAATTAAGTAAAATGTGGTGCAGACTAAGGACAGGATAAGTTAAAAGAAATGGATTTTGAAAATCTTTGTAATTAATGAAAAGATGCAAACATATAACGGATAAAATTGCATTAGAGTAAACTGGCATGGTGCAATATAGCTGAAATTCTTCCTTAATCCCAGAACTCAATGTCCGCACTGCTATCAAAGTTTGTTTACAGGATAAGACGTTCGTTGCGACCTGTTCAGCTTACCTTTCCGTTTTATTCCCATTTTGTTCAGTCACAAAAATTTGTCAAAAACATTGAAATTAATGTGCATGCTTAAATCTTGAGGACTGCGATAAATCGCAAGTACCCATCGTGGGTTTATTGACCTCCATCATGTTTATGATCCCATGTTAGGTGCCCTCGGCAGCCATTTGTTATTTTCCCATGATGCAATTGATGCGGAAGAGTGTTCCAATTGCCATTAAAATATCAAATAAATCCTAATATTTACTCTATTCTTTGAATACAAATTTCATAAAAAGCAATTGGATGCTTTATATTAGCAGTATTTCTTTAATTAAAACATTTTTATACAAAAAAATATCCAAAAAACTCGTGAACTATATTTTCATGCGCCATTCTGTTGCTATGTATTCGTCCGCCTTCGAAACGGCGGGAGGCATGTTTATTTTTGCGATAAATTTTCCTTTCGTTTTTCTGCAGAAGTACTTTTCATATAAGACATTGTACAGAATTAAAAAAAGATAATACACATTTTTATTTAATTGAAAAAATGATAATTTTAAGTATGTTCTTCACAGATTATCTACAAACACATAAATTAAAGAAATTAACAATTAATTTAATTAAATCGAATTTTTTTTTTTACAATGTTGTTAAAAGGTTAATAAGGGGAAATTTATCACGAATAAAACAGCTTTTTTCATTAAATAACCTTTGCTTTTTTTCTCTTCCCTCATAAGACAAAAATTAGTTTGCGTTAGATTTGGCCATGCAAACAAGTATATTTGACTAACTGACGTCGCGTCCAATGTAAGATTAATTTAATCAAAGTAAAGATGATAATTTGCAGAAAATGCATAAAGTTTTTCTTATTTAGAAATCTTCAGTAAATGTTTTCTTGCAAGCAGAGACGTATATAAATGTCTCTGTTGTAAGGTTTTTAACAAATGTTTAAGCAAGAATAAAAAAATTTATTTAAAAAAATATTAAAAATCCCATTCAAATCTTTTGTAGAATTATCATGCAACTTCTCATAAATGTCATACACTTAAAGTTGTTTAAAATTTTTAAAGATCCCCAGTTTCTTGGTTTTATAATATTCGATAGACAATATGTTCAGGTAGGTGAGTTTCGCCGGGTCAATGTCACACGAGTACAACACGAACGACTTAACAAATCAACATCCTTCGTTACGTGCGCCATTTTCTTTCTTGTTTTGATTAGAGGGGGGAACCTAAATAAATCCACCATCATCTGCTTTATTTGAACTCCTGCAAGCCAAATAACTTATTGAAGAGGGAGTTCAGGCATTCTTGTTATGGCAGATACGGATAAACTTAATATAGACAGTATTATAGCTAGATTACTTGAAGGTAAGTTTTGGTTGTTAGATATGTCAAACAATCTTTCAAGTAGTTCTTCCGGCTGGAAAAGGTGAAAAACAGTTGCTATAACCTACGCAGTTTCAAAGACTGCAGGCAAAACTTCACCTCTTTCAAAATATTAAAAACTTTCTACAGTAAAATTGCATGAAAGAATATGTGATTAATGTTATTTTTGCGCATTGTTTATTCGGTAGCAGATTCAATGGCAGATCTATGACTATGTTGATCAAAAACAGAGATAACTTTTTGTGACTGAACTATTTGATTTCTCATGTTGTCTT
Organism: Magallana gigas; assembly: GCF_902806645.1. Taxonomy (NCBI): domain Eukaryota; kingdom Metazoa; phylum Mollusca; class Bivalvia; order Ostreida; family Ostreidae; genus Magallana; species Magallana gigas. The sequence continues at coordinate 31,457,348 of NC_047564.1, forward strand.
CACACAAATTACAAGAAAATACCATTTTCTCGTTTATTGTCTCTTTTAATATCAGACTTACTAGTTGCATTACTCGTACAGTATTAATGAATTTAATATCTATAGAGTATATTTATGTAAACTGTAGGTTGAACATTTTACACCTAATAAAGAGCAAAGCTGTTTTTATAAAACATATGCTGCTCCAACCCAGTATGTATTTCAGAGTATAAAATATTCTACCAGTAGGTGGTAGATACTAGTGTTGTCATGAGAATTGCCATCTATCAAAGAAATAGTTGCGGAAGGCAGTAATTTGGCAACATTTTATAGTAAATTTTATTATCAATATTCCTTAAAATTCAGCCACTTAAAAAACATTTGTTGTGAAGCAGTATCCAGCACATTATAAACAGATACGGAATTATTGTGTAGTGTAACATTTATCAGTATAGGTTATATAGTGTATACTCATCATGAAATTTTAATAATACATTTTGTTTTTCATTTCTTTCTTTCTATATAGTTAGGGGATCTAGACCAGGAAAAAATGTTCAGCTGACAGAGTCAGAGATCCGTGGTCTCTGCCTTAAGTCACGGGAAATTTTCCTAAGCCAGCCTATATTGCTGGAATTGGAGGCCCCATTGAAAATATGTGGTAAGTTATTTGATTAAAATATTATGGGTGTTTCTCACTTATCAGCAGGCACCACACAATTCGACTGCAACACAGTTAATATCAACATGATGTTCAGATATTGGGTCATATAAAAAACATTGGGAAGAAATATAACAACAACAAAAGAAGTTTTTTGAGTGTCTGCATTTGCAACAAGGTTGAATCTTAATGAATAACAAATTAAAATAACTGAGGATATTGCAGTGAAACAAATCTTTGTTTTGATCAATATTTAGTTAACTGTTTGCACAATATTTATAACTAATACATTCAAACATACTGTTGATTATAACTAATACATTCAAACATACTGTTGATTATCTTGGTAGGATATATGTGTAAAGTATTCAATTGAGCATAAGAGGGTTGACATTACATGTAAAACATTGGGGCCTGTATTGGCCATCACAGGGCTCGACATTAACGCTTGTCCGCTTGTCCGGTACCAGTTAAAAAAATATACGGACAAGTGATTATTGCTGGCCACTTGTCCGACTGGACAAGTGCATTTTTATGTAAAGAAGTCTCAAACATTTTTAAAAGAAAAGAAAGTTTTGTGATAAGTTTATCCGTAGTCTCGTTATAAGTTTATCGATTAGTTATTTTGAATTTCGATCCCGACATCAAATTGCAATGCAATTGAGTTACTCTTGATCGGGATTGAAGTTCACTAATTACAAACAACTTTCAATATTGAACTGTAAAGTTCTTACAAAGAACCAAACACACATGTTAAGAAAAAGAAAGGAAGAAAAGGTAGCAAAGATAAAGGATTATGGAAAGAAATGTAATTACGGCCCCGCAAGGATTTGCGGGTGCCCTATAGTAATCACTCTGTCCGTCCGTCCTTCTGTCCGTCCGTCCGTCTGTCACTCTTCTGTCCACAAATTTTCTGTTTTTGTCTAATAACTTTTTTTATGGTTGCCCAATCAAGTTCAAATTTGGTATGGTAGTTCAGTAGGCAGAAATACATATTTTGATGCTAAGTTTGGTTCTCTATGTCTTCTGGTTTGGAGCTGGGGTGGTGGGGTAGATTTCTTAACTATGCATAAGAATGAATGGGCAAAGAGAGATAACTGCTGAGAATGTTACCATCCCTGTATACTTGGAAGGCTGTGCAATATTTGTCCTTTGGGATTAATTAACCTTCCACAGGAAGAAAATCCTAAGCTTTATCTTTATCTGTCACATTGAGATTAATTAATGCACTGCCTGTGTCTGCAAATGAACTTTGTTTTTCAATTTTGAATGATGTCTAGTATTGTGTACATTCTTTGAAATATGGATTTAAAACATAATATTCATACTTTATTTTGGTTAAAATCAAGATATATATTAAGATATCCCTTTTCACTATTTTATTTTTTAATTATTTATTTTATTTTTTACTGCCTTTATGCTGTTAATTTTAACAGGTAATCAGATAATTGTCATTTCTGAAAAAAAAAATGTTATTGTAAATTTAGAAGAAAAGGATGAAAGATCAGAACAATTAATCCCCTTGGATTAATTATCTTGCCTGCTGCAGAAAATTAAGAGGCTTATCTCTATCTGTCATATGAAGATAAATGAACACCTTTGTCTGCAACTGATGTTTGTTTTGAAGTTGAGGTCAACCCTGGGTGATACAATGTATTTGCATTCACTGAAGGCTTGCATTTTATAAAACATGTACCTGTTTAAGTCTTTTTTAAATACATATTTAATTTAGTTTTTTTTATAAGACATGAGGTTATCCCTGTTTTATGCAGATACAAGGTTACTATTTAGAGTTTTTGGATATTCAGGAATTATCTTGAAATTTTAAAAATACAGTTGTTACTTATAATTTTCATATTTTTTTTTTACCACCTTATATATATTGCAGTTCTTTACATCTTATGCCGGGCATTTATTTTTCATCATTGTTAATATAAAGAGGATGGAATTCAAAGTTTTTTTCACTTCTCTATATTAATTGTCATACCGGGGCCCTTCCTGACTGGTCAGTTTTCTAGTTTATTTTAGGTTTCATTCATCATTAATAGACTATGATGACTTTCCATGTTTTAGTTTAAAAAACAGCTGATAAATCAATATAACAGTTACATGTATTTTTAAAACCTGATGCTAAATTTAAAATGTCTTGTAATTTGCCATGAAAAAGCTACAGCTGACAAATCATGTTTAATGTTATATGGAACCAATACATTTAGGAAAGACACTAAGTTTCCATTTAAAAAGTCAGGTTATTAACTATACTATCAAGAATAGTCAATAAATGACTTTATTTTAGTAATACAGAACTGCAGTTTTCAAGTTGACAATATTTGATCTTTAATATTGAAATTTTTTTGGACAAGTGAAATTGAAGTTCGGACAAGTAAATATCTTGGTCACTTGTCTGAATGGACAAGTAGGGAAAAAAGTTAATGTAGAGCCCTGCATCACTTGACAATTTCTTCTCCTCGTTCATAATTGTTCACGACCCTTTGTTTTTTCATACTCAGTACTCCTTTTCCAATCCTAAAAAGTTAACTCAACCATCATTTCTTGAAGGAAAATGCACCTATTCTTTGAAAATCAGTGTTCCTTATTGTTATTCCATCCAATTTCGCTAAAGTAATGGGTATAGGAGTGGTTAAACTGATAGTGAAAATGATGAAACCATAAATGTACGAAAATAGTGAGAACCTCTATTATGTACATTGTATGATTTATTCTACAGGTGACATCCATGGTCAATATTATGACCTATTACGATTGTTTGAGTATGGTGGATTCCCCCCAGAGAGCAACTACCTGTTCCTCGGAGATTATGTAGACAGAGGAAAGCAGTCACTGGAAACAATCTGTCTTCTCCTGGCCTACAAAATCAAATACCCAGAAAACTTTTTCCTCCTCCGTGGAAATCACGAGTGTGCCAGCATCAACAGAATCTATGGGTTTTATGATGAATGTAAGTTCCTGTTAATATTAATGTCTCCATGTTGCATAAGTAAAAGAATGTTTAACTTCTTTTGTAAATTTATATATGATAATGAACAACAGTATCTATATTAATACTTTTATTTTTTTTACAGGCAAGAGACGATACAACATTAAGTTGTGGAAGACCTTCACAGATTGCTTCAACTGCTTACCAATTGCAGCCATTATTGATGAAAAAATATTCTGTTGTCATGGCGGTAGGTCATTGTAATAGCTGTGTCAATTTTCATGTTAATAATAGAACATGAAGTAATTGTCTGAAAATATATTCTTCCAGGTGACACATTAGCCATAACATTCTGAATCATGACATTATATTTTTTTGAAAAATATGAATATGAAGAATGTATAACTTCGATCTCTGATATCTAATTTTAAAGTATTATCTGTTCTCTAATATTGAAAATTGAGAAACAGTTTTGCTTTATCTTCAATGACTTTTTATGTAGTTAAATTTGTTTCTAATTGAGTGATGTTCTGCTTGATTCTAATGAAACAAATGGTTTTTCATTGCAATTTTATACTTGTTTATTGTAGGTTTAAGTCCTGACTTGCAGTCCATGGAACAAATTCGACGAATCATGAGGCCCACAGATGTTCCAGATCAAGGTCTTCTATGTGATCTCTTGTGGTCTGATCCAGACAAAGAGACAATGGGATGGGGAGAAAATGACAGGGGGGTGTCTTTCACATTCGGAGCAGAAGTTGTTGCCAAATTCTTACACAAACACGATCTTGACCTTATTTGTAGAGCTCATCAGGTATGTATATAACCTAATCAATCTTACATTTCTTTTGAATCCTTAATTTTCAGTGGTCTTGTTAAATTTCTGTCTTGTAATGATTGTTAATTTTTGTGACAGGTGGTAGAGGATGGATATGAATTTTTTGCAAAAAGACAGCTGGTCACACTATTCTCAGCGCCCAACTACTGTGGTGAATTTGACAATGCAGGTGCTATGATGAGTGTGGATGAGACACTCATGTGCTCCTTCCAGGTGAGTGACCAGTTTGCACTTTAATGTCTGTTGTGTTTTATATGATATCGTTTTAAAAACTTTTAATATACATCTAGCACTAGAAGGTGATCTGTTTTATGACATGAAAGTTTGAAGTAGACATGCCTCTCTTTGGAGCTATTATGAACTACTCTCGTACAAACATTTGTGCATTAAATGCTTTGAATGTTTTCAGGACTAATTATTAAGGTAGTCCTATACTCGGCACTAAATGGGCTCAATCATTAAAAGCTTAGCTTTAAATGATAAATATACATTCTAGCAATACATATACAAAAGAAAATATGTATGTTTACATGCTAGTTTGTTTGTTATCACCTCTCAGACGGGTGTACCCCCTTGCGAAAATTATTGACAATTATGAAATTTGCCAGACGTCCGTTTTTCCTAAAAATAATTACCAATTTTGGGAAAATTAGAACTGAACACACAAAATAGAGTATAAATATTTATTTAAGCCATATCTCATCAATAATTTTGCGAAAATTTTTGTAAGTAAGTACGCTTTATGGACCTGATGTATCAAAATGGAATACAAAAAATGCAATACTAGTATCGCGTTTGGTAATTTTTTACTATTTTATGGACTCAAACTTAAATTCATGGTGTTTATTCTATAGATTGACATCTTAGAAAAAAGATTTGGTAAAATAAATTATATGTTGACGGACTACTTTTCACGCTATAAGCTCTAAACCAAGTAGACCCTGACGAAAAAATCCGTAAAAATCACATTATGCAACAGTTTTCTGTCTAGATCTGTCAACAATGTTAGATATCATTTAAACATTAATTAATTTACGATTGATTAAATTCAAAATAGTTTCTGTCTTTAAACTTAAACCGGTTTTAGTAAAAGAAAAATTCGAGGGGGGGGGGGGGGTCAAAACAAAGAAGATATAAGCATACCTGAGATCCTGGTTAATCAGAAACTTCGTCTTTCATTTTACTTTAACAGAATCGAGTTTCTCAACATTAATCATTTCTATTTCTCATAGAATACATATATTACCGTTCTAATTGCTCATTATTGCCATTGTTTACAACAGCGATGTAGAGCAAAATCAATACCGGGTATCAAAAACGCTTTGTAAAAGTCGAACCAATATTGTAAAATCCGTATTATGACGTAGTGCGATACTCGGACTACTTTAAGATGTTATTTGAAAAAAATTCTTAAGAAGTAGAATTTGTAAGTAAAATATGGTATTGGGGTTTCCTACGCATTTTCGAACCCATTTTCATACTAATATTCAACATGTATTTGTTTTGCAGATACTTAAACCTGCAGACAAGAAGAAGTTTCCTTATGGTGGACTAAACGCAGGCCGACCTGTCACCCCTCCACGGGGTCAGGCTAAGGGCAAAGGAAAAATGTAAGGGACTGGCAAAACAAAGACCCACCTTCAAGTTTTTAGTGTAACTCAGACAACACAGAAATGTAAACACCATATCACCAGATTCATTTGATTTCACTGTACTCATCGGGCGACATGAACTTTACGAATTGCATAGAACGGTTTTGTGAAGCCGACAGTGTTGTTATTGGTGAATACATTGTGATTTTAAAAAAAAAAGCTCATGGCAATCCAAGCCTAGGGAATTATTCATTTGTATATACACGTGTTGTGCATTTGAGATATAAAAAGAGTAATGACTTTCCTATAGCTTTTGTGTAGTGTAATTGATAGAATTGTGTAAGAGCTAGGAGCAAACTGTCAGAGGCCCTGACTATAATAGACTGGTGGAAATGCGGACGGGGATAGGAGAAAGTGCAAAAACTGTATATTATATCTGTTGTAATATAAGACATGCTTGGGCTCTTCGGCTTTCTTTCAAAGTCCTCATTTCCTCCAAAACTTGATGTGAGTTGAGATCTTTCGTGTAATTGCTGTTGTACTCAAATACTTGTAGATAATACTGTACACCTTTATAACTTTTATCTCAAATAGAAAGTGTTATTTTATTTTTTGTGTAAATAATGTTACTATCAATATTTATTGTAACTGCATGGTCATTTTACTGCATTCCTGGTAATAGTATGTGTACGATGAAATAGCAAGTAAGCCAAACATAAACTTTCACTCCGCATTAATAATGATGTCCTTCAGTAGAAAGCATCTCAATGGATGCATTTGCTGTTGAAAGAAATTTTTATAAATATGAAGAACAAATAAAGGATGTTTTCTATTTTTATGAGTTGTTTATTTTATATTCGTTAATGTTAAGGAAAATCTTTAGGTATGCCCAATTCAGAGTGGTCAAGCCGTCTGTAGGCTAACGGTACATGTATGTTTAACCAATCTTCTCTCAAATAGATGTGAACAAATGTTTCATTATACATTATGTATAAGTTGTCACTGGATCAGGAGGTCAAAGGCCACCTGAAGGTACATTTAATTTGCCAATGTTTTGAAATGACAAAAATGTTATAGAAGTATTTCTTCTTTAAAGCTGAAGGTTTATGGTAGCAAAGGACAGTTTCGGATAAAGTACCTGTCATGCAGGAAGATTGGATTGTGTGTAAATAATACAGTGCAGCTTGAATTGGAAAGAGCATGACATAATCGTACAACAATTTCAAGGAAGATTTATAGCTTGGTATTAATTCACAGCCATTTAAAAACCCAAGAGCACTTGTCTTCTTTGGAAATGACCACAGATTTAGAGGAGTCTGATTGTTTTGGCAAGATTAGCAAGCATTTTATCTTATTTGATAATCTCCCAAGGTCCCCAATTCTCTTGTTTGATGCTCAACACAAAATGCAGTTCATCCTAGTTCTTTGTTTTGTCTGCAAAACAGCCGAGATCTCCAGGATAGTTGTTTAACATGGTCTTGTGTGACAAAATCGTATTCATTCATTATGCCTCAATGTTCTTTCAAACATGCTGTACATACTGGAAACTTGTCAAAAGAGAACATTTCCACAACCCCCTCCAAAAACTCAAAAAGTCATTGTTGATAAATTAAGCAAATTTTACTCACAAATGCAAACTGGAAAGTATTTTTTGTACTTGTACAAAATTTAGACAAAAAATTACCGGTACACATTTCATACAATTTAAATTGCAAACATTCTTGAAACGCTTAAAATTTCTGTCAAATCAAGGTCACGTGAGCTCAATATGCACATCAAAGTGGCAAATGTGTGTATTATCCAACAAATACATAAAATGTGATAAGGGTCAAATGGTCCCCATAAATCAACGTTTTGACATTTTGCTTGTTAGTTTGTTTATGATCTATTTGTCTCTGCACTCACTAGCAATTTACCATAGTAAGATTTCAGAAATCGCCCTGCTTTAAGAATCTGATAAAAATTCATTTTAACTACCTTAGTTCTTCAAATAGAAAAAAACATAGTGCATCTTTGAACAGGCAAACTTTTATTAGTGTGTGATTACCTTGTAGTCAATGAAATATAAAAATCTGATTGATCAAGTGCTTTTAATGTTATCTGGATTGAAATATGCTTGAAAATATACAAGTATAATATTACCCAAACATAAAACCATAAATAAATTACATATGGGCCTATATACATGTAAATCTGTACTGTAACAGAGTTTACCTAATATGATAATTAATGTTTATTTATGGGGACCATTTTTAGCCCTAAATTTACCTGTATATATAGCCCTAAAAGTTCTTTAGATTTATTTGGTACATGTATATATAAAATCAGAAGACCAAAGAATGAAAACATTGGTATTTGAATTCCATGCAAACGTGTGATGTCTTCACTTATCAGAGGCACCTAACAGGTAAATCTGTTGAAAACACAATATCATGTATGAAACACGAATACTGTAGATTCCTTATTTTATGTGAGTATTTAATTCCGTGATTTAACCGTTTTGAATCAAATCGTGAGAATATAAAATCGCAAACACAGATTTCTAATCAAAGTTACAGTTTGTTAACATCTTTTCGAAAAATAAAAGCGTGATTTTAAAATCTGCGAGAATCAGATGTGCTTTTCGCAGTTTTACGCGGATATTAATTCTTCACATCAAATTAAGAATCTACAGTAACATAATCTCAATTCCAAACCAATAAAACAATGCATGTTCAATACTTTGGACTCTGTCATGTCAAATACATGTACTTGTAAAATAAAATTCATAAATTCGTCAATAATATACAAGTAATTGACAAAATATACTGAATAAAATAAAACCATGGAGATACTTATAGATAATACATACATTTACTGGTATGTTCCTTAAAATCTTAAGTTGACAAAATAAAAAAAAAGAAAACTAATAATTAAATCAGCTCAGATTGCCAAAGGAATTTACAATACCTTGAGTTAATATCAACAAATCTTTAAAAAATGTACATGTAGATAAAATATTTACACAAACATTAATTTACATGTATTTAACAACAGGAATGTTTGCGATTACGATAAAATGTTTTCAATGTATGCCACAATGTTATTTAAAAATAAAACACAAGCAGAATTCGCTGTTTTCATTTTAAAAAATACACAAACGGAAATTCGCCTCTCTGCCATTCCGGGTGTTCTATTACACAGCTGCCTGTCGTTGAGATCACCAACTCTAAGCTCAATGAATTCTGGGAGTATCAATTGAATGCTGGGTTTGTAAGTCACACACAGGGTAAGTTCGGGGACAGTACTCTGCTTATAAATAACTTCACGTGGTGTCAATCCTGATCATTCTGAGCTTGTAGTTGTCAGCCAATACACACGCCGCCTCGTTAGATCCTCCACAATAGTGGGAAGAGGAGAAAACTGTCATCAGCCGACCTTGTTGTTGTACCTGGACCGAAAAACAAATTACTATGAGTATCCTCAAATCTCATCAATCTGACAGAAAAAATCCACTTATTTGTATATGAATACTAAAATGAGTGGTTTTTTGAGTAAGTTTGGTTTTTATATCCTTAAGTTTGACAAATCAATTTTTCATCTAATTAGGAAATAAGGCAAGCATTACTTTATAAATGTAGTTTAAATACAGTGACTGTTCTAGTTTACTTAGCTGCAATGATGTAGCCCTCTCTGATATAAAAAATATATATAAATAAATACGTGTTAATGAAATGAGAGAGGGCAACATTATTGCAGCTACATTTTACTCTCCATCCTGATGGCTTGGTGAACAAATCTTGGCTTTTAAGTATAAGCTTTACCTGAAATCCATTCTCCTGAACTTCATGTGCTCTTATGACATGTGAGAGTCCGTTTTTGTCTAGAAAAGCCATTAGTGCCTCACAACTGAAGAAATAGGCAGTTCCTCGTCTAGTGTTGTAAATGAATCCATTGTGTTCCTTCAAGTCTTTAATATTTTCTGGTGTCATCAGATCCATGCTTTAAAATCCAAATTTTGTTCATTATACATGTATCATGAACATGTCATGCAGTTGGTTTGCTGATTTAATACTGCAAGGCATTTCTATTAATTTTACATAAGAAATATAGGAGTAAATACTCAACTGATGTGAACATAAAAGTTTTTAAGTAAACATAACAGTAGAGTCATAGATGTACATATGAATGACAGAATTCAAATTCACAAACTTTCATCCAATCAAATTCCTGATCTAGATAGTGTTGATTTTAAAATTAGATGTTCTTTTAAGAAAGAACAACATGTATATTATGATATACAAAATATTTAATATGCAAAAGTAAAATAACTTGTGGATATATAGATTTTATACAGGACAAGATACATGTACATGTGCATCTACCTGACAGGATCACTCCACATGATTTCCCATGCCAAGGGACTTTCTAACTCTGGGTCCTTCAGGGGCACCGGGATCTTGTTAATGTTCTCAATGTTTAAATCCGAGCAGGGGATTCCCCCATGAACACAGAATATCTAGAGAGAGAACAGGAGGCATAAAGTTTTCTCATCGTTCATGGACATTTTAAAATGCATTAAAACAAGAATTAATCTTGATACATGTACTAATGTTAAATGATAGTACAAGTGTAATCCATGTACCTGAACAAATAGTGCATACTCATTTTATACTACGTTTTTTATCATTGTTTGACTACAAACAATAGTAGTTCAAATCCACATGGTTATCTAATGTAACAATCCATTGTAACAACTCTTGGCTAAATATTTACTCACTTTATCATCCACAGTAGCAGCTATATACTAGAAATTTACTTACGTTATCATCCACTTTAGCAGTTGCTGGCAAATTATTTTTTATACTCACTTTCCCATCAACTGTAGCAGCTATTAGCTTTTCATTTACTTAATTAGTCTACTGTAGCAGCTATCATCCAATAAGCAGCTACTGCTATTCACTCACTTTATCATACACTATAGCAGCTATTGGCTATTTACTGTATCATCCACTATAGCAGCTATTGGCTATTTACTCACTGTATCATCCACTGTAGTAGAAATTGGCTATTCACTCACTTTATCATACACTATTAATAGCAGCTATTGGCTATTTACTCACTTTATCATCCACTGTGGCAGCTATTGGCATGGCATCAAAACATTCATTGACAGCTTCCCAAACCTGGAGTCCAACTGACTCCCCAAACTTCTGAACACATTCACTGTCAAAACACAACATAAGAAAATACACTTACAGTTTTATAAAAATTTTCTAGTTGCCAAGAATCCTCAACATCCCATGACTTCTACTTTTTTATGACAGTACATCACAACACAGGGATTTTTACCCATTATGGAACAGTTATTTTGCCAAATTTTGGTGTCTATCTCTGTAGCACAATGGATGTAGCTTTACTCTACTAACCTGCAGGTCCCCGGTTCGAAAACTGCAGGAACATCTATTTTAATGAGTAGCAGTAAAATTTTAAAAGTTGATTTTTCCCCAAAATTGATTTTTTTAACTGTCATTTTCAAATTAAACATATGCAAGAAATCCATATCAGTCTTTAAGTAATTTAGAAGTATGGGCCTGTATGCAGAAGTTTTCTGGTGTGGAGGACCCTTAGATGTGGTACTTGAATAATACAACAATTCATTGTATTGAACCTTACATTCTAACAGTGATGGTTCTTTTGGTGGAAACTTAACACTTTACCTTATTGTATCAAAGAACAAAAAACACCTGTCATGTGAAAGAATATTATAAGTATGAACAGGAAATATTCAGTATTCATACTTACTTTTTAAAAGAAAACATTTCCTGGACCGACCTCAGTTCATGGTTTCCTCTCAGCAGATAAAATTTATTTTGAGCTAGCATTTTCTGTGCAAACAGGTAAGAAATGACCTAGAAAACAAAAAACGAGACTCGAAATTACAATTCACAAAACAACTAGATATATTCAGATCTCTTTGTTATTATAATATAATAAATACATGTAAAGGAAAACCTTTTGATGACAGACTAAATAGCTAGTTTTACATATATATTAAGTACAGTATCATGAATATAGCAGCATCAGAATTTCAAGTGTCAGTACATGTATTTTCAAATTACGGTAGTTAATAGTGAAACCTTTGTTTGTATGTTTGATTGGGTTTTAATAAACTTCTATTGAAAATAGCAAGGATATTGTACATGAAGTGGCCAAATTAATAGGTAAATTCTAATTTTTAAGCAGATACATATTGTTGCATTAAAATTAAATCAATTGAGGAAGAAAATATCATTGTGAAACAAGAGACCAATTGGCCTTAACGGTCACCTGAGTAGCATATAACCCATACACAAACTTGTCGTGGAGTCTCATATATGCATCTATTTAATTAGGTTTCATACTGGAGTAGAAAAATTATAAATTTGTAATGAAGACCACCTCCCTGTCTGAAATCTTTCAAAAAGAACTGTGAAACCTATAATTTTGGTGAAAAACTGAAAGATCTGGTCTACAAACTCATATATTCAGTTTTCCTTTCAGGTGTGTGGGAGTAAAGAAGATAATTTTTTAACATTATATGCATTAACACCTATACATCCATTTTGGCCCTGCCCTAGAGTCAAAACCCATCCTTGAGGGGACATGAAAATTTAAAATTTCAGTAGAGGACTTCGTGGTAAACATAATTATTACCGGTAGTCAGTTTTTTATACAGATGTGTGAGAATAGAGAGATAATTTTTAAACATTATATGCATTAACACTATATTGCCATATTGCACCCCCCCCCCCATGTCCTGAACCACTGATTCAGGGGCCATGAATTTCACAATTTAGGTAGAGGAGTTAGTGGACATCATAACCATGTATTCAGTTTTTTGCCCACGTGTGGGAGTAGAGAATAAGATTTTTAAAGATTTAATTCATTTTGACTATATGGCCATATTGGCCCCACCCTAGAGTCTGAACACCTAACAAAGGGGTCATAAATTTCACAATTTTAGTAGAGGGCCTCATGGACATCATAATCATGCATTTAGTTTGTAACAAACCGGAATATATATGGGAGTAGAGAAGAAGATTTTCTAAGATTTAATACATTTTTACTATATGGCCATATTGGCCCCACCCTAGAGTCTGAACCCCTGACCCAGGGGCCATGAATTTCACAATTTTGGTAGAGGGCTTCATGAACATCATAACTATGCAACCAGTTTTTTCCTCACATGTGCGGAAGTAGAGAAGAAGATTTTTGAAAATTTAGCTTTTTTTTCATATTTGGCCCCACATGTGGCCCCCCGGGGGGTGGTAGAGCCATGAATTTTACAATTTAGATTCCTCTTACCATAGAGATGCCTCACACCAAAAATGGTAACAATCAGCCTTGTAGTTTTTAAGAAGTTAAAAATGTAAATTGTTAACGCGCGACGACTGACGAAAACGGATAGCAATATGTCACCTGAGTTTACTCAGGTGACCTACCGGTAAAAATGTACAGCTGAATATACCTTGCAAAAGATTATGATTATCAACGGCAAATCTCTTGAATATAATACACTGTGTCTGTATCAATCTCCAATACCTTGTTTTGCCATTGGCCAAGGTCTGATAATGAAATGAAAATGATATTCCTAACATTCCTATATTTGTTTTACTGATTCATGCACTATACATTACTTACCTCTATTCCATACTCCCCTCTGTCTACATAGTCCCCCAGGAACAAGAAGGAAGCTGGAGTCAGCAGGGGCCCCATCCTCCAGAGCGCCTTCTCAAAACAGACCAAATCTCTGTAGTTGCCATGGATATCCCCTGTAACAGACGATAATCCTGGTCTTTAACAAGCCATAGAAATTTTCAAACATAACATTTCATTGTACATGTTTTACATACGGTACATGCACAATGACAAATAAAATAATCAAATTTAAGATTAACTCATCATCAGTCATGTCCGAAACAAATTCATGTACAGGGTGTCCCAGAATATCTGATACCATTTGAAATTCATATAAATTTTGTAATGTTTGACTAAAACATATAAATTGTGACTCCAAAAAAGTAAAATTGTTTAATATTTTCCCACAAAAACGTGTGGGAGAAAAACGTGCTTTTTATAGAATTACGATGTCACAGAATTGCATCATATTTCTTTGGTTGCATTGAATTTATATCAAGATGAATCGGACAAGAGAACAGGCATCTTCTGTTTTAAAGGTATTTTCAAACACAGACTCCATATATGGTTGTACAAATTATAAAATAAGAATACCCTGGAGAAAAAACAACTCAACAGACAAAATTTTCTCTATATAGTGAGACGATTTGAGAAAACCGGATCCGTACAGTGGTCGTTGCGAGGAATTTTACTCATCCTATTGACATTGATGGAGGGACGTGATTTTGACGCGCTCTCTTTTTTGTTGTGTTTTTAAAATCAATGCCCATTTGTGAAAAACTTATGAATGTTCGTGAAATTTGTTGACTGAAAATTGACATCATATACAGTTATGAAAATGTCTTTCATTTTCTGTAAAATAAATTTCATCAGAAGTTATTTAAAGATTAAATGGTATCAGATATTATGGGACACCCTGTACATGTAATTCTAGAAGTGGGGCAAAGAATAGGTGTACAAATATACATGTATAAGTAAATAGTACAAAGTTTTCCTCTTTTCAATGTTGATTGCGAAAATATTGTGACGATAATTGCAATATGTTCATGACGTTGATCATTTCCATGCAAATTAAGCTTGAATTCTAAAACAATATATCTACTTTGTAAATACCTGTCCATATACATGTACAGGTATTTTTGCAATATGTTACACAACAATAATTTCTATTTTCCTATACATATAATTGTAAAATAAAACAAAAAATCCATGTACGTTTTATTTGATTAAGTTAATAACCAACTTCTTACCAAGAATGTACACAGGGGATTTCAGTTTGACCAATCGCGGCTCCAGACACAAGGTGTCCTTGAGCTCTCTACACAAGGTCAGGAGACACTTGGCAAGGGCATTGGTGTCCACCTGTCCCCAGTCAAAGCCAGGCTGTACATGAAAGAGAGGAAAATAACATCAAAAATATGGGACATGTATTATACTTTTAAAAAAAATCTCATCACTAATAAAGTCTTGTTGAAAGTTTGACACCATTCACTCAATCATAAATCATGAAAAAATGATGCATTTATCTTTTAATCAATTACTTGTATAACTATATATATGATAAAAATTGCATGCATATTTCACTGAATCAAAGAAAGAGCATTGTCAAGCAAATTACATGTTAATGTGTTCCATTCTTATACATATATACTTGAATTCAGATTATCATGGGACACAAATTTTTACCAAAAAATATATATCGCAAATTACCTTTGCTGGGCCCCCATTATCTCCTTTGATAGCTCTCTCAAAATACCTCAGACCAGTCAGCATTTCATTGGGATGAGATTTCTACAAATAAACCTTTGATGAGCGAGGCAGGTGTGAAAAATTTATACGTATTTATAACTAAGCTTAGGCTATTGAGAATCTAAAGATAAAGGTGTGCATGTTCATGCTGTTTACTGTAAGCACATGAATTTAACTTTTTAAAAAAATTTCAACACTCACTGCATTGAATGAATCTATTGATGGCATTCTCTGAAATCTTGAAATGTCTCCCTCTAAATGACAGGCAGCACTCTCTGTCACAGCAGATGTTCCTGCAGAGTGTCGTCAAAATCAAATCAAAAATAGAACAAATGTATCAAATGGTATTTTCATAGGAAAAATAAATCTATCAACTCGAGTGAAACAATTTTCTAAAAATAAAATCTACAATTTAAAGATAATTCAAATGCGTTAAAATTTATTTTAAAAAATCAACACCAATAAGATTTGTTGGTCCAAAACAATAAAATTTCACACTAATCATAACAATGTTAATCGTATATTAAAAGGATCGAGATATCCCCCCAATCTGAAAAAAAAAATGCCCACGCAAGTGAATATTTTTTATAAGGTTTACAAAAGCCTTGTCTTCATGAATATTTCTTGCCACAAACCTGTCTTCAAATGTCTCGGGTATTTTATTATCCAGATTTAATATCTACACCTTGACTGTGCACGGTAGTTGCTGCAAACCAGTTTATCTCTAGTAAATTGCGGAATAAAGTTGGTTTATACCTTGTAGATCCCACAGTTTGACTACATCAGACAACACTCCTGTTCGCCGGACTTTGACAGTGTGTGTGGCTAGCTCGTATCTGATGTGGGTGACGAACCTCCCAGCCGATAAAGGTCTCCCCTCAGGAAGCTTGAATACCTCCATTTCTGTATCTGTTCAAGAGAATGACATCTACCAGTACTGGTATATAAAATCTCATGACATCCACTATTACAGTGGTGGTTGTGACTGTCATCAACAAACAAGATACCGGTATCTGTGACCCAATGCTCACTAGTGATACCCCCACTCTGATGTTGATATGCAAAATAAGCAAAGTCAACATTTAACAGGAAGTTGGCATCCAATTGGTACAAATATTTATACCACAATATGGCATGCCTAAACAAATAGTGCGTTAAAATTTTAAGCATCTGGGATAAATAGTTGCTGAGAAACCCTTGAAGAACATTTCTTTGAAAATTTAGGCTAAAAAAAAACAAAGTTGTCATTTAACAGGAAGCTGACATCCAATTCGTACAAAAATATATCCCATGCCTAAACAAATAGTGTTTTAAAATTCAAAGCATCTGCAATGAATAGTTGCTGAGAAAAATGCGACAGAAATTTTTGTTACGGACAGACAGACAGACAGACAACGGTAAAACAGTATACCCCCTTTTCCTTTGGAGCGGGGATATAAATATAGTACTGAGACAAGAATCTTACCTGTGGCATTCAATTTCCTTGGAGGAGATTTGACAGAATCCAAGAGCTTTGGCCGACATCTCTTCAAAGGCGGTTCCATAGTTTCTCCGTTTTGATTTGCACTGCTTTCAGCTCTATAAAAAATGAAATTACATTAGAGACCCTAAGTTACATGTTTTCCGAGGGCATGGGACAACTCCATATTGAGACATACTTTCTTCCAAAATGAACAATAAAATAAACAATAAACATCTTTTTTATTCCTTCACAATCCTCATGTTTAACTAAATAGGTTTGGGAGTTCCCAGTAACGAGTTAAAACATGTTAAGGCTTTAACATTGTTTATATACCTTTCTAGTAATATTAAAAAAACATTCAAGCTCATTTATGGGGAGGTCAATATAGTTCGATTATGATGTAATTTTATCCACATTCATATCTAAAGATGTCCAGTACCACCTTACACATATGTGTATTTACTTGGTTAAAATGCTACCCTACTGACCCTTTAAGCAAGGCCACACAGGACTGGGGCAACCTGAACAGAACAGATGTCCCTCGGAACTTCAGCTGTCCAACAGCGGTCAAAAACTCCCCCAGGGGAAGTTTGTTCTTCGTCTCATTTCCAAATAACCTACAAAGAAAGTAAGAAAATTAACATCAGGGGTCAAAGTTTCTAATTTAATACTATTTGGGTCAAGCCATTGCTAAATGTAGCAAACGAGAGGGTACTCACTTTGCACTTTTCTGAGCATCTTCAGTGACAGAATCGTCATCCAGGGAAAGACCTTTGATTTTCCGAATATCTCTGACCATGCATCTTAAAATCAATAACAGAACACTGTTAGTTACAATATCAGGATACTGAATTTTTTTTGGATAAAAAATAAAGTTAACTGCAGAACTTTTCCCTCATATTATTTTGCAAAGATACTGTGATTTCCTATTTAAATGCGAGGAATTATTATCTGCGTAAAATCGCGAGAAGCCCATCTCGCGAATTTTAAAGTCTCGCTTTTAATTTTTTTACATATATAAACTACATGAAACTATGATAAAATTTCCGGTATTCACGATTTTATGTTCTCGCGATTTAATGGAAATCCGTTGAATCGCGGAATTAAGTACTCGCGTAAAATAAGGAATTTACAGTAATCAAAGGTTAAAGTTCAACTTCATTTTTTTCTTTTACTGCAAAATTGTTCCCTCACTTGCCTACTAGGTGAACTACAAATCAAATGATGCCAGTCAGGCAAACTTACTTGAATTCCTCAAACTGCAGAAAACCGTCCATGTTTTGATCATAGAACCTAAAGATGTATCTGCATCTCACTTCTGCTGGCATTCCACCATGTTGAGTGGATGGCTCTAATGCTGCCAATCCGACCAGGATATCCTTAAACTGTAAGACGTTCTTCTTGTGGAAATCAAAAGACCTGGAATCAACAAAATTAAACACATGTTTATTGCTTCCATTACTATTATTTCATTGTACATCTGTACGGAACTAAATTTTTTTCTCTAGAAAATCTCAATATATTACTCACACTTTAGATACAAATAAATCTTGAAAAAATATCAACTTGCATGGACCAGCACGTGTATGACCCATGTAAACATTTAAAGTACATGAAAAAACACAATCTCAAACATATCTTTCAAAATGTTTTTATTTGAATTTGATTTTTTCTTTTTTTCCCTCATCATTGCATCATCATCATCAAAAAACAAAGTCATCAAAAAATTACCTGAATAGAGCTTCGACTTGCTCAGCTTTTGCCCCTTTGTGAACAATGTATTCCTTGAACACAGTTTTGTTCATCATTGAACAGGGCAAGCACCAGTCCATGAACTCGTAATAAAGAAGTTCTTGTTCTACAACAGACATAGTTATACATGTTCATGTAGCTAAAATTTGTTATCTCAAACATTAAAATCTCTTATATAAGTAAGCAAAAGTAACAACTCTGTATCTTAGAGTTAACTTTTTAGGGAGGATTACCCCATTAACAAAAAGGTCAAATGGGTAAAAAATGAATACAAGTGAAAAGACAAACAAACGTTTTCAGCTTAGCAGAATAAGATACAAAACTTAAAAAATCTAAACCTCAAGATAAGAGAATAAAAGAGAGCTTAATCTGGCATTTTAGCTATTTCCAAGTCAAAAAGTACATGTATAAATAGTGCAGCTACACTTGGACTATGAACTGACCTTTCTTGCCCAGTTTGGCGGACTTGACCACAGCCTCCTGGGCTGAGAGCTGGGAGGAGTCTTCTTTCTCCGTGTCTATGTAGTCCACGCCCATCTCACTCAGGGCATTCATTTGCAGGGTCTCTAGCAAAAAAAATTATTAAAGAGAACATCACAGTCTTGTAAAACCATATAATTTCATAAACTATCATTGTTAATACTTAATCTCAGTAAGCATACGTGTACTTATAATAGTCATTTTAACAAAAGCTTGGAGTTTCAAAGGAATGTTCATGTAACTATCTTTTTTTGCTCATCAATACAAGTACAACAACAAATACAAAGCACCTTCTATCTATTTTGCTTAGAAAAGATCATTGACATTCATAAACTGTTGAAATTAGAATTTTTTTTCTAAAGTTGTTCTCTTTAGTGTGAAATTGACACTGTTTCAACTGAAACATACATCCCTGGATGAAGTCGGACAAATGTTGTTGTTTCCAATGTATTCATATCTTTTAAAAAATAACTGGACAGCTATAAACCATGAGCAGACCACACCTTCATCAAATTTGATTTTGACACGATCTGCCCAAAGTCCAAGCTCTTCTTAAAACAGCTGCTCTATAGTAATATACTGTATACAGGGTTATGGTATTTTTGCCCTGTGTTATTTCCGCCTTTCTAATTCTGGACAATTCCACTTGTCTATAATTCATCTGTGCAAAGATGTGTTTAAAAAGAGATCACTTGAGACATTAGAATTTGCCCGTTCTTAAATTTGCCCTCTGGCATCAAGGGCAAAAGGACAAAAATAAAATGGGGGCAAATATTTTCATGTACATACAGTATATGTGTAGCTGTTTTTTTAAGACTGCCTTTCATTTTGCATAGTTCTTTGTATTGACAAGCATAAGATGACATTTATTACCCCCATTGAGGTGTTTAGCCAGATTAATTGGCTCCAATCCCAGAAGTCCTGGCTCAGCCTGCAACTGCTGTTCCATCTCTTCCACATTACACCACAGGGCATCATCACAGCACTGAGGGTGAAAATAATATACAGAAATATAACAGAAAATTTTGGAATAGCTGGTGAGCTACTTGTAAATACAATATTGACTTTTTATGCATCAACACACGATTTACTAGTCTCCTAAAAATCTTGACAGAAAAGGATATTTTTATCATATTTCCAAAAGTTTTAAGCTTAATAAATTAAAAATCTTAGTTTAACCTTTAAATTATGTTTGGTTAAAAATTGAAATGCTGATTTTATCAAAATCTCACTTCACTCATTATCTAGAAACTTTAAAAAAAAAGTGTTTCAAATCTGACATGTTCAATTTATACTAGATGTTTTGTTGATGGATTTTACTAAAATCAGATGTTTAAACAACAAAGAATTTTGCTTTTACTGTTTCACAGTTCTCCAAAGGCTTGGACAGAAATATGAAGTGTGTGACAGTGGGAGAGCCGCTGAAGTGGTAGAAGTTCATCTTGATGATCCCCTTACACTGACCCAGGTCCTGTCCAGTGGCCTACAATGTACAGCAACAAGGACACTGTCATTACATGTTCATTGTATTGAAAGTAATTACTCATAGTACATGTAATCATTAGTACATTTGTACAATGCACTTAGCCACAAAAAATACTTTGTAGAATAATAGCACGAACTTTGGAGTATGCAATTGCTGGGCGGATAGCACGCGCTGTTACTCAGAAATAAGGAAACTATGGCAAGTTTTCACTCATGAATTAAACTGCTTTATAAAATAACTACATTCTTCTCCTTGAAGTACTGCACTTATCAAGTGTTTTTAGTCGGTGCATTTTTTTACTGACCCCAAATCCATCTTGTATTAAAAATGTTTCACAAATTAAATTACTGCAACACATCATTTACTTTTTACCAAACTATGCATTGTCGTCATTTGTTTCAAGTATTTTATTGTTAAATTTCAGACTCTTACAAAGCATTTCATCTTGCAGAATTTATAACATGATAAATTTACCCTATCTTAAAAATTAAAAATCTACCACATTTGTTTGGAAGCTTATCTAAAAGATTTCAAACTAATAGTATGGGTATTAATAACTTGAAGAAAGCTTTATCGATAAATCCTTCTTTTATGAATTATCTTTCCTTGGCATAGAATCCTTCATTTGAAGAAACTTGAAAGCCTCTCACCCAAATGATAGTTTGCCTTTCTTAGCAAACAGATATAGAAGCTATATATCCACATGAATATCCATCAGAACCAATGAGGAATATATATTTAATGAAGATTACCAGTAATTGCTTCTCACTATACTATATATATACAAAGGAGTTCCACTTTGATACTTTTATAAAATTATGTAAAGAAATATCATTGCTGAAAATTCTGTATTTACTATATACACTGTATATATAATCTAGCATCAAAGTAATGGAATGTGATCATCAAAGAAATTGCGTTTTTTCCTATATATAGAATAAGCCTTCTTTACATATATGGTTGTGTGGTAACAAGCATGATGAAATGTATGTGACAATAGCAGGTAATTAGCCTAAAACAATTTATAAGCAGGTGCATAATCACTCAAGTGTAAAAATCACAACTTGGGCTTGGTGACAGTAAGAATTTCAGAATTTAAGCTAAGTTAGAATCATGGTAATTTTTTACTTGGATGCAGTTTCTAGCTTAATTACAAGAGAAAAGCATTCACATAAATATTCATTTGTGTACCAATTAACCTATAAGTACATACGAAGTATTGCACTTAGCTAAATAAAGATCCATTGCTTTTATATTGGGACTGGTGATATATCGACTTCGGTAAAATATTTTTTGAGAGTCAATTAAGTCGTTCTGCCATCACATAAATTCACAATTGCATGCAGCCAAACATGACCAACTCTACAACTACTACTGTGACCAATTTCTTATTTAGTACTTTTCACTTATAACGAAAAAAAAAAAAGACTTGGCATTTAAATACATTAGAGGAACATTTTTCCAGAACCATTTTGATTAGCTGATTAATCCCCGAGAACATCCGAAATGAGGATTAATAGCCGACATTCATATTCATAAAAGTTAAATGTATCCCCCTAGCTTTACTTGAAAACAGTTACTATCCTTACAGTATCCATTATTAGCAGTATTCCCCTGTAAATATTTTAAACCTTTGAAAGCGAGTGTTTTGACAGTTTAATTTGTGCCATTCTTTCATTGGCATCTTGAAATTTTAAAACTTTTAGACAGTGTAATTTAGTCCTTAATCCTTTCAATAATCTTTTGTAATTAAAAAAAAAATATAATGACAAAGCTAGGACAAAATTAAGATAATTATTTTAAACGTAAACATTGTGTTTTTAATTTGGTATACACTGCCAGGTCTGTCCCAAGAAGATGGTCATTTTGATTAAAAAGAAAAGGAATGATTTATTCTAATTGAGCCCACAATGACATTGTTATTCAAACACATCTTTCATCAACTTGAAAGTCATCTATTGCTCGTCTGCCAACTAAATTGTATACTTCAATGTCTATACTTATGTGAATTTATTTTTTTTCAAAACCAAATATATAGTTTTCCACTTTCTGTAATGTTATATATCCCATGTTTGGCCACCTGGTGCCAACTTGTTTAAATGCACACACATGCACGCACGCACACATGTATACTTTAAAACACCGTCTCAAAATATTTCGACCGTGTTACCGATCTTCATCAGTCACTGAAAAATATATATATAAATTTACTATCAACATCATCAACGTTCTCAATATTGAACTTTTTGACAGTCGTGTCTTCTTTAAAACATAAGTAAACACACAATTCTTCACAACCATTCTTTCCTTTCAAATAACCAAAACATAGTATACATTGAGAATATACATGATATACCTCTGTTATAAGTTTACTGGCAACTGTTTGAAATGTGTCAGCATCCTGCCGAAGAGTCGTTGGCATCCACATGCCCTTTTCCTCTAAATTCACAAGAAGAATTCTTGAATCTCTCGTTCTTGGGATAAGAACGCTCACATATTCTCTGGAAATCTGACCTGCCATGACTTAATTTTCCTTGTACATGAGTAATATACTAGATATAGTCTCTTACGGAAACCGGTGATGTTTTGGCGATATCCTAGGTATTTCTATCTAGCATTGTAGGCCAGATCCCCAAGCAGATGTCATTATTACTGCCAACGTTAGATTTACAGTAGCAAGCACTCGATAACGTGAATTTCAACTATATCCTAAATTCTGCTTTCACTTTTTTCATGACGACCATTATGTCGTGGATAGCGCGTACGGAAAATGGTTCGTATAACGCAAAGGTACGTGTATATGTACGTGTAAAATATATGTAGTATCATATTGTTAAATTTTTGAAACAAAAATGATATTACAACATGATAATACAGAAAATATCTCTCTCTCTCTCTCTCTCTCTCTCTCTCTCTCTCTCTCTCTCTCTCTCTCTCTCTCTCTCTCTCTCTCTCTAAATTACTCAATGATTATTAATAACTGAAAATTTTAACACGACGGGCTGTCTGTGTTTTACAACTTGATTTTGTTGTAAAAAAAATGAAATACATGTACTATCTTTAAGCCGATAAAAGATCTACTTTCTTTTACTTTTCGAACGTATTTATTGATATATATATTATAATTCAGTTCTCCGACACAGTATTTTTTTCAATGTTGTTTTATTATTTGTTGATGATAAAATTTATATAGATATATATCCTCGGCGTCCAGTATTAACAGCAATATTAAATAGAAGAATTCTTAAACTATTACAACTTGTTTGGACCTATTCATTCTTTTTGAGGTTCAATTTGAATTATCTTCTTCCCTCCCCCCCCCCCCCCCCCCCCCCAACTGATACGCTGTTCAATAGACCTTTTTTTTTTACTTTACCAAAGTTTGAAAAAAGTATGGGCTAGCTTTCGTCGAAAACTAAGTACATGTATATCGGAAAATAATCATGTAAATCAACCAAAAAGTAAGAAAAAAAATAAATATCCAGAAAAAAATCCAGATTGGAATGAAAGGAAATGCATGTAGACATTCTTTTATCTTGAATTGCGTAATAATTAAACACTGCGAACAAACCCGTATGAACATGCATTAATTTCAACGCGGCAACCTGTATTTACGGTTACATTAAAATTACTCTCAAAACGGACTTGCTCCCTGTATGAATAGGTAATATACGTGGTGTAGCTTGGATAATGACTTTCAAATCTTTCAATATCTTTCCAAAAAAATTCAAAAACATTCAGCAGTGTACCCATCACTTCCAGGAAATTTGTTGTCCTTCATATGTTTTATGAGATTTTATAATTACTTCTTTTTCTTAAAGAAAAAACTTAAGGAGGCTGGGGGGTAAAAAAAAAATTCTCCAAAATTCACCAAATTTGCGGAAATGTTTCATATAATCATTTACATTTTGATGTGAAAGACCACATTACAATCATCGTTAATTTTATCATAGATTGCATCTGAAAAAATTGCACATTATGTAAAAAAAAAAATTATGAAAAATATATGAAATATTAATAAAGGCAGAAAACATACCAATAACATCACAAAAAATTAACACAATAACAAAAACATAACATTATTTGTTATAAAGAAAAATATCACAATTTTAGCAAAAATATATTTGTCACACAAATGCAAATATGCAAAGAAATAAGAAAGTAGCCACAAGATTATTTCCAAATTTTAACATGATAATAATCAATACATGTGTAATAAAGATTGAGCATTTAAAAAGATTTTCGATGGTGAAATTAAAAAAAAAAGAAAAAAAGAAAGAATCAAAATATTTGAACAAAATATTTGGAGTTTTACAAGTTACCTCCCTTTGAAAAGTTAAAAAGGTGCTGAAAAACAGCTAAATGATTTTTTGGCATCTTGTATCCCTTGGTTATCATCAATTGACTCTTTAAATAATGCTTCATACCATCAATCCATTTTTTCAAAAGACAATTCCAGTATAATGTAAGAGTTATAGTACCTTAAAGAGAAAATCTTTTTTGTGTAGAGATAAAAACGCGTTAATATGGCAGCCACCCCCCAGCCTCGTTAATTCTTCTAGACCATTTGACAACTCATTTTCTAACTTTCTAAAATTGTAATTAAAAATAATATTATATTATCAATTCTTATTAAATATATGATATATGCATGCATGTTTATCATTTCGTAATGATGAAAAATAATGTTCAACTCATGACGGGATGCATTGACCAATTAAAGGGACTTAGACACGATTTGAGCTCAAAATTTTAAATTTTATTTTTCTGTTTTTAATGTTTAGAATTGTGAATATGGGTATTTTTAATGTTTTGTCAAAATTTGAAAGTCAAATACTGAGTTACAAGCAAGATACTGAGTTTGAAATTGTTGTTTTGTAAACAACTCTCAAGTCTTATTATTTTATACATATGCGTTTTATTGGCATAATTTCTATCAAACGTAGCTTTTTTCTGTTGATAATATTGAATCAGTTTATCGTGTTTGCCACGAGTCAGTTTGACAAAGAAATGGTAATTCCTTACTTTACATTATTTGTAAACAAATAAAAGACTCGAGCTTTGTTTACATAATGTTCAATGAATTCATTCATCGGTATCTCTCTTATAACTTGAATTATAACATTCAAATTTTGCATGGTGAATCAAATAGCGCAAGTAAACTACCAGTATATTATACATAAAATATAATAAATAAAATTAAATCGTGTCTAGGTCCCTTTAAGAGTTGGAGAAAATAATGTTTCAGTTGTATAATGTCAAATCTAACAGAGGTTTCTGAAAACTTAATAAAAGCTAACCAATATTTATACTAAAGCTATATATAGAAGTACACATATTTAAGAAGTAAAATTATAGAACAGTTTCATATGGAATAAACTAAATTAATATTTTAAGGGCAAAGCCGAGGTACTTAAGAATTAAAACCAATTTTATGGTAATCTCTCTCTCTCTCTCTCTCTCTCTCTCTCTCTCTCTCTCTCTCTCTCTCTCTCTCTCTCTCTCTCTCTCTCTCTCAAATCTAGTTCTCTACGTACACGGATAAAAAAAAATTCGGGGGGGGGGGTGTCAAGGGATACATGAACATGCCAGGCCAGAGGGGTGAATTTTGGTAATTTACTGTGGGAATTTCTTTAATGCTATTAAGTTTGAACTTTTCTCCAGGACCACTCCAACCCCACGACCCCTTCAGAATAGCGCATGCTCTGAACATACCCCGCCCCCCCCCCCCCCCC
The DNA here is from genome assembly GCF_902806645.1 of Magallana gigas. NCBI lineage: Eukaryota > Metazoa > Mollusca > Bivalvia > Ostreida > Ostreidae > Magallana > Magallana gigas. The sequence goes on from NC_047564.1 coordinate 31,483,676, forward strand.
CAAAAAAAAAATAAATAAAAATCACGAATTTGTTTATACTATACAAGTAGCATTCTTTGATCACACTACATATTCTTGAAACAATACTTAATAGTTTTTGCGTTCTACGATGATACGAAACCTTTCCCGAACGACTTGATAATTATTTACTGGTCCCCATCTCACGGAGGAAAGGAGGGCCGAGTACCAGAAGCTTATCAACGTGCTAACAAGTCGACGCCGTCCATCAGGTGAGAGAACAGGTGAGTCTCGCTAATGAAATAATGTTCCAACGTGAACGATTAGGCTCTACTCAAATTTCAGATGTTTTTTTTTTTTTTAAATTTTATGTGTATATTCAATGCGAAGAATTTGGCGCACAAAAAGGTTAAGTAATAATAATGTCATATTCAAAAACTAGAATTATAACCGGTGTTAATCCATTTGGACTTTGATCAAATTCTGTACAATTCAGTTTTTTTGTTTTTCTGTATTGGTTGGGTTTAATTAAATATACACCATCAAATTATATATAGATCAGTTTCTTTATATCATAATTCAAGTTACTTAAATGATATATAACAGCTTCATATGATAGCATATTTGAAAATTGTCTCATAATAGAATTTTAAAAAAAACCCATTCAGTAGTTTGTCTATTCACTTTATGCATAACATACACAAATGAAGAAAAACCCAAACCTGCAAATATAAGGTGTACCCCCACTACAATATAATTGCTCTCTATTTTACATGACTACAAAAGTGTCATATCAAATTATGAAATATAATAGCTCTCTGTTTTACATCAGACTACAAAAGTGTCATGTCAAATTACTTTGTGTAAAAAATGGAAACCCAAACCACTTTTGAATGACACATATATACAATTTTTGATGGAGTGTCTAGGAAAATTGACATTTGATATATGTGTGAAAAATATATACATGTATGAGTCTATATAGTAGGAATTTTAACTTTTTTCTGAAAACAAACTTATGTGGCCATTGTGTATTGCATGTAAAGAAAAGGATAATACTTATTCTGCCATCAAACTTTAAACATGTTTAATGATAAAATTGGAAAATGAAAAATTATTTGAATTGATTATAGTTTGATATAATGGTAGACATTCCCAATTAAATTTGTGTATTGAAGTTAATGTATATAGCTATATTGCATTAAATACTGGTGCTCATTGTTCTATTTGGAAACAGATAGAACATCTGCATTTGAGTGCAATTCTGTCAATAGTTCACTTCTCTAGTTGGTACACGGGCATCGAAGGACACTGCATGCATGAGAAATTAAACACCCAGCATTTTTTGAATTATTTAAAACACTGACATTTTTAGCGGAGCATAATAGTTAATGGAGTGTAGATTATCATCTGAATGCCATCTGCTCACTCTGGTATTTCAATATTGAATACAGTGATGAAAAACAGACTCAACCAAAAAAAAAAAAATTGCTTGATCCATAGTTTACTTTTCTTAAAATCTAGCTAATACACTTTAAAACTGTTTTGAAATCTATTCATTACTTAAATGCCTTAGAGCTAGACAACACAAGTGAAAAGTAAATACCCCCAGTATTGTCAGTAACGACTGGTGTAGCTACACTGTAGCTATAAAAACATTTTATGAGCTTGAAAAAAAAAAAATAGCCATTGAATACTCATGCGATATATCTCAGGATTGCGGTTGATCAGGGTGCTAATAGTTATGATACATATCGATTAAAAGATTTCTACGCAACAAAATTCCACAATTCTGCTCCTTTAATTCAACGTTAATTGATAAAATGGCTCAATGTCTTTCAGTGACAGATTTGTCAAAAAGGATATTGTAGATTAATGCTTAGAAATTGCTTACTACTATTTTTAGACACACTCAGTCTCATAAGTTCTGCCTATGATGAGGCAGTGGTCTGGAGCAGGAAATAGACGGCTAATTTTAAAGTGACGCTATACATTCATTATACTATACCATCTGACTTTTACTGGTTTACTCATGTATTACAAGTATCTGCATTAAAATGGCTCTTGTGATTGAATGATATAATTTAATTATGTAAGTTTGTCATAAGTACAAGTACTTTCATTATTGCATTATTGTGTAACTGAACAAAGTACTTAACTTATGAATATTAAATATGTCTCTTGAATCTTCAGAAATTTATATTTTATGGATGTTTGATGTCCAGGTATTATCATAAATTATATGTGTACTGAGCATAAGATTCTGTGAAAAGCTGCAAGAAGAATGCCTTTTTCTAAAAGGTCTCCCTCTAAGTTATTTTGCATTGTCTTTGTAATTTTAGTGAAGCATAGTGATTCTACATCAAGTTTGGTCTGTTTACAATTACCCGGTATATGTCATGGACGATTTAGTATTTAACCCTCTTACGATCAAATTGGATTGACTGATATCACAGAGTAACATTGCAGAAAACATTGATCTCCTTCATAGATAAGGCTGTCTGCTGAATGGGGTTGCAGAAGATAAAAAAAATGTTAACAGATCAATTTTTCCATCTTGGTTTAAGAAAGATGTTGGGGATGTGATGTACAGTGTACATGTGTGTCTGTGTAGATACTTTGAGGGAACTTCTAAAATAAACTGTGTGAGTAGCCATTTCCTTGTCTGTGTTCTGAGTATGTTTACGCATCTGTTAGACATTAATGATCTTTATGATTGAAGTTAATGAAACTCTAGAATCTCTGTAGGGGGTCTGAACAGCAAAACATTTGTATTTATTGGTCAATTAAGGTACCAGTATTACGCAGAAATGGATTCAGTATCGTAAAAATGTATCAATTACATTCCAGCAAGGAATTTATGCCCATGATTTTTATAATTCTTTAATATGTGTTGAAAAAAATATTTCATTATGGAAATTGTTTCTCTTGTTATATTTTATTTATCGCTGCAGATAACATTTTCTTTTGACGTAAAGTGCTTACAGAGTACTAGTTTAAAAGAATTTGATGCAGTGCGTGGCCTGCGCTTATGTAAAGGAAAGTTGAAGGAAACTATATGAATTAGGTTGACATTCATTTATTATATTGTTATATTGCATGAACAGACTGTGTAAATTCAGGTTTCAACTAATTCTGACATGAGAGTTTCAAGTTTAGCTCTATACAGGTAGGATTTTGAAGATATATATTACATGTAGCATGAAAATAAAACATCAGTTAAAGAATTTATCCCACATTGAAATTGAGATGGAAAAAAAAGGATGCCATGTTTTCCTTGAAAATAGAAAAGTTGTTAATTATATTTACAGGTGTCCATTTTATTGACAATCCTTTGTTGGTTGCTGTGAATAAAAAGTGATAGATGGTGTACATGCTTTTGAAGTTACTTGGGCACAGTTTGAATTATGCATGCATTAATCTACATTGGCCATTGTGTTAGCTAGCTCTTGTCCCATTTCTTTTAAGACAAGATTTTACCACTTGGTCCTGTTTTTTTTTCTTTTTTTGCCCAAATTTGGCATCAGTTTGTATTAATGGTGCTTTGGACTAAAAGCAGGAGAATGTTTGAATTTCCTCAATGTAAGCAAAATTGGCATTGTAGTCTCTTTTTGTCCTTTACAACTGCTTGTTTAAAGACCCAAATAATTTAACCTTAATAGGAAGTTCCAAGTGTTGGGCTAGGAGTTTGATTAATTTACATATGAATTTATATGGACTGAATTGATAAAAAGGCTAGGGTTGTTTTATAGTGGCCATGTTTGTATAAGAATTAAAGGGTTTAAAGCTGATACTCTTGGTATTTAGCTCTCGATATATGTACCTGACTTCTGTTTTATTTTTAAAATAGCCTTGTTTTTCCATTTAAATGCCTGTTTCTTCTTGGTAAATCTATTTTAGTGAGATAAGACTTGCTGGATAAATAAAGAAGCCCTGAGAAAACTTTTATGTATTCTGCATTGTGTCAATATTAAATGCCAACATGTATGTACACACAGAGAAAGAAAGAAGTCGAGGAAACACAGCTAGTGTAACAAAGATTTCTTCTTGAATTTCTCAAGGTGAAACTAACTAAAGTCTCAACAGATTCTCCCTCACCGTAACATCCTATAATCAAGACTCGATAGGATATAGTAAAATACTTACAGGATACGTATATATAGATACAATAGTGCATTTAAGGTGTCTGTCCCTGAAGATAAATCCTGTTATGTGAGTGCTAGGAATAGCAAACTTAATGATTCAATGACGGATACTGTGTTACAAAGAAATATAAAGATAATATTTGGTGGTCTCTGTGCTCAGAAACAACTTGGAATATACATGCATATATCATAAGGTAATTCTTACTTAATCTCACTGGACTGCAGTGACATTTTTAAGTATTCATTATTTTGAGTTTAAGACCAAGTTGTCATGAATTGTACAGGTACATGTACAATTCATGTATTTGGTGTCAAAGAGAGAGAGAAAGAGTGGAAGGAAGGAGAGAGAGAAAGAGGAGGGAGAGAGAAAGAAGTTTGAGTTTTTGTCCTGGTGGTCAAGTGTACCAACATCGTTCTACTTTAAATGACCCTCTGTCTGTTTATCTATCTGTCTGTCTCTCTCTCTCTCTGTCTGTCTCTCTCTCTCTCTGTCTGTCTCTGTCTCTCTCTCTCTGTCTCTGTCTCTCTCTCTCTCTCTCTCTCTCTCTGACAAATGCCATTAATATTTTTCATCTTTGCCGGTATCATTCACTTTTCTTAAGTAGCACAAATTTAGGGCAGAATTGGAGGTTTGAATGCCAGGGTTTTCCTAACAGGCAAGTGATTGCTGGAGATTTAGTTAACAAGAGATCAACTCTTTGAGGAGTTTAATGCTGAGATAGGCAGCCTTGTTTGTATTATCTGACATTACAAATTTAAAGTCTTCTTATTCATTGTTATGTCATCATCCCTAGTAAGCATTCCTTAAAGCCCCCATGACCTTCAGTCTCTATTGTCATTCAGAAATCTCTCAGCTCTCTTGATCTCAAATATAAAAAATAATTTTGAAAGAATAAATTAATAGTGAAGAAAAAGAAAAGTACTTTTTGATATTGTGACATGGAAAGTTGTGAGTAAAATTATCTTTTATGTACATGTACTACTATTTAGAGGCAATAGAATTTAATCATTTAAAGGAAAAGGTGAAAATTAAGATTGATGCTTGATGTTCAGCTCTGCCTATTAAATGTTTTAATGAAATAAAAACCAACAGATTTAAAATATGTGAATGCTTAATTAATGAAAATTCAAATTGTTATAGATTTATTTCCTTTAAAAAATCAAAGGCCAGATGTAAATGAAATCTTAAACATCAGTTCGAAAACTTCCTATACTGCCATGAAACCAAAAGTAGTCACTGGTACACGAGTTATTTCCCTTGATAACACACTCTGACATAAATTGCCATATTAGGGCAACCAGTATGTAATTATTTTGATAATCTGAAAACCTCATGACTCATGTGGAAAAAAAATCCAAACAAAGTATGACATGTCGTATCAATCATGTGCATATACCAAGTGTAACATTACGTATGCTCTGTAAGCATATTAAAGGTTTGACGTGTAGATTTAAACACTGAGTGACAATTAGGCTTGTTCAATACATTCAGAATTTTTTTCCCCCCTTGGCTTGCACAAATTTAGTCTGGTTTGTTTTCCTAAACTTCGGGTTATTTGCATATTGATTTTTATGTTTGAAGTAAATATTAGCTGAACGCAGGTATTCTTTAAATATTTTTCAAAGGCAATGTCCAATAATTACATCACGGTCGCTCTTATTTTGTCGTAACTTGCCAATGTTATCAATCTCTACACTTTCAGACGCAAGTCCATCTTGAGTTTATCACATGCTTAGCCAACAGTTATTATGCAGACTATAAGCCTCAAGGAAATGCACCTCCTTCAACTGAAGATTTTTTTGTTACATTCCCTGCATCAATTATCAGTTGAGTTCAACCCTTCACGGTAGTACTTTTCTGTTCACCATCAGAAATTTCTTCATTCAGCTGGCTGTTTTTACCCTTTCAGACCTGATAATAGCAATATATAGTTATTATGTACATGTTATGTACCTGGTGACAATACACAGGTTTGACAGGTAAATGGAGCTTACCTGTATTTCAGATGTTATCGGCCGACTCTAATGGAGAGTAAGCTAGGGTCAGGATTGATAGAATTTTGTTCAGTTGATGATTAAAAGTCTTTGTATGGAGATGTGTTTAGTTACCGTAAATGCATTTCCTTAGGTTGGACTATAGATTTATATTATATTAGGAAAAAGGAGTGATTTTTGTATGGACTCACAATTCCTTTTCCCTGTGGAGAGTGTATCAAGACTTCAGTGATTTGCAATTTCGGAAATAGTTTTCATTTCGCCTTATTACTGGAGTATCAGATTGTAAGTGGGCTATTTTAAAGATCTTCTGAATTATATGTTATCAGGTTCTGTGATAATTGAAGTGTGTGGATTGTATCAAGTGTTGAAGGGTTTCAGTACCTGTTAGAGGTAGGGTGACATTCCTTCTCTCTCCTTCAGGTAAAATTCTCATTTTTACTATGTAGTGTATATGATGATACATGTTATATGCTTATAGGTAGTCCATAAACTATCAAAAGGTTATGGAAAAGTCTATCACTTAACTACCCAACCCCAAATCTCACACCATTTCACTAGTATATAATTTTTTTTTTTTGGGGGGGGGGGGGGGGGGGTTAGGGCTTTTTACCTGATGTAATTATAGTACTTTCAATAGATGGTTCATGTATTTTCAAAGCAAATCAATTTGATGTCCATGATGAACTTAGAAGTAGATGAATATGCTAACACCGTAATGCAATACATATGTTAAATTAAGACTTGGGTGTATGTTTAATACAATACAATATTAATGGCTGGTAACTCGATGTACCTTGAAAAGACATTTTGCACTTTAGTGTGTCTGTGCACTGTTTTCGTTTCATGATAAGGGATCTGCTTGCACAATTTCTGCCGGTAGTGAAAATAAAAGGAAAAAGATGCATGCATGAAAACTACACTCGTAATGGATAAAGTTCATGTATTTGTATGATATTCCATAATGGAAGTTTGGCCTGTTTCCAGATTTGTAACACTGTACATGTCATGAAAAAGTAAAATGATGGTTTAGAAAGCACAAAGCACATGGTTCTGACTTGTCATAGTTGCTTGGCCAGGAACTGATAGATCCCTGGTTTAAATCCTACATTGTGCTCTTAATAATGGGTATCTTAGGTGCCTTTGGAAAAGACACATCATCAGCATATTGTCTTAATTAATATACCCAGCTGATATTCAGGGGCACTGGCTACTGCTGAGAGTTATTCTATTGGTATCTTGGAAATTGATAAATCTGACATCCTCCATAGCATAATTAACAGAAAACGATTAATAAGATAATTTAAGCGCTGCGCATGCCTGGAAAATTATTCCACTACACTTGCTTTACTAATTACTGGTTCACTTATTTCAATTTATTTTGAAGAGTTTGATATAAAAAAGAGGAAGCTTGGACTAGATAGATTTTAAGGACAGCACATCCTCTCTGTTAACTGCACCAATTGTGTATTTCCTGAACAAGGCATGTATTAATTATTAATACACAATAGCGAATAATCTGCTTCTAAGTACCTGGGTGTTCATAAAATGGAGAAAAAATATGGCAGTTATAATCATACATGAAGGAAAGGAGGCTTATATACTATTTTAGAATGGGTGTGTTTAGCTTATGAGATAATAGTATTGCCTTTATATTATCTGATTAAGTGTTTGAATTTTCTTTTTGCAAATGTTATTATGTTTTATATATAGGTAAACTTAGATAAGAAATGAAGACTTAAAATTATACGTTTCAGTAGCACGAAAAGCACTTTTATTTTCAAAAGTGAAATCGTTGACTCATATCCCTCCGTCACAACAAATGCCCACTCATACACACATGATTGATTGCAGATTTCATAATTAGATTTTTTGCTAAGTTAATGCACATGCAGTTCTATCTGTTTGTGCTTGTACTTTGCAAAGGTGTGCCCAATATATGAGGAGACATGTTGTAATATTTTTTTTTAATTTTTAATACGGACCAAAATAAAGGGGGGGGGGGGGCTTTCATCATACCTTGGTCACAGACAACAACCTAAGTAAACCTAGTAATTCGGCCAAAGAGTTAATTAATTACCAGGTAAGAAAAGGATAAATTGCTTGATTTGCAGAACTAAGTACTTCATGATCAAAAGGACAGCGAAAAGGTCTTATCAATGAAATGCAAATGTCTGGTTGTGTGTGATTTTGTGTACAAATTTAGGGCCCTTTTTGATATGTTTATATTCATTACGACAGTGTAATTTGCATCAATCTGTTGTAGGGACAGGTGATATCATTATTTTTTGTGTGTAGCTGTCATTAATCTGAACACTGAGCATTATGCAGTTTTTCTGCGGTGTCGCTCCTCTAGGATTTTTACGATGGGTTGTGGGGTTGTGGTCTGCATATTCTTTTTTTTCCCGTCTGGTGACTTTGCGTATATCCTAAAGGTGAGATCTCTATCTTTGCTATATAGTCTGATAGTAGCAACTTAATACGTTAACTTGATTCCCACACTCATTCAAGCACATGATACTGGAATAGTTTTACTCAGTTGCTGACTCCTAGCTGATGGTCCGTTTTTGTAAAAATCTGCATGTGCATACCTGTGTTTCAGATTTCTTGAAAATACATAGTACGATCAGCACACTTAGAAGTAGTACCGGTACATGTAATTGTGAAGAAGAAACCACTTATTTGTTCAGGTATCTTCTATCTCATTTAATGACACATTCAGGCGTCCATCTTAATCTCTAGCTGTTGATTGAAGCCCAGGATGTTTGTGCAATTGTTTATCTGTTTGTGTCACACAAAGCTGTCTTGTTTTGACAGTAACCAAAACTGAACAGTGAATTAGATTTATTAAATGAAGACTATATTATTTATATACACATGTATATGTATATCAAGCAAAGTGTGGATCCATAATAATCTTGTTGAAAATGAAAAACTATTCCTAATGTATTGGTAGATTTAAAATGCACCCCCCACCCCAAAAATTGTTTTTTAAATTATATCCTGGTTTAAAAGATATATGTTATCTGTCATATGTGAACTTGGTCTGCGCATATTTCACATAATTGAAAGAATTTTTTGGATCAAAACAAATGTTAAATATCAGCAGGTGTTGGCAGACTAGAGTTAAAGGTACAGTTCTTCATGAATTACATTGTAATCTGTACATTTGATATCTTTTAATACTATATTTTCGGATTGATATGTATAAGCTATACTGTCTCTGGAACAATTCAATACCACAGATGATTATAATTTGTACAGGATCTCGTTTTGCAATTAGTTTGGCCAGAGATGTTTTTTAATAAATACATTCTTACTAAAAAAAATATGTTGAATGAGTCAACATGAACTGACGTGTCCTCCAGACCTTCACACAAAAGTAAATCAATAATCTTAACAAACGGATGAGGGAAAGTGAAGGGGCTGCTTTCGTTTCTGCGGTGTGTATAGCGACTGTTCTTACAAGATCAAGTCTTGCTTGATTGGTTTCTACTAGTCTTGAGAGTGGTGGTGTGGGCAACTTCTTCAATAATGGCCTGTCAACAGTTCCATTAATCAGGTAGTCCTGAATACATTTGTGCAGATCGACAGGAGGTATTTCAAAATCTGCAGTGAGCTATTGGTTTATAATGTTGTGCAACAACTGGAAGGGATTTTCCTTTTATTTTTATGGTGCTTTGTTTTGCAAGTGACAGATGAACAATACATTCAAAGGAATTGAAATAAAACAAGCTGTTATGATCGTAACTGAACAAATCTGGAAGGATCGAGCTGTTAAGAATGATAATTCACATGGACTTTAAATGTGTATTTCTTCTTTTCTTCCAGAAAGGAAACGAAAGTGGACTGCAACTAGACAGATAAAGAAAACCTTGATTTGAAAGGTCAAGCGTTTTCATCAGGGTCGTGTCAGGCCATAGAGCCCGTCCGTATCAAACTGTCAACCTACAGATAGAGATATAGTGAAGATGGCAGAACAGAAAAGAGCTCATCTGAACAGGGTAAAATCTTGACACAAGCTTTTTATCACAGCATATGAATTGTATCATATATTTTACTTACATATATCTTATTTTGTTGTTGAAAATTAACAAAATGAATATATTTTGATGTTCTGTACTCAATACTTATATTGAATATGTAATCAGAGTATAATTATTGACAATTTTTATCATGATACTGTAACATGGTCACACTATATATTATCTTTTTTTCGTGTTTTATTCATATACATGCAACCCACATTCAGCTTTCCGACTATAATTATAGTGCAGGGTTCTCAGATGACTCGATCAGGATGTGCTTAATTGAAATACGACGTACCACTGTAATAAAAGATAGAGAGTAAGGGGAAGGAATGGTGATTAAAGATTAACATGTAGATGTTCGGGGAAAGAGTGATATTGGATATAGGGCTGCAGATATCGATCTATAAAATTAAATTAATTGATCAGGAAACATAATCAACGATCAATAGATTCTAAACATCAGTCTGAGAGACAATTGATGCTTGTGTCATGATCAGAAGATCATGCATGTTGATTGAAGCCGTATCAGTATTAGGGATAGCTAGAAAATTTGAAGCCATATTACATTAGAGTCAATTTCCTTTAAGGTAGCGATCATCAATACAGGAACATTTATTGATTCAGAATTATATTTCTACAACCATTAAAACTGCATGATATTTTTAAATAGAAAGGGTTTCATATCCATTAATGAAACCAAATTTTTAATATTGATGAGTATGGTATATAGGAGGGGTTACAGATCAACTTAAATTTGTAATTATATGAAAGAGCCTGATCTATTATTGCAGGGAATCTTTGTTCTCTGATGCAACTAACCAAAGTTCAGTTCGTAGAGAATCGTGGTTTAGTGTTTTGAATGCATGACTGCATGGTTTATATGTGTCTGTTTTGTCCAGAGCATGGAAAAAAGCTTCGAGGATTTACTCACAGGGCTGGATGATGAGTTTGAGCCAGATATAGATGACATCTTCACAAACTATGATCATCTTCCTGAGGTTTGTCATCTTGATATATTCCGTGGCTAGCCATTGGCTGGCAGAATTTCTTACCTTGGTACTGATTTGCTAGACTTCAATCTTTGCAGTGTTAATTTTATTGGCCATCTCTTTACATTTCCAATCACTCAGCTTCGAGAAGGGGGATGTTTAAGACCACACAACCTTATCTCTGAGGAATTTTGCTTATTAGAAATTATACAGTAGATTTGTTAATCCCATCCCTTATTAATTCTAAAATTCCATGATGTTTTCTAACACTATATATCATATATTATAGGACTGTTATTTTTGAAAATGTTGTTTATAATCATAACTTGTCTGATAAATTTCTTAGATGAATTTGATGTGTTTGCATATAGTGTTGCACATGCAGTTTATTCTGTATTAATTATTATAATATTTATTGTACAGTATTTGCCTTTGTAAGCATTTGACAAACTGATATAAATATGTCAGCACATCTTTTCTACCATCACCCTTCAACCATTACTGTATTAACTCGACTTACTCATTCTTTATGTAAAGCCCAACTTTTCTAAATTCATGATTTTTTTCATTGCACAATTATTTATTTAATTGTAAAATGGAGAGTTCAAGGACAAATATTTATTTAATAAGTCAAGTAGGAAGAGATAGCTGTGAATAAAAAAGTTTTAACTGAATTTTATATATTTTAATAACATTTCGAAGTGATTATATTCAGATTTGAAATGATTGAATACCTTTAAAAAAGTTTAAGAAGTTTTCACATTCATTAATGAGGCATGGTAATACAGTACATGTAGTAAGATAAACTACCAGAAACTTTATACACTTCTTATAGGATCAGAAATGAATACATTGGCATATACATGTATTGTGCAGTAATACCTACCCCAAATTTACAGTAATTGTTGAAATATAGATAACATGACTTGTTATGCATTAGAAACGCAACTGTGTGATGATAGAAGCAATAGATGCTAGCATGTTTGCTTGGATTTGCAGAAAGTTACAGATGCCACATTTAATGCTATGGCTTTTCAAAAACCAAAAAGTCCTACCCCTACATCTTCACGGCAGAAGGAAGAGGTTGAAGAGGATGAACCAAGTCCTGGAAAAGTCCAAATGGAAGAAGACTTAGACATTCAGTTACCAAGGGTAGCAAAAAACACAGACCCTGGAATTCAGAGCGAGAGTGAAGATGAGGAGCATGAACCATCGAATGGGGAGTTGGAATTTGTCTCCTCCAATCGGGAGGGGGAGGAGGAGGAGGAGGGAGAAGGGGAGGTTTACGATGCCTCAAAGTTGATCTTGCCTTCTGTTGGGGAAAGCAGCACAGATGATACTCTGCTTGGAAATGTGGAGCTTGAAGAAGATGAAGAGGAAGAAGAGGAAGATCTAGAGGAAGGAGAAGAGAAGGAAGAAGAAGAGGAGGAAAAAGCAGAGAGTGAAGATGACAGTGAAGGAGAAGACATGGAAGACCAGACCCAAACAAAGGAAGAAGGAAAGTTGAGGGACCAGAAAGACCTGACAATGTTTTCAGGTCTGGACCAAGACGACTCTGATCCTGATATTGATAAGTTGGTAGCAGAGTGTGATTTCCTGCCTGAGGTTTGTGCTATGCTCCTAGGTCTTGCAAAATTTATTTTGGACTTAAATGTTTGGTAGATCTTTTAGAATTCCTGTAACCTCTTTCTGAAAAGTGTGTTGTGAAATGCTTAGATTATTTGTTTGAAATAATTTAGTAGCTTTTGTGTTTAGCTGTTTTGTCACAGCACTAATATGAATTTGAACTAACTGCATCACAAAGTATAGGTGATGAACATTGTTTATCAAGTCATTGCATGAAAGGCTGTAACTGATTCTAATGATTCTTGCTTTATAGACTGTCACAGACTCCACTATCAATGCAATGGTGGACAGGAATCGACCTTTGGCCAAGTCTTACAGACAGAGTCAGGAAGAAGAGAGTGATGAACAGGATGAGGAGGAAACCATGGAAACAGACTCCGGCCAAGAGAGCAGCCCTCCACCAGTAAGGGAATTATTGATGAATTTCAATTATTTTTTTCACTGGTAGCATACATAATCTTCCTTGTCCCACTACATTACTTTTCACTTATAGCTGAATTTTGAAAATTTCAGGAAGTAAAAATAAGAGTTCAAAAAGAGGCCAGTTTAGATTTCTCGGTTCTTGAGGTGAGTTATTTATCATAGAGTGATATATGAATTTAATGAAACATACCTAAGTTTATTCTGACATATTAAAGTTGAATAATTTATTGATTCTTGAATGTGTTTAGCCTGACAGCAACCATCTTGATGTGGATATTGGGAAGCAAAAGACCAATTTGAGGAAGAAGGGTTCTCTGGCCAAGAGGAGGAAACCCACTCGATCAACTGTCAGGAGTGCTCTTTTGTCAGGGGAGGAAACATTATTTGTAGATTCCACAGGTAAACTGCAAAAAATTCTCATAGTTTGGATTTGTGTAATGGTTTAGTAACATGGCAAAATAAAATCTAACAAATTATTTGCAATGAAATGTAAAAAGCAAGACATGACAGCTAAAAGGTATGAAGATATTTTATAGATTTACTGAACTAAATAGATCTCTATGTTGTTAGGAATTATAGCTTATTGATAAGTATTTGACCAACCATTTGAATAATGTCATATAACTTTGGGATAAATTTCATTGTAAACAAAATTATTTTGTAAAAATTAGAATATGATTACTTTAACGTGTTTGTTATAGAACCAAAAGTGGAGAAGACTAGCAGGAAGGATGATGAGGATGATGTGTTTGGTCAGAGAACTTCAACTTCCTCTGTTGAAGGAGCTCCAACATCACCCCCAGCCAAGAAACCCAGTAAAGTCATGGTGCCTCTTCCAGGATTTGGGGGACCTGTGGTCAGTGTAATATTGATTTATCCTTAAACTCAGATTACATCTTGTGTTATCTTTCAATTATATGCACTTTGTCAATTAAAATTCAAATCAATGTAGGTTGCTTCTTCGTGCTTATGTATTTCTAACAAGAATGTCATTATTCAGTTGATAGATTGTAGTTTTAAAGAACAGAGTGTTTATTGATTTTAGCCTGCTCTTAGAAAGAGATCAGAGGAGCAGCATGAGGCAGAAATGGCAGTAGATGAACCAAAGAAGAAGGACTTCAGGAGTTATGGAGTTAAATTACCTGTGCCACAAATGTCAAGGAAAAGTGAATTGGAGGACACTCCAAGTAAACCAGTTTTGAGGAAAGTTCCCAGGAAAGACAGTGCTGAGAAGCAGGAGACGGAAGTACAGTATGATGTATCTTCTTTGAAATCTGTGAAAAAGGAAGCCAGAAATTCAAAAGCGGATTTGGAATCTGACGTGTTCTTTGAGAAGCCCGCTTTACGTCAAGTAGCTAGAGACGATAATAAGGATAGAAATTCTTCGAGTGAAATGACATTTGAAAAGCCTGCATTAAGAAATGTTTCCAGACCAAGTCTGGACAAATCAAATGAAACGGACATGAAGTTTGAGATTCCAGCCCTGAAACAAGTGTCCAGAGAGAGAGGAGAAAGCGATAAATCTGAGATGGATAGTGATAAAACATTTAGCAAACCACCTCTGAAATCAACACCCAAACCATCAGAGGAAAGGTCTGCACCAATTTCTCCTAAAACGCCAGAACCTAAAACATTCGAGCTGCCTAGTTTACGGCCAACCCCCAAAGCGAGCAGGAGCAAGCCAATGGATACTCAACAGGATGTGGGCTCATTCGAAAAACCGTCTCTGCGTAATGTGTCAAGACCACTGGAGAGGAAGAACTCGGGAGAAGCAGGATCATTTGAGAAGCCTGCCCTTAGAAATGTTGGCAAACCTCCACTGCCTGAGAAAAGGATTTCCATTGCTGAAGATGATAGCGAGGACAAACACAAATTTGATGTGCCTGCTCTTCGAATGGTACCAAGGGACCAAAAACCTACCGAAACTCTAAGGAACATTTCCCGAGGAGAAAAGGAGTCTGATGTAGAGGTTAATCGTAGACCCTCTCTGAAGTCTACACCTCGCAAAGATCCCATAAAGGCAGAAGAAGGTAAAGAAAATCCATCTTGGCTTAAAGACATGAAACTGAGGAAAACTAGGAGTCAAGCGGACGACATCAACAATGTGGTTGAAAGCAGGGAGAAACCAGAATGGCTTCAGACAGCCACTGAAAAGAGAGAAAAAGCTTTAGAATCCCTCAATTCTAAGGGTAAGAGGACATCAGAATGCTTTTCCAAGAGTTGATATACCACTTTATTTGTTTATATCATTATCAGCATAACTACCTTTAACAAACTGAAGAACTTTGTATAGCTTATTTCAATATCATTCTAATATGTTTTACAATGTCATTAGATGTATATTTCATTGAGTCATTTATTACTCTGACTAGTCTAAGAATAATAATTTTTAATCTTCAAAGTTACCAGTATCTGTTTAAATGTGTAATGAGATTTGGTCTTTAAAGGGGCATGGTCACGATTTTGGTCAAATTTTATTTTTCTGTTTTTATTATTTGCAATGCTTTAGAAATGCATTTCTAATAATCAAATGAAATTTGGGTGCCAGTCGTTGAGTTTTTTAAAAAAGATACAGAGCTCACAATTCTTCGTCATTTAAACAAAGCTTGTGCCCTGTTTTTGTTTACATAGGTTCAATATACCAGTAAAAAATCTTTTTAAAGCTGGTTTGTCTATCTTATTATTCATTTAAAGCATAAATAAACAGTTCCTAACGATTAACACATTTATTTAAGGTCTAAAACTAGAATTTTCATTTCAACGTTCAAAATGTAAACAAACGCTTTGTTTACATAGCGAAGAATTGTAAGCTCTGTAACTCGCTTATAACTCATCAAATGACACTCAAATTTTGGTTGCCTATTAAAAATGCCTTACTAAAGCATTGTAAACATTAAAATCGAAAAAATAATTTTTGACCAAAATCGTGACCATGCCCCTTTTAAGAAGTATTTTTCTTATTGTATAGAAAATAAAACAAAATCTAGCTCAGAAAACAAAGTGCCTTGGTTAAGCCGAGACAATCTCAAGAAAACTTCCACTCCCTTGCAAGAAAATAATGACAATTCACATTCCAATCAAGATGAAGTCAGAAAGAGACTCAGTTCTGTAGATACAAATGGTGACTTGGATATTCCTTCAAGGGAAAGAACTCCATCAAAGAAGGGTATATAAACAAAGTTCAGCAGTTGCAGTCTCTGGTGTGAAAATTGTCTCTCATTTTGTTCATTTTTATATGCTGCATGTGTCCTTCATTTTTGCTAATATACTGTACTTTGTACAATATTCTGGAATGATTTTTTTTAACTAATTAAGTGTTGAATTACTCCATGAATCAAGATATCAAATTAAATGAAATATTAAAACCTACCGGTATATGCATGCGAAAAAATATATTTTTATGACACATGTAATAGTAATATAATCAAGAAGGTTGAGCTTGTTTTCAGACCTTAATACATGCTTGGAAATATGATTTTTAGTGATAGAAATATAACCAAGATTGTAGTTTGTTTTCAAACAAAATAATGAATTTTATCACATAATTGGCTTCTAATTTCTGTAGATGATACAAGAGAGAATTATGTGCCAAGCTGGCAGCGGGCCAAGGACAATCGTCATGCATCTAATCCCAACCTAAACTTTGTGACTCCTTCCTCCAACTCGGATGAACCTCCAGACTGGAAAAAGGCACTGGCCGAGAAAAGGAAAACAAGACGAGACTCTGATACTCCGGTATGTACAATGTGATGAACTGATGACAATTTTTACATCTGTATTTGTTTGTAGAAATTAAAATCTAAGTATATATCTGGTGATTTTTCTATGTTCATTTTTCCTTTCTAAAATAGGAGATTTTTTCCCCAGTTGAGTGTACTTCTCCTTCTCCCTCCCTCTTCCATTGAAAAATTAGGAACTGAGTGATATTTTGTAAAACTTTGTGAAGAAAATTCACAATTGAAGAAATAATTCTAAAACAGCCCCTAAAATGGATAAACTCACTTCTTCAATTCAAAATTATCAAAAGCATTGATATGTATGAACATTGATCAAAATAAAAAATTAAAGAAGTTTAATTCAATTGTTTTGTGCTACAACATTTTGGTTAACTAAAAATGTTATTGAAATACAAATTCTCTGAATCAGAGTGACAGAGAGTCTGTTTTTGGATCCTTAGGTCAAACCGGCCCCAGGGGCGGACAGTCAGGACAAAGGACTCCCTCCCTGGAAGAAGGAACTGGCCAAGAAAGGAATGAAGCCCTCAGTCCCTGTCAAAAGTAGGCATTGTAACAGTAGTAATTTAGTACATACTGTGTTAGCAGGGAAACTTTTGATAATACCTAGAAATATGTGAATATCAGATGCTATAACTTCAACTATGTAAAACCATTCAGTCAAGGTATATTGTGTGCAAGCATGTCTTAATTATTCTTGTTATACCTAGGTTGTGCTCTCTTCCAGAGAGAAAGTATTTTATATTTTCATAATTATATCGTACAAGTATTGAATTTATAGTTTATTTATTTGTTGTATTTGATTCATCATCTTCAATAACCAGAGCATGACTATATATTTGATTGATGTACCAGTAGTATGCATTTATGTACAAATTTCATTGATGTAGCCTCAGCAGACTCGAAGAAAGTTGAACCCGAATGGAAACAAAAGGCTGCTGAGAAAAGAGAGAGAATAATAAGTAAGGATTCAAGTATTTGATTGAATGATCTGCTCAAGGTTATGATAAAATGGCTGAGGCAATTTTTCTAAAAAACATGAACGAATGGTATCTTGGCAAAAGTTGGGGTTCAAAATAAATGAGTAGGTTTACTGTACAAAAATGTTTCTTTGGATAATGACTATGGATATATTGTAACAGAGGTGTACTCAGAGCAGGACTCTTGATAGGTGAGTGGTCACATGACACCAATAATGTTGCTCACCGTATCACTACACACCCACAGAAGGACCCAAGTACCTGTCTAAGTACCTGTCCCCTTGTACTTGTACCAATCAGCACATTCACTGGAATATTGTTTGTTACACATCAAGTCATTTATATTGGGATCAAAATGGTAGAAGTTTTGTTGCTTTACTTGCCTCTGATATTCTTTTAATATTCTTTTAAACACCATCACCAGCCCTGTAAAGTGAAATGGTGCAGTTTGTTACATGTAAAAATAGCGACTATTGATCTGCAGATGAATTTAACATTATGAAACTTATTTTTCAAGGTCGGATAGCATGTTTAAGAGAAAGTCTGGGGCAAGTTAAATGATGATATCAGTAGTAAATTGCCTGAAGAATTTATGGTACAAATTTTTGTCCACAGAATTTGTGGAAATAAGATTATATAATCGGTCCAAAACCAGCACATTTTTTGTGTGTGGCGTAAATTGCAGTTCTTTATGATGGTAGGCACTGTGGCTCCCAGGTCGTCCATCCAAATTTGGAAGCCTGGGACCAAAGACTGGGAGCTACAGACCTGAAGCAACTTGTACATGTCAACATTCTTGATTCACAACAACCTTTTTCCAGTATCATTCTGTATACTGACCTATAATTCATCACTGTATATCATATGCATCAGTGTGAAAATAACTTGGTGAATTATGTGGTTTTTAATTCTAACTAATAGCCACCATTATCTTCCTTATCCTTATCCAATTTTTATAATGAAAATAAACCTTTATTTCATCATTATCATGTGAATCATCTTTACACAGGTTGGTCAAATCAAAGTGATGATTTCTAGGTAAAAATCAAAATCTGAGTGACTGGTGGGGGCAAAAAGCTAATGAGGAGTGAAATGGAGGGTCTTAGATCCCTTGTGGATTTAAGTATTAATATCTGTGTAATTGTGCCATTTCTGCTTTATTGGTTGAATGTTGAGATGTTTTGAATTTTCCAATTTTCCAGCCCATTTTAAGCCAGACCCAGATGATGAGGTAAAGGTATAGCATGGCAAGAGAAGCATTTAATTTGGCCAATAACAAAACAAGTTAAATAAAAAAAATTAGAAACCATCTCACCCTTCAAATTAAAATGTACCTGTATATCAATATTTGAATTGTGAAAAAAAAATCACAATTATATGATTATCATATTGCAGTGGACTTGAGATAGGACAACATTCTTAGTTCATTAAGAAGAAAAAAAAAGAGCATTAAATATCTAGCAAAAGGGATATATTTTATCTCATTTTATGCAATATGTGGTTTCACTGTATGATTTTCCTGTATCCAAAGTCTACTGTAGATTCATTTTAAAGATTTTTTTTTACTGCAAGATGTTTATTATTTAGAGCAAGATTGTAAAAAAATTGTGTGTTACAAGCATATATTGTCAACATATATTGAGCTGCATACTTTATTTTGGTTCATTAATGCATTTTATTGCATGTGCATATTTAGAATATGAATCAAGAATCAAGAAAAACAATTTAAACATAAAGAAATTTGTTCTGTGAGCAGTTGTAACAGTAAACAGCTTTAAATGGAGTTTGATAAGAAACTTGATTAAAACAGCTTTAGAAGCAGAAAATTTCTAGGGGATAAACTTTCATTTTTTTGTGACATTTAACAGTTTTGTTGGTATTTAATTTCCTTGTTCAAAAATTAACAAAACTTTTAAACCAAATTTTTTAAGGAAATTTATGTCATTATTAAATGTTGTCATAATACTATGCCAAGGGAAGGAATTGATATAATTAAAAATTTCCTTTCTGATAAGATATTCAAAAAATTCAAGTAGTTTTGTTAATTACTGTAAGCATGTGTATATTTTAAATAGATTGAATGAATTTTACCCATTATTGTCAACTAATTGCTTTCTATGTCTTGTTAAATGTCTGAACACAGATGAAAATTATTTTTATAGTTTAGTCTCTAGATATTGAATAGAAGGAATACATGTATATACATATATCAATATGTTACTGGATAAAAAGTATTGGAAATGCCGGAAGATTTTGTGAAATTTATTTGTCGTATGATTTTTTTTGGTACTTTCCGTCTCAATTTATTTCCAATTTTGTTTTTATTATAGTTTAAGTAACAAAAAGTATATTTGTTTTTCAAAACGTAATGGTCACACTTTTCCTCTACTTCCAGAAACAGGACTTTTCGATAAAACCCTGAGAAAGACGTAAAAGCCATGGAGGAAAGGACTACAGAGCTGCAATGACTACATTTAATCTGGTTCCTTTAGCATTTAAAACTGAAATGAACAATTTGCATCAAGTTTGTGCACATGCACTATTAAAATCATAGGGTAATTATGAAATGTAGCAACTCTCATACTTGTATAACCTTTAGCCTACACATGCATTAGCTAATTGGAGAGAGTGTTTGTGTGTGATAAGAATGATATCGATACCAATTTTATTTAATTTGTGAAAGAGTACTTCGATGGTATGGGAATTTTTTTTTATCATGCAAAGCATGAGGACACTTAATTGTAGCCCTGTCTGTCTCTCCTACAGACTTCCCCAAGTATAGTCACAGTGTAAATGCAATTGCAAGCAGTGCTTACTCCTTGGATTTTTCCCCATTCTGATATTAATTAATATATTTTCACTTTGTTAAATAGCTGAAAGGTTTAATTCTTATAGTGTCAACAAACTAAACTCTCATATGGGTCAACATACATGTACATAATTTTGCTTTTTATGTTTTTTCATAAATTAGTCAACCATTTGTATTCACCTCATATGCCTAGATCTCAAACAAAAGCTATTTGTAAGTATTTTATTTTCACCCTTACCAATTTTTTCTGCAATTCATTTTACAGTTTGACTCAGAAAACTTATTTTTTCAATGATTACCCTGAATGATAAATGTTCATTAATGGACAGTCATTGAAATCAATGTCATTTAGTTATCAAGAGAGATAGCCAATACTAGCAAGCTAAAATATATTTATTTTCAATTGATTTAGTTTTTACATGTCACTGTAGATTTTGACATTGCGATATATATTTTTCAAATTTCCTCTCCAAGAGATGAACTTTTTCTCTTAAACTGCTACCCTACTAATAATTCGTGACAGAAAACCTGTACACAATTGACTGTTTTGAAAAAAATTAATTCATCTTCACTACAGTATAAAGCTCAAATTTACTGCCCTTAGTAACATTCCAGTCTATTTGTATAATATTTTGTTTGATTAATTATCCGTACCATGGACTACGCTAGCTCTTCCTGCTGAAGAAATGGAAATGGGAAATAAAAATAAAGTTCGTGTTTTCCTGATTATCGTACAAGTGGAATAATGTAACAAATATATCTATAATACTAGAATTACCCTTTAGATTAATTAAGAGAGGTATCCTGCGAAAAATAATTCCTGGTGAATGTTATGATGGAAATAGAATGGGACCATATCTATATATTAAGCTTGGTTATTCTTGGCCATGTTTGCTCATTGTGATAGAAAGTGCTGAGGATATTTTGATCCCTGATTAAATAGTATTTTATAGATGATTTTTCTTTTAAAACAAAGATTTATTTATATGAACTATGTATATTTTTTTTAGATATTTGATCATTATCCATTATATACTTCATCTTTTGGTTATGTTTACATGTGTCTGCATAAATTGTAAAGTGTCATATAATAAAGTCGTATTATATATACAATTTATTTGGATTCGTTTATTTTTAGAATTGACAAGGAAATAAATGAAGGGAAACACATTAAAAAACACTAAATAACGAATGTTCTATCGAAACTTTGTTTCCAGTTTGACATAGGAAAATATCATAGACCTTCTATTAAGAAATGAAGTTATATACAAAATAAAGAGATACATGAGATATGCAATATGCCACACACTTATGAAGGGGGAAATAAAATGACGTGCATGATTTAGCCGATCAATGATAGCCACATTGTTCAACTTGTTCCATTTAAATGTATATGAAGAATCAACGGATTGTTCTGGTTGAAAAACACAAGTTGCTTTAGATTTTAACTTCATACCAACAAGGTTACTTCACCAGATAGGGATGAGCATGCTATGCAGTGAAATAAATTTACATTGTGCAATGAGTTTTTTCTGTTCATCTTTTAAATATTTTTGTAAAATAAAGTTAACGATTTAACTTCAACAGTCGTAAAAGTATATTTCCCCGGGAAAAAAGTCAAAATTATTAAGTATTCAAATAGCATTTGTCAACATGTGCGTGTCATATATTTTCAACTTATTTGTTTAGTTTTGTAAACAGCGTGAAAACTCCTTGTGTTCTGATGGGTTGCTGTTTTCCTTCGTGACATCTTTGGCAGCCAATTGTTCTAGCACCAAATCCAAATATTCTGGATCTGGATAACCATACCTTTAAAAAAGGAAAAACTATTTAGACCATATGTTCATCATAATACATATTTTATCATATTCGTCAGAAAGATAAATGAGAAAGAAGTATACTATATCCTTCTAATTTAATTTTTGAGATGAATGAGTTACGATGTCCATTGTTTCTTGTATGTCATATGTAGTGACGCATATTTAAATTAAATAATTCATCATAATTTAGTTGTACATAGTACTTAATTCGCGATAAAAATTGAATACTGACTCGTCTGGTCCTCCTTTGATGCTGGTTTTGTGAATGATTCCATTCCACGTGATGATGCCATTACAGGGCATACAACCGGACGAAGACTTCACCGTGAAAAGAAGTCCTCTACTGAAAGCAACATTAAGGAGGCGTGTCACCAGACGCCCTTTCTCGTTGTCAGGAACATAGGCCGTATGGGTAATACGCGAGTATTTTCTTCCTGGGAAAGGATGGAACGACTGAAACCAAGGAACAGATTTATTAAATTCACAGAAGTAAGATGCCATAACGATAGTGTATTACTGTATTGTAGAAAATTGATTCGCAATTTAAGTACCGACATTAAATGGATCGAAGGCATAATTTTATAATAAGAAGCTGAACATTGACCAGCAAATGTAAATTTCATATAAAAAGATTGCCGTGGTCTTATATTTTTTTAATCATAAAAGTGATGTGACTGTGCAAAATACATCCAAATTAAGAAGTTTTCTAGTATAAATGGTTTTTGAACTTTCACATATGCGGAGAAAGAGAAAATTGTAGTTTTTCTTAAATCGTTAATCTTTTTTTTTTTTTAAATTATATTGTGCTTACAATCTGGTATCCCTCCTCAAACACGTATGTAATAACAATGGTTCCATCAGACTCCTCATATCCAGGCAGTTTTTTCGGGTTTTCACTCATTTTCATTATGCCAAATGGCTGGGAATTCTCCTTTTTGGACGTATCTTCGCATGGTGGTCTTGCTTTAGGATCACGAAATTGACGGCCGTCGCACGGGGGACAAGATCTCACGCCACATTTGCCAAGTTTTGGGGATTTTTTAAAATTTTCTTTTTCATGACTGTTGTATGTTCCTTTTTTGTCGCAGGATCTTGTACCTTTACAGGAACTAAATGATTTTCCCGAATCTGTCTTTCTAGAATATTTTGGTCGCATATCCTTTGAATATTTCCAACATTCCGGTTTTGGTTTTGTTCGGCAACAAAAGCCTGCCCCAGTAAGCGCATTCTTTATTGAATTTAGAATGGTCTGAGACCCAACTACCACTGAAATGTTCTGCAAGGGACATTTTCCTTTTTGCAAATCTTTAACAACATTGACAAGACATTGGACACAGGTTTTTTCCAATTCCTTTGTTTTCATGAAACCACCTAAAATTTATATTTCAAGGTTCAAAATGACACAGTAAAATAAAATTTATAGAAAGCCCAGCTTCGAAACTTTTGAAAAAAAGTTAGGGATTGGAGCATCATTTTACTGGAATCTTTTTAAAGTATAAACTCAAAGCGGTATCAAATAATTAAGAGTTACATTTTTAAAATTTGTTATTTTAAACTTTTCGGAATAAGCGAGCGACTAAAAATTAAATAATAATTATAATAAAAAAAAAGTTACCCGCTCCAAGAAGAGGACAGACCAGACTTTTCAAACCAAGACACTCAGCCTCTTTGAAGGCATTTCGTATGGTCTCCTTCAAGTCAAGTTCAAACTGGTCCATGGTATCCTTCTTTTCTTTTGTGGGACAGACAGCGTGGAGAATATACTCCCAAGGCACAGTTAATTTCCCCTGTTTCATTGGTATGACTTTACCAGGAGGAACATCTTCTTTTGGGTTTACTGAAGGCATGTCTTGTTCCATGTTACCTAATCTATCAGATATTGCCTTTGCAATTCCCCCAAAAGACAAACATCTTGTATCTTGTGGACAAACTATTGCTGAACCATCAGTCGCAGCAATATAACCGACCTTTAAAGAAATACTTGTTTTGTCGGTAATATCAAATACGATGCCATCATCATCGCTACTGTTTTTGTTTGGACTTCTGCTTCGATCTTCCCGTTCTTTTTTCAAAACTCTCGATTCCCGAGAGGAAGGCAAATCTATCGTTTTACGAGTTAACTTCGATCCCGAGAGTCTCTCAAAAGTTGTTGTAATTAGACGAACCATTGTGAGATCAACATCAACGAAGTGGATTTCGTGAAGACTGGTGCCATTGTATTGCTTACTGAAGGCAACGACTGCTTTATAGTATTGTTCAGTACAGCTTTCTTTTGGAACACCGAAGATACCTGTAGAATGTATAAACAGCTACTGTATGAAATTTAAAAATGAACCCGTATAAACAGAAATTGCCCCCACAATTGTTCCCACAAACCACTTGAAGCCATTTTATGATAAGAAACATTAAATAAATTCATATATATATCTCATCATCACATAGCTTACCAGAACTTATAGCTGGAATAGCTAATGAGCGGAGCCCTAATTTATCAGCCCGTCTAAACGTAACTTCTACCGCCTCCTGTACATCGTTGAGACACAATTTTTTCTCTTTAGCATCGTAGTCGTACCAAGTTGGTCCTACTGTATGGATTACGTTTTTATAAGGAAGCTTTCCGGCTGACGTCACACAACAAGAACCGACAGCCAAACGTCCGTGTTTCTTCACGTATTCTTTACTTTCTTTATCAAATTCGTACCCGGCTGCATCTGATATAGCTCTTGCAACTCCACCACCATGACTGAGAGATTCATTGGCAGCATTTACGATGCATTCTACAGGCAGATTTCGTATGTCTCCATAATAAATTTTGATAGCCAACCCTTCTTTTGTTATCATTTCACTCATGTTTCCTTCTATTTCTAGTGTCGTGTCATCGTCGAGCTATAAAACATCAAATAACTAATAAACAAATCAATATTCATAAAATATATATTAATAAACGTGCCAAAGAACTCATTAAGTTTGAAATAACATTTGTTAAACACATACATTTGTTTAAAACAAACCTTTTTTGTTTGGACCGTTTCTTTCGGAATTATTTCCGTCTTCGCATATTTCGGAAATAACTCGGGTAGCTTGGTACCATTTTCCAAAAATAACTGGATATTTTCAAAGGTCGACGCAACATCGCCTTTTATTCCTGTAATCTATACAACGGAAAGGCTTTTCTCCCAGTAAAAGCTTACATTTCCGTATGTTTTTGGGCACTCCTTTTGCACATCCGTCGAATAGGGATTGATTTTAATAGCTTTAGATTCCAAAGTTGAGGTCTTTTGAACCAAAACATTGATGGCCCCAATTACGAAGGGTTCCAGATGAATGGGTCCCGAGTTGACAGAAGCAGGCCGATCAGAAATCGGTTCAGCTGATTTCAGAACTTCATTGATGGATCGTTGTGAGTGGACAAAATGAAGTTTCTGACGAGGAACGTATGGGAGCGGTTCGATGACCAGACAACAGGAGGGACTGATGTCATGAAACGTTGTTACCAAACGAATGTCTTTCCAATCATTTTCAACCTAATAACCAAAGTAAACCTAATCAAATCAAAATGCATAAATATCATTTAAATGAAAGTTTCTTTGTTTAAAATGGTTTTCTATTTATAAAGAATAAAACTTTGCAAAGGTATCCCTTTTTTCTTTTAATGTACGATATTCGATGATTTTTTAAAGAGGAAATTTATTCAAGAAGGCTATTTAACATGATTTATTATTTATATTATCATAGTATATGTGAATATTGTATCTTCTACCTTAAATGTCACTTCTCCATTTATGGTCCACAGAAAAGGATATTCTTGTTTTATTGCAATATACGCCTCTTCAACCTCATATAGTTTGTATTTGTATCAATCAGCACATTCACTGGAATATTGTTTGTTACACATCAAGTCATTTATATTGGGATCAAAATGGTAGATGTTTTGTTGCTTTACCTACCTCTGATATTCTTTTAAACACCATCACCAGCCCTGTAAAGTGAAGTGGTGCAGTTTGTTACATGTAAAAATAGCGACTATTGATCTGCAGATGAATTAACATTATGAAACTTATTTTTCGAGGTCGGATAGCATTTTTAAGAGAAAGTCTGGTGCAAATTAAATGATGATATCAGAAGTAAATTGCCTGAAGAATTTATGGTACAAATTTTCTTCTACAGAATTTGTGGAAATAAGATTACTGTGGAATCATTTAAATTTGTGGGGGCCAATTTTCGTGGATTGTGAATTTTTTGTTCATTCAAGGGGGTGTAATTTCGTGAATGCGTCAGTTACTGTTTCAGTAACAAAGATGATTCTTTCTAAATTTGATTTCGTTGAGGATTTGAGTTCATGGGATTGGACTACCCACGAATACCACGAAAATTGAGCCACCACGAATATCAATGATTCCACAGTGTATAATCAGTCCAAACCAGCACATTTTTGTGTGTGGCGTAAATTGCAGTTCTTTATGATGGTAAGCACTGTGGCTCCCAGGTCGTCCATCCAAATTTGGAAGCCTGGGACCAAAGACTGTGAGCTACAGACCTGAAGCAACTTGTAAATGGCCACCACCCTTGATTCACAAAAACCTTTCATTCACCAAGATCATTCTGTATACTGACCTATAATTCATCACTGAACATTAGATGCATCGGTGTGAAAATAACTCGGTGAATTATGTGGTTTTTAATTCTAACTAATAGGCACAATTATCTTCCTTATCCTTATCCAATTTTTATAATGAAAATAAACCTTTATTTCATCATTATCATGTGAAACATCTTTACACAGGTTGGTCAAATCAAAGTGATGATTTCTAGGTAAAAATCAAAATCTGAGTGACTGGTGGGGGCAAAAAGCTAATGAGAAGGGAAATGAAGGGATTTTGATCCCTTGTGACTTAAAGTATTAATGTCTGTGTAACTAATTGTGCCATTTCTGCTTTCTTGGTTGTTGAGATGTTTTGAATTTCCAATTTTCCAGCCCATTTTAAGCCAGACCCAGATGATGAGGTAAAGGTATAGCATGGCAAGAGAAGCATTTAGTTTTGGCCAATAACAAAACAAGTTAAATTAAAAAAAAGTTAGAAACCATCTCACCCTTCAAATTAAAATGTACCCGTATATCAATATTTGAATTGTGAAAAAACCAACAACAAAAAAATCACAATTATATGATTATCAAATTGCAGTGGACTTTAGATAGGACAAAATTCTCAGTTTATTAAGAAGAAAAAAAGAGCATTAAATATCTA
The DNA here is from genome assembly GCF_902806645.1 of Magallana gigas. Lineage (NCBI taxonomy): Eukaryota > Metazoa > Mollusca > Bivalvia > Ostreida > Ostreidae > Magallana > Magallana gigas. Next base: position 31,511,432 of record NC_047564.1, read on the forward strand.
GCAAAAGGGATAGTTTTTATCTCATTTAATGCAATATGTTGGTTTCACTGGTATGATTTTCCCTGTATCCAAAGTCTACTGTAGATTCATTTTAAAGATTTTTTTTTTACTGCAAGATGTTTATTATTTAGAGCAAGATTGTAAATAAATTGTGTGTTACAAGCATATATTGTCAACATATATTGAGCTGCATACTTTATTTTGGTTTATTAATGCATTTTATTGCATGTGCATATTTAGAATATGAATCAAGAATCAAGAAAAAAAATTTAAACATAAGAAACTGTTCTGTGAGCAGTTGTAACAGTAAACAGCTTTAAATGGAGTTTGATAAGAAACTTGATTAAAGCAGCTTTAGAAGCAGAAAATGGATAAACTTTCATTTTTTTGTGACATTTAACAGTTTTGTTGGTATTTAATTTCCTTGTTCAAAAATTAACAAAACTTTTAAACCAAATTTTTTAAGGAAATTTATGTCATTATTAAATGTTGTCATAATACTATGCCAATGGAAGGAATTGATATAATTAAAAATTTCCTTTCTAATAAGATATTCAAAAAATTCAAGTAGTTTTGTTAATTACTGTAGGCATGTGTATGTTTTAAATAGATTTTATGAATTTTACCCATTATTGTCAACTAATTGCTTTCTATGTCTTGTTAAATGTCTGAACACAGATGAAAATTAATTTTATAGTTTAGTCTCTAGATATTGAATAGAAGGAATACATGTATATACATATATCAATATGTTACTGGATAAAAAGTATTGGAAAAGCCGGAAGATTTTGTGAAATTTATTTGTCGTACGATTTTTTTTTGGTACTTTCCGTCTCAATTTATTTCTAATTTTGTTTTTATTATAGTTTAAGTGACGAAAAATATATTTGTTTTTCAAAACGTAATGGTCACACTTTTCCTCTACTTCCAGAAACAGGACTCTTCAATAAAACCCTGAGAAAGACGTAAAAGCCATGGAGGAAAGGACTACAGAGCTGCAATGACTACATTTAATCTGGTTCCTTTAGCATTTAAAATTGAAATGAACAATTTGCATCAAAGTTTGTGCACATACACTATTAAAATCATAGGGTAATTATGAAATGTAGCAACTCTCATACTTGTATAACCTTTAGCCTACACATGCATTAGCTAATTGGAGAGAGTGTTTGTGTGTTATAAGAATGATATCAATACCAATTTTGTTTAATTTGTGAAAGAGTACTTCGATGGTATGGGAATTTTTTTTGATCATGCAAAGCATGAGGACACTTAATTGTAGCCCTGTCTGTCTCTCCTATAGACTTCCTAAAGTATAATCACAGTGTATATGCAATTGCAAGCAGCGCTTACTCCTGGGATTTTTCCCCATTCTGATATTAATTAATATATTTTCACTTTGTTAAATAGCTGAAAGGTTTCTTGTAGTGTCAACAAACTAAATTGTCATATGGGTCAACATACATGTACATAATTTTGCTTTGTTATGTTTTTTCATAAATAAGTCAACCATTTGTATTCACATCATATGCCTAGATCTCAAACAAAAGCTATTTGTAAGTATTTTATTTTCACCCTTACCAATTTTTTCTGCAATTCATTTTACAGTTTGACTCAGAAAACTTATTTTTTCAGTGATTGCCCTGAATGATAAATGTTCATTAATTAACAGTCATTGAAATCAATGGTATTTAGTTATCTAGAGAGATAGCCAACACTAGCAAGCTAAAAATATATTTATTTTCAATTGATTTAGTTTTTACATGTCACTGTAGATTTTGACATTGTGATGTATATTTTTTAAATTTCCTCTCAAAGAGATGAACTTTTTCTCTAAAACTGCTACCCTACTAATGCTTTATGACAGAAAACCTGAAAAATAATTCATCTTCACTACAGTATAAAGCTCAAACTGCTCTTAGTAACATTCCATTCTATTTATGTAATAAATTGTTTGATTAATTATCCGTACCATGGCTACGCTAGTTCTTCCTGCTGAAGAAATGGGAATGGGAAATAAAAATAAAGTTCGTGTTTTCCTGATTATCGTACAAGTGGAATAATGTAACAAATATATCTATAATACTAGAATTACCCTTTAGATTAATGAAGAAAGGTATCCTGCGAGAAAATAATTCCTGGTGAATGTTATGATGGAAATAGAATGGGACCATATCTATATATTAAGCTTGGTTATTCTTGGCCATGTTTGCTCATTGTGATAGAAAGTGCTGAGGATATTTTGATCCCTGATTAAATAGTATTTTATAGATGATTTTTCTTTTAAAACAAAGATTTATTTATATGAACTATGTATATTTTTTAGATATTTGATAATTATCCATTATATACTTCATCTTTTGGTTACGTTTACATGTGTCTGCATAAATTGTAAAGTGTCATATAATAAAGTCGTATTATGTATACAATTTATTTGATTTCGTTTATTTTTAGAATTGACAAGGAAATAAATGAAGGGAAACACATTAAAAAAAAACTAAATAACGAATGTTCTATCGAAACTTTGTTTCCAGTTTAACATAGGAAAATATCATAGACCTTCTATTAAGAAATGAAGTTATATACAAAATAAAGAGATACATGAGATATGCAATATGCCACACACTTATGAAGGGGGAAATAAAATGACGTGCATGATTTAGCCGAACAATTATAGCCACATTGTTCAACTTGTTCCATTTAAATGTATATGAAGAATCAACGGATTGTTCTGGTTGAAAAACACAAGTTGCATTAGATTTTAACTTCATACCAACAAGGTTACTTCTCCAGATAGGGATGACCATGCTATGCAGTGAAATAAACTTACATTGTGCAATGAGTTTTTTCTGTACATCTTTTAAATATTTTTGTAAAATAAAATTAACGATTTAACTTCAAAAGTCGTAAAAGTATATTTCCCCGGAAAAAAAGTCAATATTATTAAGTATTCAAATAGCATTTGTCAAAAATCCAACCAATACATGTGTGTGTCATATATTTTGAACTTATTTGTTTAGTTTTGTAAACAGCGTGAAAACTCCTTGTGTTCTGATGGGTTGCTGTTTTCCTTCGTGACATCTTTGGCAGCCAATTGTTCTAGCACCAAATCTAAATATTCTGGATCTGGATAACCATACCTTTAAACAAGGAAAAACTATTCAGACCAAATGTTCATCATAATACATATTTTATCATATTCGTCAGAAAGATAAATGAGAAAGAAGTATACTATATCCTTCTAATTTAATTTTTAAGAATGAGTTACGATGTTCATTGTTTGACGCATATTTAAATTAAATAATTTATCATAATTTAGTTGTACATAGTACTTAATTCGCGATAAAAATTGAATACTGACTCGTCTGGTCCTCCTTTGATGCTGGTTTTGTGAACGATTCCATTCCACGCGATGATGCCATTACAGGGCTTACATCCGGACGAAGACTTCACCGTGAAAAGAAGTCCTCTACTGAAAGCAACATTAAGGAGGCGTGTCACCAGACGCCCTTTCTCGTTGTCAGGAACATAGGCCGTATGGGTAATACGCGAGTATTTTCTTCCGGGGAAAGGATGGAACGACTGAAACCAAGGAACAGATTTATTCAATTCATCGAAGTAAGATGCCATAACGATAATGTATTACTGTATGGCAGAAAATTGATTCGCAATGTAAGTACCGACATTAAAGGGACGATTTTCTATACAGAACTCTTGAAGGCATACCGGTAATTTTCTAATAAGAAGCTGAACATTAACCAGCAAGTGTAAATTTCATATTAAAAGATTGCCGTGGTTTTATATTTTTTTAATCATAAAAGTGATATGACTGTGCAAAATACATCCAAATAAAGGAGTTTTCGTGTATAAATGGTTTTTGAACTTTCACATATGCGGAAAAAGAAAAAAATGTAGTTTTTCTGAAATCATTAAAAAAAATTATACTGTGCTTACAGTCTGGTATCCATCCTCAAACACGTATGTAATGACAATGGTTCCATCAGAGTCCTCATACCCAGGCAGTTTTTTCGGGTTTTCACTCATTTTCATTACGCCAAATGGCTGGGAATTCTCCTTTTTGGACGTATCTTCGCATGGTGGTCTTGCTTTAGGATCAAGAAATTGACGGCCGTCGCACGGGGGACAAGATCTCACGCCACATTTGCCAAGTTTTGGGGATTTTTTAAAATTTTCTTTTTCATGACTGTTGTATGTTTTTTTTTTGTCACAGGATCTTGTACCTTTACATGAACTAAATGATTTTCCCGAATCTGTCTTTCTAGAATATTTTGGTCGCATATCCTTTGAATATTTCCAACATTCCGGTTTTGGTTTTGTTCGGCAACAAAAGCCTGCCCCAGTAAGCGCATTCTTTATTGAATTTAGAATGGTCTGAGACCCAACTACCACTGAAATGTTCTGCAAGGGACAATTTCCTTTTTGCAAATCTTTAACAACATCGACAAGACATTGGACACAGGTTTTTTCCAATTCCTTTGTTTTCATAAAACCACCTAAAATTTATATTTCAAGGTTCAAAATGACACAGTAAAATAAAATTTATAGAAAGCCCAGCTTCGAAACTTTTGAAAAAAAAGTTAGGGATTGGAGCATCGTTTTACTGGAATCTTTTTAAAATATAAACTCAAAGCGGTATCAAATAATTAAGAGTTACATTTTTAAAATTTGTTATTTTAAACTTTTCGGAATAAGCGAGCGACTAAAAATTAAATAATAATTATAATAAAGAAAAAGTTACCCGCTCCAAGAAGAGGACAGACCAGACTTTTCAAACCAAGACACTCAGCCTCTTTGAAGACATTTCGTATGGTCTCCTTCAAGTCAAGTTCAAACTGTTCCATGGTATCCTTCTTTTCTTTTGTGGGACAGACAGCATGGAGAATATACTCCCAAGGCACAGTTAATTTCCCCTGTTTCATTGGTATGACTTTACCAGGAGGAACATCTTCTTTTGGGTTTACTGAAGGCATGTCTTGTTCCATGTTACCTAATCTATCAGATATTGCCTTTGCAATTCCCCCAAAAGACAAACATCTTGTATCTTGTGGACAAACTATTGCTGAACCATCAGTCGCAGCAATATTACCGACCTTTAAAGATATACTTGTTTTGTCGGTAATATCAAATACGATGCCATCATCATCGCTAGTGTTTTTGTTTGGACTTCTGCTTCGATCTTCCCGTTCTTTTTTCAAAACTCTCGATTCCCGAGAGGTAGGCAAATCTATCGTTTTACGTGTTAACTTCGATCCCGAGAGTCTCTCAAAAGTTGTTGTAATTAGACGAACCATTGTGAGATCAACATCAACGAAGTGGATTTCGTGAAGACTGGTGCCAGTGTATTGCTTACTGAAGGCAACGACTGCTTTATAGTATTGTTCAGTACAGCTTTCTTTTGGAACACCGAATATACCTGTAGAATGTATTAACAACTACTGTATGAAATTTAAAAATGAACCCATAGAAACAGAAATTGCCCTGTTCCCACAAACCACTTGAAGCCATTTTATGATAAGAAACAATTAATAAATTTCATATATATCTCATCATCACATAGCTTACCAGAACTTATAGCTGGAATAGCTAATGAGCGGAGTCCTAATTTATCAGCCCGTCTAAACGTAACTTCTACCGCCTCCTGTACATCGTTGAGACACAATTTTTTCTCTTTATCATCGTAGTCGTACCAAGTTGGTCCTACTGTATGGATTACGTTTTTATAAGGAAGCTTTCCGGCTGACGTCACACAACAAGAACCGACAGCCAAACGTCCGTGTTTCTTCACGTATTCTTTACTTTCTTTATCAAATTCGTAACCGGCTGCATCTGATATAGCTCTTGCAACTCCACCACCATGACTGAGAGATTCATTGGCAGCATTTACGATGCCTTCTACAGGCAGATTTCGTATGTCTCCATAATAAATTTTGATAGCCAACCCTTCTTTTGTTATCATTTCACTCATGTTTCCTTCTTTTTCTGGTGTCGTGTCATCGTCGAGCTATAAAACATCAAATAACTAATAAACAAATTAATATTCATAAGATATATAGTAATAAACGTGCCAAAGAATTCATTAAGTTTGAAATAACGTTTGTAAAACACATAAATTTGTTTAAAACAAACCTTTTTTGTCTGGACCGTTTCTTTCGGAATTATTTCCGTCTTCGCAGATTTCGGAAACAACTCGGGTAGCTTGGTACCATTTTCCAAAAATAACTGGATATTTTCAAAGGTCGACGCAACATCGCTTTTTTTTCCTGTAATCCATACAACGGAAAGGTTTTTCTCCCAGTAAAAGCTTACATTTCCGTATGTTTTTGGGCACTCCTTTTGCACATCCACATACGAATTGATTTTAATAGCTTTAGATTCCAAAGTTGAGGTCTTTTGAACCAAAACATTGATGGCCCCAATTACGAAGGGTTCCAGATGAATGGGTCCCGAGTTGACTGAAGCAGGCCGATCAGAAATCGGTTCAGCTGATTTCAGAACTTCATTGATGGATCGTTGTGAGTGGACACAATGAAGTTTCTGACGAGGAACGTATGGAACTGGATCGATGACCAGACAACAGGAGGGACTGATGTCATGAAACGTTGTTACCAAACGAATGTCTTTCCAATCATTTTCAACCTAATAACCAAAGTAAACCTAATCAAATCTAAAGGCATAAATATTATTTAAATGAAAGTTTTTTAAAAAAAGTTGTTTAAAAAGGTTTTTTTTATTTATAAAGTATAAAATTTTGTAAAGGTATCCTTTTTTCCTTTTAAACTACGATATTCGATGATTTTTAAAAGAAGAAATTTATTCAGAAAGGCTCTTTTACATGATTTATTATTCATATTATCCTACTATATGTGAGTATTGTATCTTCTACCTTAAATGTCACTTCTCCATTTATGGTCCACAGAAAAGGATATTCTTGTTTTATTGCATTATACGCCTCTTCAACCTCGTTTTCTTCACCACTCAGCCAATAACAACAGCTTGATGGATCCCACGTCACAAGGACGTTTTGCAAGTTCATCTCATTTAAATCTGTTTGGTCACCATTCAGTTTTGGTAATATTGGTCTTGTTTCAAATCTGGTGAGAAATGCTGATAAAACGTTGCAGAGATCGTTCTCAACGTTTTGAAGGATTTTTGGCGTTTTCCCAGAGACATGGAAAACATTAACATGCTTTCCATCGAATTCGAGAACATATCCACGCATCTGCAAGACACTTTGCAAGGATGATAGCTCCCTGGTCAAAACATACTGCATTATAGAGGGAGGAATCCATGGCGATAAATCGAACACTTCTGATTGATCTTTAGTTTTGAATAGGACCGATTCATTGTGTATCGTAATGTGAATCTTGATGTCTTTCCAAGAAGTTTCCATTTCCATCTCTACATGTATCTATTTATTCTAAATTAAATGAAATAATTTAAAGGGTGCTTGTGGTGTTCCCTTTTTTAAGATATTTCTTATTGTTGAAATAAAATTTTGGTCGGTAATTTTAATCAACGCCTGTATATAAGACTAAATCGTGTTAGATGAGAGACACTAAATTCGCGGACGTTTCTTTAAATATCGTTTTTTATAATGCCAAAACTTTCATAGGGAACATAATATTTACGGTCTTAACTCCATATCAAAGAATGTTTTCTTTTCTGATAAATAGAAATCTGTTGACTATAATGACCTCTACAATCTTAGTTTTTTCATAAAACTCTATGAAATAGTCTATACATAAATTAACATTCTAGGTCTCCATAGCACTCTAATTATACGCCAGTCATTATTGTAAGGAGCAAAGTGATAAAAAATCTACGGATCCATCGTTTACTTTCACAAGTTAGCGACTTAGCTTGCTTTGGTTCAGTGTAGATCTGTACGTTATACCTCAACAAAACATTTCATTTTTCCTTTCTACTTTCAAATGTAGAAATATTATTAATTTAGATGGCTTTGGTAAAGATTTAAATAAAATAAACATTTACGCAAGAGTGAATTGACTTGAAAATACATGTTATACTTACCTCTAGATTTGTTGTGATTAAACAGAATTCCAACAAATTTAAGAGATCATATAGTTTTCTATAAGGAAGGATGTGCGCCAATATATAATATCTGAGAGTTATAAACATTCATCATTTGCGGAATAAAATTATAAAAATCGTGACGGTATTACTTTAAATAGAATCAAACCCAAAGTTGACAAATGAAGTTCAGCTAAATACAACATTAATTTGGTTTTTATTAAAAATAAGGAAGAAAAGTACACGTGAATGAAATGTAATTTTTTGTCAGAATTTATCATATATATATATATATATATATATATATATATATATATATATATATATATATATATATAAATATATTAGCATATCCTATTAACAAGATACCTTAAATTAATTTCATTTATTTTAAATCATGAAATCGTAAAAAAGATGTTAAAGCCTCAATAAAATCATTGATCAGTCAGTGTCATTATGAAACAGCCAAATTTATGATGAAATATTTATTTCTAATTGCAATTGGAAGTAAAAGTCAATGACATAATTATATGTAACTATATTATATAACTTGTTACCTATTTTAACCGCGAAAAACAATTATTATGTTGGAATGACCGTAATTCCCTACTTTCTAATATTACAATTTATACTTGAAACCGATAAACTTTGTCTGTTAACGTTTCAGTAGTCTTCTATCATTTTACTTTCAAATTGTGTCTTGATTCCAATTAAGGATATACAAAGTTGTTTCATTTAAACAATAAAATGCTTTCTGTGGTGATTCATTCGGGATATGAAGGTAGCAACATTGCAGAAAAAATTCATAACCCGCGTTTGTTGGTTATGTAAATTTTTCTGCAATGATCGCTACCTTCATAACCTGCATGAATTAATGTCAAAGGAAGCATTTTATTGTTTATATTAACATCTTTCTTTGAACTAATTAATAAACTGATCATGAAAAGTTAGTAAAATTCACGAAATCACTGTAAATGTACATAAGTACGTTAGCTAAAAGAAGCAGCCAAATCGTCTCCCGTGAGACTTTGAGTCTGACATCATCATGATTATTTCGTGCAGTCTGTCATTTTTCTTAGGTCGCTGTAGGCTTCGACCAATCGATAAACAGGATGTGTCAATTTCTGTCCTGTCAGTTTCTTGTCAGTTTCAGCCGCTGTAGATTTCGGCCGATCGATAAACGGGGCGTGTAGATTTCAGTCTGACTGTTTCTATTGAGCTATGAATTGACTATAAGTTTCATTAAGAAATAGAGGAAATAATACTTGGTAGATGTAAATATAGTTATATGCCTTGATCCTTGCTTATCTTACTAATTGATCCCGTCCGAAGAGTGCTTGCGTTCCGAGCCCATGCCACTTCTAAGAGTTTCAGGACTTCAAAATCAAAGGAACCAAGAGATAGCCTTTGTATGCAACAGGCTATTACATTATATGTATTCTTTTATGTTCACGAGTATTCATTTAAGCATTGAATCATAAAGATGTTGTCTCATAATTGCAACGGTGTGCATACAAATTGAATAACGCGCGCTAGCAATCTTTCAAAAAATAATGATCAATGCTTATCTTTACGTTTTATATACATTTATTCTCTTTCCGAAAACATTATTTATTTTTAAAAAATAAATGCCTTATTCAACGAGTAATGTGCAATTAACGGAAAAGCCATTGGATCAGCCGAATCATGCTGACAAAAATAGTGGTCAGAGATTTGATAACTTTTAAGAGAATTTTATTTTTCATTCTGTAATTTGATGAATTTACTTTTGGTATACTAATAAATTAATCATTGAATTCATTTTACTGTTAAAATATGTTTACATCAAGAAATATTAATCAGCGTAGGTATAATATCAGGGGCTCGTAACATAAAGCATGCTAAAATTTTGACTTAAGTAGGGTCATAAGTAGGACTTAGGCGGAATCTTAGGACCTACAAAAGTCCTGCTTAAGTATGTCTTACACTGCAACATAAAGCAAACTTAGCAATGTCTTAGCTAAGTCATGTTTATGTTAAAAAGTATAAACGTATTTTCATTTCTTTTGTCGAATTTGAATGTATCGGTAATAAAATCATATTTTTATAGATACACTTGCATGACATCTTTGATATTAGATGCCATCATGGGGGTAGATGTAAATGTACATACACAACATTCAAGGTGGCATGAGTATATATACGTTTGTACCTAAAATTTTAAACATAACTCAAAGCGATGGATCTCGGGCAATATATTCAGGTTATTGTTGTGACTAATATTCACTATTTTAGTCGTTCTCGAAGAATGCCTGTGGGGTAATATCGCAAGGCCGTAAGAACTTTATATAATTATAAGTGGATTTCTTTTTATCTTTTGTTCTACATCTTACCTCACCAATAAGGCAATTCATATATTCTGCAATGGGTATAATTTCTTCATTAAGTCGATATATTGAAATGAGGCAATCGTCGTCATTAAAATCGCTGAGGGTTTTTCTGTCTTTAAACATCCTTTTTTAATTTCTCAAGTTTCAAGAGTTCATATATGCAGTTACTACTTGTAAACCGACCATTACGTGTTTACAACCTATTTAGCAGTCCACTTGCATACTACTGGTTTATGGAAAATGTTACAGATCATTATGACCACAGTTAATATTTATATCAATCAAATCAAAAAAATTATATTGATGAGTATTATGATATTTATTCTGTGTAAATATCATAATGTGATTAATACTCTGTAATCATATGTTGAATTGAAATAATTAACAGTAAGTCTTCTAAATGTGTGAAAACAATACCTATGACATACTTAAGTCACCTCTACCGGCCGCCTAAGTTTTGGGTAAATTGTCCTAGCTAAGCACTCTTCTAGATACGGACTTAAGTCTAAGAATGTACATAAGTCCTACTTAAGCACTGTCTTAGACTGAAGTACCCTTTACGTTACGAGCCCCAGGTCGTGATCTGGCTTGAAGTCGCGAGGAAAGACAGTCATGTTCTTTGAGAAATAACAAAGGAAGACAGTATTTATATGCACCAGATTTGGTGATTGGGTCTTCTGTGTGATGAGTAAATATCACTCAAATAAATCAATGCAACTTGATAGAGGGAAAGAAAGTAAATGTAAAAATTTCATCTTTATTGAGGAGTTATTCTCTTTACAACTAAGAGAGGAAGGCATACGTATGCAAAATTTCATAAATTTTGTCGTAAACTTTCTTTGAAATTAACAGATCAGAATTTGACAATACTTTGTGACGCAGCGATAACTCCAATATAGGAAAAATATAAAACATACAAATGCATGTAACTTAATGAAAATTTTGATAAGAATAAGAATTATGAATAGACATATAACAATGTTTTGTAATAAACGTTTATTATCATCGTTATAAATACATTAACATGCTTTGACTTTATATTGTGCTTTGTGATCAACATTTGTAAGTGCATTTTAAAATTAAAATAAATAAGAGGTGGACAATTTTTATAATGAACAGATTACCCACCAGATCTACCTTTAATTTCACAAAAAAGGAGTTGTGTTGCTTTAAACTGTTACTAAGTAAAGAAATATTCAATATATTTCTTAAATAAAATCTAAACGTCTTCCTTTTTCTTTATAGAGAGCTCTTCCCCGTTAGGAGATTCAGATAGTTTATAAATGGCCACGTCCACCCAGCCCTCTTGAAAATTACCCGGATTTAGATTTGTGTACTCTTTACAAATTGAATTAAATGATCAATGAATTGTTATTGAATTTACACGTTTTTATGATGAAGGTTCAGTTTATCCAACATTGATTTGCCAAATTTCCAACATGAGTACGAAAACACTTTTATACCGTTTTATTTACTATGAAAACTACAATCTATGTCGATGAATATACTCTTGGAAAATAACCTAAAATTACAAAACGTAAATGATCAAAAACCTCAACTTATCAGGAAAAATTGTATCTTTTAAAAAAGATACAGGAAAGGTGAAAGGAAAGGTGAAGTTTATATTTTATTCCCACATTGTAATCACAATAGTTTGTATGATTTTCTAGGGGTTCAACAGTTCTTCTTTGACTTCTCTGCAGCGGTTTCCCCACACATAAACATCTATGTGTGATACATTGTGGACAAATCTCTCTGAAACATTTAAAATTTCAGTGTGTAGTCCTAGTCATTTAAGTTATGTCCATAGAATTATAAAAGCCCATTAATAAATCCAAAGAAAAAAGAAAAGAAGAAAGAAATGTTTGATGAACAGCACTTGGTTGAATTAAAATGAAATTGGTTAATTGATGAGAATGCTGAAAAACGTTTGGTACGAAATCAGTTCAGGAGAGCTTAAATGGTCATATACTTACCTGCATTTTCTAGATTTATATTCTCGAACATGTCTTTGTTCACCACAATTTTCAGCAACTCTACACATGGAATTTTCTTAAACCATTCACGTATGTGAACTAGATAGGAGTCACAGATTTGAACATCTATATCAGTAAAAGTAAAATGCATTAGTCAATGTTTTATGACGTAGTGCCGACTTTTTAAATTTGTATCAGTAGAAATTTACAAAACTCGCCTTTAATGTCTACTATCACTGATGACAAGCCATGCCTCAAAACCAGATCTTTTATAGCTACTTTTGTTTCTTGCCAATCTCGAAAAATCACCACAAAGCCCCCATAATGATTCAACCGTCTATGATCTGAATCTAACAATATTGACCCTTAAACTGTTAAAACTTAAGGAATGGTATTGCAATCTTATATAAAGAATTAGACCAATAAAAAGAATCTAAAATATTTCGCTCTGTACAATATTGCAAATTACAATATTAATTATTTTATCAATTTGAGTTATGCACATTAGTTGGCAAAACCGACGAATCCATAGAAAGGACTTTTTTTGATTTTTTTTTGTAAACAACTGTACCCATACTATAAAACCCTTACATGCAAGTATGAAAAATTACACATACTGAAAATACATGTGTTCACATAAATATAAAGGAAAAATTATACAATACAAATTAAACAAATTATATATTTTATAATTTTATAGGTGTTAAAACGTTCTTTAAACACTCAGTAAATCCATTTTACCCTTTAAATCCGTGTGAACAAATATAAAATACGCCTCCACTTGATTTTTTCCGGACGTGAAAGATGGAGCCAGCTCAGGCCAAATCTGTACCGTCTGATTTTCCTTTGGCATCCAAAGCTGTTTGTACGGTCGTTCAATGAAGTCTTTTTTGAATGTACAACACAACTGATTTTATTAGTTTAAAATGATGAATCAAAACAAATGTAAAGGACGAATGTGTGTGTGTGTGTGTGTGTGTGTGTGTGTGTGTGTGTGTGTGTGTGTGTGTGTGTGTGTGTGTGTGTGTGTGTGTGTGTGTGTGTGAGAGAGAGAGAGAGAGAGAGAGAGAGAGAGAGAGAGATGTACAAAAAGAAATAGAAACTAAACACGATCTCGTTGCGAGAGGAGGTCCTCCGTCTGATTATAGAATTTGAGATGTATATGTTCGATTCTGATTTTGCTATTTAACAGCCAAACATGATTAAGAATAGAAGAACAGGGTCTACATTTTGAGGGCCAGATACTATTTTGTTTCAGTTGTAAGAGCTTTGGTTGAAAACATTTAGACCCCTCTTGGTCTCTAGTTTGAGAGACCAGTCCCTTCTTTCTATCAAATGAAAGGTTATTTAATTCTTAAGACATTTTGTTCAACAAGTGTTTAGAAATTCTTCACCATTGTTGAGATATCTGAGAAAAAAACGTTTTAGGGGCCGGTCCCTTATTTCTTATTGGGGCCGCTGAACCAAATTTTGAAGTTTGCATGCTGTTAAGTATATCATTTTGAGCATCTTTTCTTCTATACTGCATTTCAAAATATTTTTCCTTTCTGAGATAGGGGAGATCAACATTTCAGGTTTTTGGCCCCTAAAAACTCCTAATTACGTAACACATGATAAAATCATACATTGCTTGGATATATAATTGTAAAATAAACATATTTGCTTTTATAACTATTCACAAAATATCCCTCAGTAAAGGGCTACAGATGAAAGACTTTAGAGTCCTTTGGTTCCCTAATTTGAGGGGCCAGCCCCTTTTTCCTGATATAAAATGAAAGGTCATTTAATTCTAAACACAATTTACATAACATGTCTTTACAAAATATTTTTCAGAAAAGAGATAAACAAAGAAAACTAGAATAACAACTTGTTTAAAATCTCAATTTTCGGGTCCAGACGAGCTTCATCGCCTTTTGAGTTAAACAAAAATGAATGCCTAAAGACACATCTACAATCTTCCTACTACAATCCCTAGAAGTTTGAACTCAGTATCTTCAATCGTTAAGGAGAAGATCCCAGGACAAGCCGACCCTCCGAAAATCGCCAAAACGTCAATATCTCAAAAACGAAAATGATGTCACCAGAACAAAAAATTACGTATGAAGTTTAGATCAGTATCTATCATATCTAAAAGTATAATGATAATCGGTTGAGTCGTTTTTGAGAAATCGCGTGCACAAAATTTGTTGGAAAAAAAGAAAAATAGCGAAGAAAAAGAAACCGAACGAAAACAAGAAGGTCTTTCGTTGGAAACGAAAGACCTTAATAATACGGAAAAACAAACCTGCATCTGATTGAAGAGAGGTCTTGTGCATATTTGCCGCACGCGTAAAAGACTAAACAAAATAAACAAAGTCGATTACATATAGATCGAAGGAATAATTCTAGAACATTTGCTAATAAAGTGTATCAGACAGTTTTGTTCAAATGAATATAATGTGGGTTAAGTATTCTTTTTGCAATGTCGCTACCTTCAAATCCCGAATGAATCACCAAAGAAAGCATTTTATTGTTTATTTAAAATCAATCACTGAATAAAGTTTTTTTGATTTAGTTAAGGAGATCACTGTTTGATGAAATTAAACGAATTTAAAGCAATATACAATTTAGCGTATATATATTATATATATTCTTACAAATCTGCATAATTCCTCCTTTTCGTTTAGTAAAAAGTGGACCCTCTCAATCTTGGTTTGCGGATTTTTCTTCCCGTATGCATGTATCAAATTGGTCATGGTTCTGGCCACCGGGTAGTACGGATATCCCAATTGGTCAATAGTTCCAAGTGTAGGGAAAGCAATGCTTTTATAACCGTCCTTCTCCAATTCATTCAAACAGTGTACTACTGATGCAGCTAAGATCTAAAAAATACAACAAAGATGGCAGAAGTTACCAAAAATATTTATAGTCGATTAAACAAGAGAAAAAACACGTTCTTAAAAATCATACCTCCAATGAAAATTTACACGCGGGAATCCATTGTTCATAAAGTGCTACATGGTATATCTTTCTACAATGAAGGAGACCAGCCGAAGTTTTGCAAACCTCTCCATAAGTAAATGTCCCTTTTTTCTTTTCTTTTTTACATTCCTCTTGAATAGTTTCCCCGCCGAATTTAATAATTGGCCATTCTACGAATCCTCGAATCAAATTAAGGTTCTTGTTGGTAGAGTTTACAAGAACATCAACCTAAGTAAGTGTATTTGAATCTGATTAATCTTTATATGAGAGAGAACTGTATTACTGAAAAAGACGCTAAACAATTATTGTTTATTTAATCTTTGATGTTTAAGTCTGCATATGATACCGTCTTACCTTTTCGGCAACCTTTTCTATAGAATCTGTATCTAGTTCAACTTCAATTGGTGACAGTGTATCTGAGAAAGAATACCAATAAAAAAGTATCTATAAAAGAAGCCATAAAGTTTATTCTGTAAAGCCTTGGGTGTCTATGAGTGTTCAGCATCAACTTCGTAATTTATAATGACATTAGGACATAAATAATTTTAGTTTTGTACACAACTTCAGCATATCACATATGCAATAATTTAAAAACTCATTTCATTTCTCTAGGTAATATTTTAAAAAAAAATATATTCTTTCTATTAAATCTTTTATTCCATATTTGAAAACGGCATTACTTTTAGAGGATTTTTATTTGTAACATATGCTTGTGATAAACTAAAAAAGGTACACCATAGCAACCTATATCATAGTAAGATGACTACATTGGTTGTCTACAATGCAATATTCAGACGTACCAATAACGTCAATTTTAAGTAACACTCGAATTGACTTGATAACAGGAAGTACGTGTTTTCAAAAAAAGTAAAAGTCGCAGTGGGGAAGCTTTACTTATTTTATTATCAAATGAATTGTCATACCATGGGAATTATACTCAAGACCGAACCCTGGAAGTTTTAAACACTCAAACATTTTTGGATCTACCGCCTCTTCTAATGTGGCCCTTGCTTCACCAAATTCCGTGTCATTTTCCGATTCCACAGAAATGCACATTTCAAGAAACATTTTCCTATTCCTTCCAATCGTTTTTGCCCTTTTTGAAAAGTATTGAACAAACTGAGCAATAAGTCTTGTCTCTGACCCTTTCAGTGGAACACATACACTTTGAATGTGTCGCGCCTCCATCTTTTTGTACACATGTCTAGGAATCTCTTTAACCTCTTCCTCGTTCGATTCAACATATAAAACTGTTTTGTAATTTTTATTTTTCGTGTCCAATGGCTTAGTCCCCTCAGGTGACACTTCTGAAAGAAATTATTATTAGAAGTATTTCTTAACTGTACACGTGTAGAGATTCAAACGATTAAACTGAATCTTAATAGAGAGTATCAATATATGTATGTACACACACTTTTTTCTACGTTAAAAAGACGGCTTAATACATGCTGAAATGCAGTCGAGAATCTTATGTTATATAATCTATAAAAAAAAAATGGGAACAGGTTCCTTAGTATGTTTCAAAATGTATGTGTTCCATGTTTTCTATTACCTCCGCTATATGATCAGATATGCTTTTAGAAGAATTTTAAAGTCAAAAGATGCTGATTAACTATCTCAAATATTTTATTATGATGGTATAAACAAAATAATTGGTATTAGTAATAAAATTATCACCTTTCGATGTTTTTTGTTTTCCCTTTGACTTAATCCATGTCAGAAGAGCCTCACAACTGGTGTTTGATTTATCCCCATACGCTAATATTATGATGAGGCATTTGTGAATCCAGCACTGAACATAATATGGTCCCTCCGGATCGTGTCCTCGATATCGAATTAGACAACCGTTTGAATCCTCTTGTTTTCTTGCCAATTTCTCAAAAGTTTCTTCCTTTACTCGAGAAGTGAAATCAGTTCGAGGAATTCCAAAAATCAAACGACACATATTCTGCGTAGTTGTTATTGTCTTGCTTTTGTCATATTTTAATGAAATTTTTCCAGTCTCAGAAACAAAAATGTTAAATGTTGGGTCAAATGTTTGCAAAGCCTTTATTTTTTGTTCAATGTCAGCAGGTAAGTCACACGCAGTAATAAGACTCTGTATATTCGATTCATTTTCGTTATAAGGCTCTTGATAGACAATTGAAATCCTGGAATCACTTGAACCTTGATTATGAGATGGTAACTGTGTTTCAAACCTCGGCACCCACACTTCACTTTCCGTCTGATGTTGAATTTCCTCTGAGTCATTGCTTGTCTTAAAAATTTAAAAACCTTGTGTTTGACCTAAATATTTCATCCGAATGCATATATGCTTTTAAAGATGAAATTTATATCATTTTGCTTTAAATTTGCAGACTTATGGATATCTGCAATATTTTAAATGTTTGGAGAAATGTCTTTTAATCACCATATTCAGGTATCAGGGACATGTTAAATTTAGTTATGAGATACAATCATTAACAAGAATAGATATAGAGAAGTTTAGCTTGCCATGAAAGATGGATGCATTAACATCTAAATAACTATTGTTATTATACTAAAATGCATAAAATGAATTACAGACCGTTTGCTCTGGTTCAAGGATATCAGACGTCTCTTCCATCTTGTAAACGTCGATTTTTTTAAAACAAGGAAAACACCATCGATATCATTTAGGTCATTAGGTCTCACTTGGTAACAATCTAGTGATTCGGCATGTTTGGACCTCTAGCTACTTATTCTACAATGTTTTAATATTACTCTTTTAAAAGAATACTTTTTTGTTGATATGCCCTCGCATTTGATTTGTTATTACACCAAAATGGCGAAGCCTCTTTAACTCAAGATGAAAATTCTTGAATTGATCTCATCTTTTCTTGTCTATTTAGAAAGATTAAAAATAGTTACAGATGTACAAGAATATTCATAAGTTTTATTGCTTAAAGACCGCCAGGTGAAATTATTACAATGGAGATCCTCTGCGTCAAATTGAACAAAGTAATTTTTTTTAAATCTTTAAAAAAGGTAGGAAATGCAATGTGCTTAATAACTTACCTGAATAACAGATCTACAGCTTTTCGAATTCGTTTAAAATGTTCCTATTAAACTTAAACTTCGGCCGATAGAGCGATGCGTTGAGTGACAATTTGATTGAACAATTAAACAGATAGAGTCACGGGATGCAGTTTATAAAATAAGCGTTTTGAATTGGCCGATACCCACCCAATCTGACCTGCTAACGCTTATTGATAATTTATGCACCAACGGCCAGCTGTGACGTTTAACTCTATACCAGGACTTCAGAGAATAAAACACTGCAATTATGGTAAAAACAATTGGCAAACACCCACTCTCTAAATAGGTATTTGGCATAATGTTCATCGATAAATTCAATCATTTATAATGCATCAGTTAAATTTGAGGCAGTATTTATTTTGTTAATTTGTTATTTTGTTAAAATTCACAACCGACACTGACAACAAATGTTACATAAATTGCATTTCATGTAACTTCAACCGATCAATGGCACATTTTTTTTCTTTTACAAGTATGCATGTGTTTTTAAACAAACACAAAACTTGAAATTTACGGCACAAACTTGTTTAATTTTGGACTGATCTGTGATTAACCTTATATCGTACTTCACTTCGTCGGTAGAAACATTAATTTTATTGCATGTACCTCATTATTCATCAGACAATAATTACTACTGTGTTGTCGCTTTACTTGCCACTGTCTTTCTTTCATTTTTCACAGTTGTACAGTATGTAAACAAACCACACTTCTTTATTATAGGGAGCTGTGACGATTTTTCAAAGAATTTTAGTACAGATTAATCCTAAGCAAATACTACTAAGTCAAGACATAAGCTATAAACTGTTTAATGGATTTTTTGTTGTGTCAATCCGAATTTTCCCGTGAATTTACATTTTGCAACTAGGTTTTTGCCAGAAAAAAACAGTCTGTTGACCTAATGCGATATTCTTGATATTATACATTATGAACGATAATGTAAATTATATTTATCTATATCTGATATTGTTCCAAATTAACGATTATAAAATAACCTTCAACAATATTAACCACCTGAGTCCTCCATATATATAAAATAAAACTAGAAACAAAAGGTGTATGTCGCACTCTGCGACTATTGTTACTTTATTTTTTTTTCTCCCAAATGAAATAAAACTAGATGACAATAGATGATTATGTAATAATCACCTTGAAGAATATTGTTATCAAATTATCATTATTGGATCTTTTCTCCCCAAAGTTTTTTAACGACCAAAATAATGATAATTACATAACTCATTAAATTAATGATCGAATTGATTACATAATTTGTGTAAAAAAATCCGTGAGGTCCAAAACCACCAGACAACTCAAATAAAGCATAAGAAATACCAAGTATTTTTCGAAGAAAGGTGGAGGTGATGAAAACGCTTTAAGATTTTCCGAAAAATGCAAACTGACTGGCGTCCAGTGAAAAAGTGATTACGCACAATATCAAAACAACACACCCACAATTTCCCGCGAAACAATTCCATTGGTAACACGCTGCAAAATCACTTTCTTAACCATATATGAAGGTGCCAAAGATTTTGGTACCGTGCTACAAGAGAGATTCTTCTAACGAACTAGTTAGTAAACATTATCAATATACATAAAGCATTTTAAGAAACCTTAAATTTCTTTTGTTCACTGACGAGTTTCTTGCGAATCTCTTCACAGTAAACTGAATAACGTTAGAATAAGGTTAACGTTGATGTACAAACAATCAAATTAATAATTTGTAGGTGTCCGATTGGTTAACCTCTCTATCATCAAAATAATGTAAAGTAATTCTTATATATATCAATATAAATGTCAAACAGAAGCAAGTTTTATGTTGATAAATATATGCATACACACTCACATACTCAGTGTTGCATTATTTAAAACGGAAATAAATTGTAATATCAGAATACTTGCAAATCGATTGCACCTTAAAATAGTTCTTAGATCTTTAAAATAGGATTTATCAATTCGTCAATTATTATTTATTGAACGACATAAAAAGTATAAACTGGATGTTTTCTAAATAAATTCTCAGAACTCAGACATATAAAAAAATCATTTAAAAACCCAAGAGTATATTACTTCATGATACGTTGTGCCAAGTCTTTGATTTTTGTATTCAAAGGGAGAGATGCGACAAAAACAAACCTTGGATGCAAAGGGCAAGTTTGTAAAAAAAAAAATACTCGTTTGGAATATCAGCCCAGGTGACCTAAACAGCATACAGATTAAATGGGCTTGATGGTCGTGGCCTCTGTGTATATCTCCTGTAGAAGAACTCTATAAGAAAATATAAAATATATCCCAATTAAAAGGAAAAATACACGGGCTTTATTTTTACTTAATAATAGTTAATACCTAAACCAATCATATCTTATAATGTTTGGTAAGTATGATAGTTGATTTGTAGACCATCCAATATACTTAAGTAGTTACTTTAATTATTTGAATTCAGCTTCTCGAACATGTTATATCAGGCCTAAGCTAGCAGCCACTAAGCCCGTAGAAGCTAGCATCCAATAAGGAAATTCATCAAATACTGAGAGTACTCGAGCAGAAAATTAAATTCTACTTTATTATCGGCATATTTTAACTAATATCGTAAAAATGTATGCATGAATAGTTTCTCTGAGCATTGACGACTTCGGAGGCGGTAAAGCGTAGATTCACGTCAAAACATGGATGAGAGAAAACAATCCCAATTTCACCTGAGAATTTATGCCGTTTTTGACTGCGACATATGATTTTTTTTTATGAGAATAAATTTACAATGCTAGGTGTTTTATTGTCTCATATTCGTCATAATACGATGTCTTTTTAATTTTCGATTGATGTTGTTTCCGGGAGAATGAAAAGACCCGAGGATAAATTTTTAAACACGCACATGTTCAACTTCGATGTAAACAAAATTAATTATCTTGCCACACTGGATTGGCTTAAAAGCTTGGTTTTTTTTTAGGTCTCGTGTTGTGTTTGTTAGATTGTTTGTTTGTTTGGTCTTTATGGCCCCCCCCCCCCCATAAAGACCAAACAAACAAACAATCTAACAAACTGTAGAATAAGCAATGTATGTTTTATCAACAGATTTGTTCAAAACGTTCACTTTCAATTGACAACGTTTATATGTGTTTTGTTTAGAATATACATGTATAGCGAATATAGTTGTATGCCTTTTTCATGTCTTATATATCCTAATACGTTTGCATATCACTTGATGCAATGAATATAGTTTTTTCTATTTGTATCAATAAGACTACACTTAGGATAACATTATTTTTATAACTTATTACCCGCATAGGCGTTTTTCATTTCTATCCGACAACGACGCATTTATAACTCTTATCCAGAAGTTGTCAATGCTCGTACAAAGTATTGACCATTAATCATTTCGATATTAATTAAAATACGTCGATAATAAAGTAAAATATAATTTTCTGCTCGAGTACTCTCAGGACTTTGATGAATTTCCTTATTGGCTACTAGCTTCTACGGGTTTAGTGGCTGCTGTTAGTGGCTGCTAGCTTCAGCCTGTTACATGTCACTGGACACCACAATTTTCAGTAGCTCAACAGATGGGATCCTCTCAAAGCAGTTTACTATGCCTTCCTGAAATGCAACACTGTCTCGGACGTTTGCATCTGAATCTTTAAAATCAATTTGTATAAATTACTAGTGAAAATGTGTTTCTATATATAAAAATTCTTTGCAATCCTCCGCTTGTTAATATTATTTCATCACATCTTAACAATTTGTTTTATTTTTAGCCTGAATAAAACTTGCCTTTAATGTCAACTAGAAAGGTACACAATCCATGTGTCAAAACCAGATCTTTTACAAATTCTTTGCTTTCATTCCAATTCGGAAAAGTAACCATAAAACCGCCATAATTATACAATCGTCTACGATAAGCAACTGAAAAAACATTAACCATGAACAGATGAGAGAGAGAGAGAGAGAGAGAGAGAGAGAGAGAGAGAGAGAGAGAGAGAGAGAGAGAGAGAGAGAGATGTATTAAAAATGGAGAGAAACAATAAGGAAAAATAAACCTGCATCTGATTGAAGAGAGGTCTTGTGCATATTTGCTGCACGCATAAAAGACTAAACAAAATAAACCAAGTCGATTACATATAGATTAAAGGAACATTTCAAGAACATTTGTTAATAAAGTGTATCAGACAGCAATGTTCAAATGGATATAATGTGAATCTTATCTTGTGTCATAATCATTTAAAATCGTCCAGTTAATAAAAGAATTTTGATTTTGCCATAGTACATGTACATTAATACATACATTATACCATAGTCCTTGTTTCTTCCATATGACCTATATTGATTTTTTCGACCAGAGTCTACTCTGCTCGGTTATTTGCAAATTTGAAAGATGATATTTACAACATGTGTTGAATTGAAAAGAGCATTTTTCTTTTACAGTTGCCAATGTAATTGTAGGGGTATTGTCCGCTATCAAATTAAAGTTACACCTGTTACAATAAAAAAAAAACCAAATCAACAAAAGATACATTATCGTGAATATAAAAATTTTATATGCACAGTAAAAAACACATGACTAAGGTATGGCAGAAAAGATGGGACAACAATTTATCTTAAAAACAAGATATCAAAAAACATATACCTGAATAAACATAGGAGATATAGGAGAACAGCTTTGATAAAACGTTTTGATAGGCTTCAGTAAGTGTTAAAAGGTACATATGTAACAAAATACTCATTAATAACACATATTGAACATTTGTGGAAGAAGGAGAGGAGGGTCAAATGTTCTCCCTTCTAAAAGTGTGGTAAACAGAAATCACATTATTAAAATAGTACTAATATTAAAATCTAAACGGTTTTTGTATAAAACTCTTTGCCGTACACGTTTTCCACGAAAATTGAATTGGTTTTGGGGTTGGCGAAAAGTGGTGGCAATTACCCAATACTCGCAATGAAGCTGTCCCAAAAGAATCAAACTTCTATATCTTTTTTCACTTGCTTATCGTTTGTAAGTCATTTCAATCAAAAACTTCTAATTGCTAATTCTCGAACAATCTCATCATACATGATTACTTGTGGAATTTGTTTGGACATTTTTCAGAATATACAGTCAAATATTATACAAACACATTTATACACTGTTCAATAGATATATTAGACCTTTTAACTTTTGATGCCACAGATTTTCAAACTTTTATTTCGGGCCACGACTTTTATTTTGTGGCAACAAATTTTATTTCGTGGGACGATATAAAAAAAAATCTCGAGCATATGTCCGTCCTATGGCAGCCACTGTAAATCTGAGATGTTGTAGGATCTGAGAATAAATCATAATCATCAGAATCCCTTTCAGATGATGATGAACTATCAGAATCCATTGAAGATTCCTCATTAATGTCAGAGTCTTATCTGATGTACTCGGTGCTCTGCCTCTTTAAGGCAGATGTTTCTGTCGTCTCTTTTCTCTGTTCTCGCCTCTTTTGTCCTCATTTTAAAGGGCGTGCAGTACCTGTGTAATCACTGACTGCGGCTGTATAGGTAACACATTGAGTCTGAAAACTGTTCATACGAAGAGCATGCCCTTGCGTATCGAATTAACTGAGAGACAAAAACAGCATACGCAGGTGATGAAGGTATATTGCTACATAAGTTAGGAAAGTTGACTACAGAAAAATTGAAGTCATCGCGTTTATCATAAAGTTTTGTTGTTAGGTTACCATTAATGACTACTTCCAGTTAAATATCCAAATATGAAACAGATGACACAGACTCTGTGGTATCTTTTATTTCAAGTTCACTGAGATATATCGAGTTTTTTTTTATATATCGAATCTTTTTTAACCCGACTCTTCATGCCTCATTGCTGCCATTTGTGTGGCTGATCCAGTTGCTGTGAGAGGCCTAGTCCTTGTTTTCCTTCTACTTTTCTCACTGGAATTTTTCTGAACATATTTTAAATGCAGGTTCAACAACATTAACTTTGCTTCAAAACTTGGATATCATTCAACAGAAACCCATACCATTAAGAAGCATGTGAAAAAGCAGGTACTAGCATATATTATAACCCCGATCATGTAGGGGTATAGTATACATGGAGAAACAAACACCCAAACCCAATGGATCAATTCAGAAATATTTGCATATATATTACAAAAATGCAATTAACCCAGACCATACAAGGGTATAAATGGAAAACGCGACAGGACATAAACCATATAGGGGTTTAAATGAAAGACAACAATACTTACACCATGGGTCCTTCCTTAAGTATGTGGTTATATATACGAGGGTTGTCCCAAAATAATGTAGACAGGACACATAACTTAAAATCTGTTCACTGCAATTTCATTAGACTTCTATGTTTTCTTCAATGACCCTTTGGCAAACAATGCTGAAAAGTTCAAATCTGTACTTTATTAATTTATCGAGAAAATGAATAATTAGTAACAACAGGTTTTGTCAGGCGGCGCAATGTGCGACGTCGAAAATCTCCAGTTTTACGTTGTTGCTAAACCCTCCACATCCTTTACGATAACATTTACGTTTTATTTCCGAAAATGTCTTAGAAAAAATATTATCTTTGAACATGTACGCTGAGTGCACATTCAACATAAATTTCTAGGTTTTTTGTTGTTTTTTTTAAAAATATTTTCTAAGTACAAACGACCTGTCGGCTCCAAACTTGCCCTGTATTACTTGTTGTCTAACGTCCGTCTTGCCGAAATGTGTCCTTCAACATTTGACGTTCATTGATATCGTTCGGAGTTTCTTTTTTCCACTTATTGTCATCATACTTGTTCAAATATTTTCAATGTTGTTTTACTACTTATTCACAAAACGCATTTCTCATCGATTTTGTTAATTTCATTTACTTCCAAAGCCGCTTAGGATTTATTTCATGGTCTTTACAAAATTGTATCAGTTACTGCTGCACCGCCTTAAACGCTGACATCGTCATTTTATTATGAGTTAACTTTTCAACTTGTCACAAAACGCGCTATAAAATATTTAAAAGTTTTGTTATAGCCAAAACATTTTCTGAGTAAATAATAGAACTATTATCAAATATCAGTGTATGTTTTATTTGAATTTTTTCATTCAAAAAGTACTTTTCCTCGCAATTTTCATTTCATAATGTTGATTTTTACTTTTTGTTTTAGACATTGCACTGCATGTCGAATTCCTGATCTAACATGCTTTCATTTCACTAATTTAATTTCAAACAATATTTGATTTTAAAACATTATTTGAATGCTAATTTCTTAAACCCTTTGTGGCACAAATTTCATCTTTCTTTGTCTTCGATTAAATGAATTACGCCACTTGTCTACGCTATTTTGGGACAACCCTCGTATGCTGCAAATTAACCCCGAAAATATAGGGGTATGTATGGAAAAAAAAACATTGAGAAAATAAGCGAATAGGAATTCGCAATTAAATTAAAACACCCCGACCACATAGGATTAATAAGAGCTGAATCTTACATTCAACGTTGAATATCAATGTAAGTTAAAAACAGTTAGTGCTATTCTCGATCATATAGGGATACATTAACACGTATAATAAACTAAACTATTAATTGATTTCATACAACAAGAGAACAGTTTGCATTATTATATGCATTAATAATTAACTCTTGTTTTATGAGGTTAAGCGTTAAATCATAGCAATTAGCTTTACCCACCAATTGTGAAGATATTTCTGACATAAAACAACCACAGTTCTTATATTATTGAAATACTTTATGTTCCCTTGTTCGTTTAGATGGACTCCATTATCAAGGTAGACTTTAAACTGAGTTGAGGGAATCCAGAATCCTGATAGACGAAAGAAAGTTATACTCTTCACTTCTTTAACGTAATGTAAAATCCTTCTTTTAAATTCATCAACCCTGCTGTTGAACAGATCAACTTCGTATCGAATGCGGAAAAATTCTGTGTAAAGTTTGTAAAATTACAACTGATTTTACAGACTATCCATATCGTTAATCGACCACAAATTTAAGTAAAAGTCTGGAAAAAAGTCCACAGTTTTTTTTCTGGCTTGCACAAATCATTAAACACGAACTGCATTCTATTAGGTATACACGGCGACAATAGCAAATCATTCTTCGAAGAAAATATTCAACGAAGTAAACATCAAGGAATTACGATGATTTTCTAACATACATAAAAAATGATTATTTTTCTTACTTTTTAGCATGTCTCATCTTTGGAGTGCAAAACTGGACACTCTCATTTTTTGTATCCGGATTTTTCTTTCCGTATGCATGTATCACAGTAACCATGGTATTGGCCACTGGACAGTAAGGGACACCCAACTTGCCAGTTTTTTGAAATACGTGTGATTAGTTATAATCATGAGTAGAAGTCTTTTAAATGTAAAATAAGGACCTTATTCAACCTTATGTTTGTCATCATTTATTGCATGCTAGTTTGAACTTTATTCTGTTGATTTTTAATTTGCAACGTGATTTAAAATAATTCTATTGAGTATCAATTTTTTTGATATTAGAAAAAATATTGTGCAAATCAATGTTTTAACAGATTTATGTCTTTTTCGAAATAAAACATTTTCATACTTTTTTTTATCCTCAATGATAAAGAATTCCTTCATTGGAGGAGGCTGCATTGTTGACAATATTAAAAGATACTTTTTTTCATTTTTCTTTTGATCTTCACAATGATTATATTGTTGTTGTCAGTGAAGACATTTAACAAAATTTTCCAAAATTATTACACATAGCTCTTCAGGTACTAAATGTATTTTTCAAATAAATTCTCAATGAACAGTTTTACTGGACTTGTTAGATGACACCTGAATTTTAAAAGATCAGAAATAGTTGTACATGCAATAGTCAATCAAAGGTTAATATAAGAGTTATCTAACATGAAAACGTTTCAAATCACAACTTCTCAAAAAAGCAAAGTGGGTCATGAGACCTTGGGTTCGAGTCCCGGTTGAGACTTGATTTTTCACCTTCTGTTATATCAACACATAAACAATGAATTCTTAAAAACCTTTTTAAACATTGAATAAATCATTCATATGAATAAGTTTAATATTGAATCATTTATTACTGAAAATGCTTAAGCTTATTCATATAACCTATAGGTAATTAATATTAGCAGTTTCTAGCAGTTTTCAGCTTGATTATATTTCATGCATGTTCATTTATGAAAACCATAATAGGAAATGAGCATGCAGTAATTATGGCAGTTAGAAACAGTTTTTTACCAGTTCATATCAACCCATTTAAATTTTTCAGCCAAACTAACTGGAAAAACTACTAAATAACTGGTAAGGCTAAAAATAATTGTCTGGAACTGCTTATATTCAGCTAAGAAAAGTATTGAAAGTTCAGGAACTGCTTAGATAACAAATCTGGTAATGCTAAGGAACCGCATGCTAAGAAACCACCTTCCACTTTGACATGGGCGTACTCCTTCCATTTGTCTCAATTTACATTATATTTAGGATATGTAAATGTACATTTTACATTAAAATAACATCTGCTATGATAATTACTTTTGAAATGAACAAGGAACAACATTATTTTGCATTTATGCATCAAATAAGAAAAAAACCATGTAAAATTGAAATGTTTGTCGTGGATTTCTAATCCGTCTCCAGGTACCCAAGTGTGTTGGATTTTTTTTATAATTACCGAAAAAAAAAGATTTGGAAAATTAAAGACTTTTTATGATGGATTATAATTATATTAATAATATTTCACTTAATTCAAACTTATTGAAATCTCATGGCAAAATCTTCTTTTTTCTTCATACAAAGGAAGTAGAAATAAATTATGGGTGACCAAGTGATTACCAAGTGGTTAAATCAGTTAGACAGTGTAAGCTAACCAGTGCGTTACATTTCTTTTGATCAACAGAATTTAACCATTACGTTAGTTAGTCACTTAATAAGGATTTTAACTTAACACGTCGTTATCCTTATAACGGTGCTAAATTGAGTCACCTTTCGAACAAGAGGCCCACTGGCCATATCACTCACCTGAGCAACAATAGGTATGATAAAATCAGCTTAACGGAGTCAAAATACAAACTATCTGGTGAATGTAGTATAAAACATGTAGATCCTGTATAAATAAATACATTTTTATCATCCTGAATATTCTTATGTTTATGATCAAGTCCCGTTTCTAACAGGATGATTTTATAGTCATATCACCTGTTGAGCATTGCAGTTCTCAAAAAGATCCTAAACAATTGTTTATATATTGGATATAAACCTACATCAAACTTTAAACCCCTTGTGAGGCCCAAGAATCGTCCTGGGCAAAAGTCTAAACAATTTGAAAGAATCAGCATTACGTCAAAATGCTTGCATATAAGTAAAACCATACATCGTAACATTTCAGTTTTTGTGAATAATTAAAATATTTTCCTTTGTAAAATTGGATCCTCAATGCCCCACGCTACTTCTCAGATTTTCAGTAAAGTTATAGCTTTTCTAGGTGAGTGGTTTTAAAAAAAAATATATTCTAAAAAAAAATTCTATTTATATTCCTATGTAAATTTTTGCCTCCCCCCCCCCCCACATTGTGACCCCATCATACCCCCGAGGATCATGATTTGAAAAACTTGAATTTACTCCTTCCACACAAGTTTCAGCTTTCCTGGCTGATTCGTTTCTAAGATATTTATATTCCTATGTTAAAATTCGCCCCCCCCATTGTGGCCCCATCCTACCTCCCCCCCCCGGGGGGTCAAGATTTTCACAACTTTGTATCTACACTACGTGAGGATGCTTCCACACAAGTTTCAGCTTTCCTGGCTTATTAATTTATGCGAAAAAGATATTTAAAGATTTACCCAATATATTATTATGTAAAACTTTGACCCCCCATTGTTGCCCTACCTTACCTCCGGGAACCATGATTTAAATAATATTGAATCTACACTATCTGAGGATGCTTCCACACAAGTTTCAGCTCTTCTGACCGAATGGTTTTTGAGAAGATTTTTAAAGTTTTACACTATAAATTTATATTCCTATGTAAAATTCACCCCCCCCCCAATCGGGCCCAACTCTAGTACTGGGGGTTATAATTTTTACAACTTCAAATCTACCTTACATGAGGATGCTTCCATACAGGTTTCAGCTTCCCTGGCTGATTAGTTTCTGAGAAGAAATTTTTAAATATTTACTCTTTATATTCCTATGTAAAAGTTCGACCACCCCATTGTGGCCCCACACTACTCCTTGGAGTCAGGATTTTCTCAAATGTGAATCTAACACTATCTGAGGATACTTCCACACAAGTTTTAGCTTTTCTGACCGAATGGTTTTTGAGGAGAAGATTTTAAAAGTTTTACACATAACATGTATATTTCTATGTATAACTTCGACCCCCCCCCCCCATAATGGCCCTACCCTACTCCTGGGGGTCATGATCTAAACAACTTCAAATCTACCTTACTTGAGGATGCTTCCACATAAGTTTCAGCTTTCCTGGCTGATTAGTTTCTGAGAAGAGGATTTTTAAATATTTACTCTTTATATTTCTATGTAAAGATTCGACCCCCCCCCATTGTGGCATCACCCTTTCCCTTGGTGTCATGATTTTCACAAATTTGAATGTAGCCCTAATTGAGGATGCTTCCACACAAGTTTCAGCTTTCTTGGCAGATTTGTTTCTGAGAAGAAGGCTTTAAAGATTTATTCTATATATTCCTATGTAAAACTTGACCTGAATCTACACTATATGAGGATGTTTCCACACAAGTTTCAGCTCTTCTGGCCGAGTGGTTTTGAGACGATTTTAGAAAAATATCACAATTTTTCAATAAATCCTATTTATCTCCCCTTGAAAGAGGGTGTGGCCTTTCATTTGATTAAATTCCCTCTACCGAATGATGCTTTGTGTCAAGTGGTTCTGGGGAAGAAGTCGAATATGTAATATGTTTACAGACAGACAGACGGACAGGCAGACGAACGCCGGACAAAAAGTGATAAAAAAGCTCACTTGAGCTTTCAGCTCAGGTGAGCTAAAAACTGGGCCTTGATAAGTATCCTATTATAAAACAAGGTCTTATTATGTTTATAGCAAGAGTTACACAATGATTTAGTTAGACGAAATACATTGTCATTTTAATGAGCATTGCTAGATTATTATGATTACTGGTTAAGTTGATCAAATCAGTAAAGGATGGATTACTCTTAAATTATACATCACTTAAAAATCACAATAACTTGAACTTCCCCGTGCTTACATGTTTTTGTTTTAAACTTTTCTTTTATTAAAGAAATTATTATTTGACAATACTGTGTGACGCAATGATGTCTCTATGGCCAGTGTGAAAACAATAATTAAAATGAATTTTAAATTCAAATAGAAATTATGATTACGCATATTTATACTTTTTCGTAGTTGGGCGACTATGACCAGCGAATTAATTACTGTGACATTCTTCGAGATCATATTGTGCCTTGAAATAAACATTTTTACGAACATTTTAAAATTTAAAAAAAAAATAGAAATGGTCATCAAATTACCCACAAAATCTACTTAAGGATAAGGAATTATGAATAGTTTATTTGTAAACAACAGTCAAACCTTATTATCCGAACTAAATAAGACTGTTTAAAAACTTCGAGATATGCGAGTATTCGAAACATCAAAGGTAAAATACTTTAAAAAATAAGAGGTTAGGACTTACAAATTACTTGACCTATCCATTTTATTCGAGATATCGATATCAGTGTTCGAGATATCGAAGTTCAACTGTATTATTAGTTATAAACAATTTTAATCTTTTTTTGTGTTTTCCTTTATTTTTAAACATGTACATCTAATTTGTCAAGAGATTACATATAGCGTAAAAAGTCACGACCATCCAACTCTCTTAAAAATGTCTCAAATAAAGATTTGTACAATTTGTGCAAACTGGACTATCTGACCTATGAATTGTTATTGAATTCAAACGTTTTAATGGTCATTTTATTTAATTTCATTTTATAATTTTCAGTCATTCCAATATCGATCATTATGTTTTTCAAGATAAGTATAAAAACACTTTTATTCATAGGATGTATATACCATTTTAATCACTGTGAATATTACTACGGTCTTTAAAAAATTACTTAAAAGTACAAAATATAAATGATCAGAAACGTTTAAGATACAGGAAAGATGGAGTTATATTCTATTCCCACACTGTAACTTTAATGGTTTAAAGGATTTTACTAGGGGTTCAACAGTTCTTCTCTGACTTCTCTGCAGCGGTTTCCCCACACATAAACATCTATGTGTGATACATTGTGGACAAATCTCTCTGAAACATTAACATTATTAGTATATGTAGTCTTAGTTATTTAAGTTTTTCTTTAATATGATAAAAAGACAGGAAATAAATGACAAAGAGTAGTTTATGAAATAAGTAAAGTTGATGCAAAGAAATAAGAGATTTCAAAAGGGCCACATACTTTTAATAATAAATCACTTTAGGTGAGCTTTAAAGACATAACTTAGTTTAGATACCTGAATTTGTTGGATTTATTACATGGAACATGTCTTCAGACACCACAATTTTCAGTAGTTCAACACAAGGAATCATCTCAAAGCATTGAAGTATGTCTTTTTCATACAGGCATAATTCATGACATTGTACATGTACATCTGGCAAAAGTAAAATGCATTTGTCAATAGTTGATGACGAAGTGCTGCTATATTTGATTTTTATCAGCAGAATTGTTCTATACTCGCCTTTGATGTCTACTACCACTGATGACAATCCATGCGTTAATACTACATCTTTTATAGCTTTCTTACTCTCTTGCCAATCTCGAATTGTCATAACAAAGCCACCATAATCATTCAAGCGTCTACGATCGGAAACTGAAAATATTTACCCTTAAAAGTTTTAAAGAAATGAAATCTCACAAAAAATCATTCATAAAGGTAAATATTATGATGTTCATATATTTTTGTCGTGACATCGGTTCGCAAGAGCAATTTCAATTTTCTGAAATGATTTTCAGGAGGCCGGATACTGTGGAATCATTAGATTTCGTGGTGGTTCAATTTTCGTGGAATTTGTGGCTACATCTCATCCACAAATATACACCCCCACGAACTAATAAACTAGGGCTATAAAGTCATAATCCTTTTGTATCTATACATAACTACAGAAATTACGTCCCCTCGAACCTGTAAAATTTAAGCAATCCACGAAAATTGACCCCCGTGAATTTTAATGATTCCACAGTAGTCCTTATTTTAACCATCAGATCTACATTTACCTTAATTTTAAAATATGATCTTTTTAGTTATAAACTATCATATAGTAAAGAAAATTCAATACGCTTTATCTTAAGCATTTGAACATTTTCCCATATTTTTATACAAAGCTCCATTTTTCAATCTTATAGTATAGGAATGGCCATAGAGCCCTCTAAAGGAGACGGCAACTAAAATAGTACAAAACAGGTAAGCTTAAATTTTTTCTATGGTTCAATTATTCTAAAATTTTGTTATTTCGTTATTCGGAATGAAATCTATATAGGATCTTTCATGATTTTCGATGATATATAATTTGTATCCCACGAGTTGTGTGGTTTTTTTTTATCCCCGAGCCTTGGCGAGTGGATAAAAAACACACAACGAGTATGATATAAATCATATAACAAGGCAAATCATGAGATATTCTTTTTATCACATGTTTTAACATGTCTTTTGTTAAACCTCAATCTTTTCTGTAAACATTATAATTGTGAGACCCACAGCGTATTTAGTACAAAACGTCATCAGCTTTAGGTATGATAAACAGTTCATTAAAGATAAATAAACAAGCATTTCACCATCTAATATTTTTTATCAGTTTATGTAAAAAATGGATCAACATTGAATGCTTCACATTTATAACCATACACTTTTCAATTGAATGATTTTGTTTCTATTTCATTCTACGTCAATTATCCGCCTGAAGCTACATATGTTTAATTATGACGTCATGTAGCGTTTGAACACATAGTGGAATATAAAGATATCTATTTCATGAGTGATGTCCACCGCATATTAAGCTAAAAATGGATTAATTAATATGTATTCGAAAAAATCTGACCTGACAATTATTGCCCACATCGCCTTAAACCTATCATTAGAATCTCTTTTTAGTGAAGTGTAGAGAGAAATAGTCATTGTTAGAATTCGCTTCGCAACTTTTAAGATATTTTAAATGTTTGTACTGCTATTTAAACAGGAGACATTTTTGTTATTTACAGCCACTGAAATAAATTTTTTCTGGTATCGTAGGGTGATTTCTTTAAGTACCGTAACGTTAAAATAGCACTTTAAAATAATCTTTTATGACTTAACAGTGTCTTAAAGAAAACTGTTTCGTTCAAATCTGGATATACATGTAATTTAGTAGTATGATTTTCCTGATCCCATAATTAAAATATATTAACATGATAAAAATTTGACTGTCGGTTTTAGTTCTATTGAGATTTACATATATTTGACGGGAGTGAAAATTGATAAAAATCCGAAATGACGACCTTATATTTAACTTTTGACCTTTTGACATGACGTTGAAATTTAATGGGCGTAAAGTCGGAACACTGGTGATAAGTGTGTCCCAATTTCAGGTCTTTACTTTGATTGGAACACATTTGTAAATGAAAAAAAGGCTAAATTGCACAAAAATCAAATAAACAGCATTCAAATATGACTATTTTTTTTGTGGAGTTGAGAAAATATTTCAAATAATTAATTTCACGGGTGTTTCGCATGTACTACCTTTATCTGCCCTCTCCCTACAATGTACATGTCTGACAACAAAGTCGATAATATATACTTTTAATAACTTGAGCCCAATCCCTTTGTAACAATTTATTACAATAAATTATATTCGAATCTTCAAAAGCGATGATATGTCCATACTTCTGTTATAGTATTTAAACATTTACATACTAGTTTAAAAAGATTACAATTATAGGGATAATGTGAACATAAATATATACATTATGTATACAATATAAATGACAAAATGTATGGTACAAATTAAAAAGTCAAACATAGATTAAGTTTCACATCAAAACACTTTACCATTTATGATATCATTGATGAAAAGAAAATACGCCTCCGCCTGGTTTCTTTCGGACGTGCAAAATGGAACAAGACCTGGCCAAATCTGTACGGTCAGATTTTTCTTTGGCAACCAAAGCTGCTTGTAATGTCGTACAATGAAGTCCTCTATGAAAGTACAACATTCCTTATTTCATTATTTTGAAAAGCTGAATTGAAAGAGAATTTAACAATTAAAAACGAGCTTGATAGAAAAGGAGAAAATAAAAGAAAGATACACCTGTATCTAATTGTAGAGAGGCGTTGTGAAATTGTATAGCACGCTTGAAAGACTGAAACAAATTCATAAAGTCAATGTTAAACAAAAAACATCATTAGATCAAATATTAAAACTCGGTGAAAACATCGTTTTAATATACTGTAAGTAACCATTCAGATAAAGTTCAATAAATGAATGTCAATCAATTTTTGAAAAAAATTTAGTTTAGTTGACGCATCGTCAGCAAGAAGAACGAGTAGATTTGTGTATTATTGGAGAAAGAGGGGCAGGTTGAAATGATAAATATAAGCACATCATTTAAACAGTAATAATTTACACTAACAGAAAAAAACCCCTTAAGATATCTTCATAACTTTAAATTGAAAAAAAATGTATGGTCAATTTTGTTTCAAATCAATTAAACACGATCAAATTTGTATAATTAATTTTTCTACAAATGTATGTTTAATGTACAATCAACAGATATGTATAATTTTAAGTGTACACAGAAGTTTAAAAATATAAGACGGAACTCCCTCGCCCCTAAAAATCTCGTATTTAAGAATCTTACCCATGGCTCGCAATTCACTTACCATGGTGAATGACAAATGAATTTAAGGGAGGTCAATTTGTTATAAAACTAATCTATGAATTGTGTCTTATTAATTCGAA
Organism: Magallana gigas; assembly: GCF_902806645.1. Lineage (NCBI taxonomy): Eukaryota > Metazoa > Mollusca > Bivalvia > Ostreida > Ostreidae > Magallana > Magallana gigas. The sequence continues at coordinate 31,546,805 of NC_047564.1, forward strand.
AACTTGAGAAATTAGAAACAAAAAAAAAATCAACAGGATTACAAGGAGATACTGTTAGACGTCTATATATCTTTTTTCCTAACACTTTTGCATAATTCCTCTTTGTCGTATAGAAAAAAGTAGATCCTCTCAATCTTGGTGCGTGGATTTCTCTTCCCATATGCATGTATCACATTACACATGGTTTTGGCTACCGGGTAGTAGGGATAACCCAATTTGCCGGTTCCAAGTGCAGGAAATGCAATGCTTTTGAAACCATCCTTCTCCAATTCATTCAAACACTGTACAACTGATGCAGCTAAGATCTAAAAATACAACAAAAATGGCAGACGTTACCAAAAATATACATAGTCGATTATGCAAGAAAAAGGAACACGTTCTTAAAAATCGTACCTCCAATGAAAATTTGCACGCGGGAATCCATGGTTCATACAGTGCTACATGGTATATCTTTCTACAATGAAGGAGACCAGCCGAAGTTTTGCAAACCTCTCCATAAGTATATGTGTCTTTCTTCTTCTCTCTTTTACATTCCTCTTGAATAGTTTTTCCGCCAAGTTCAATAATTTGCCTCTCTACGAATCCTCGAGTCAAATCTAGGTACGTGTTGGTAGAGTTCACCAGAACATCAACCTGAGTAAGTGTATTTGAATCTGATTAATCTTTATGAGTGAACGGTATTATTGAAAAAGACGCAAAACAATGAATTGGTGTTTGTTTAATCTTTGATGTTTAAGTCTGAATATGATGCCATCTAACCTTTTCGGCAACTTTTTCTATGGAATCTGTATCTAATTCAACTTCAATTGGTGACAGTGTACCTAAAAAAGAATACAAATAAAAAATCATAGGTATAAAAGAAGCCTAAACATTTTCTTCGTAAAGCCTCGGGTGTATATCTCTAAGCTTTATTGATTATTGGTACATATCATCAAGCATCAACTTTGTAATTCGTTATGATGTTGAAACACACATTCATTCACGCATTAAAAACTTGTTTCATTTCTTTGCTCACTTAACATGAGAGAATAATTCTTTAGGAGACAAGAAATATACTTTAATAGTCAACATTCTTATCTACAATTAACTATTCTGACGTACCAATACTGATAATTTCGACCAACCCTTGAACCGACTTGATAACAGCAAGTACGTGTTTTTCAGAATGAGTAGAAGTCACAGTGGGGAAGTTTGTATTTTAATAAATTTATAATGATATAAATAGTCGAAAGAATCATACCATGGCAATTATCCTCAAGACCAAACCCTGACAGTTTCAAAAACTTAAACATTTTTGGATCAACAGCCTTTTCTAATGTGGCCCTTGCCTCACAAAATATCACGTCCTCTTCCTCTTCCACTGAAATGCACATTTCAAGAAACATTTTCCTTTTCCTTCCAATCTTTTTGGCCTTTTTTGAAAAGTATTGAACAAAGTAAGCAATGAGGTTTGTCTCTGACCCTTTCAGTGGAACACATACACTTTGAATGTGTCGGGCCTCCATTTTTTTGTACACATGTCTAGGAATCTCTTTTACTTCCTCTTCGTTCGATTCAACATAAAAAACTGTTTTGTAATTTTTATTTTTCGAGTCCGATGGCTCAGTTCCGTCAGGTGGCACTTCTGAAAGGAATTATTATATAAACTTAAGTATTTAATAACTGTACAAATGTAATCATACAAAAATTACAGTTTGTTATTGTCTAAAATACAATAAATAAAAAGTATGTAATCATGATATATGGAATAGGGAACAGGTACCTTGGTATGTGTGTATATTTATGTGTTCCATGTTTTCTATTAACTCCACTATATAATCAGGTATACTTTTAAAAAAAATTTTCCAGTCTAAAAATATTCAAACCATGATTATAAAAACCAAATAATTGGTATTAATGACAAATCAAAGCTGTAATAAAATGATCACCCTCCGCTGTTTCATGTTGTCCCTTAGACTTAATCCATGTCAAAAGAGCCTCACAATTGGTGTTTGATTTATCCCCATACGCCAATATTATGACGAGGCATTTGTGAATCCAACACTGTATGTAGTATGGTCCCTTCAGATTATGCCTTTGATATCGAACTAGACAACCTTTTGAATCCTTTTGTTTTCTTGCCAATTTCTCAAAAGTTTCTTTCTTTACTTGAGTAGTGAAATTAGTTCGAGGAATTTCGAAAATCAAACGACACATATCCTGAAAAGAGACTCTGGTCTTGCTTTTGTTATATTTTAATGAAATTTTTCCCGTTTCCGACACAAAAATGTTGAATGTTTGGTCAAATGTTTGCAAAGCCTTTAGTTTTTCTTCAACGTCAGCAGGTAATTCACACGCAGTAATAAGACTACGTATTTTCGATTCATTTTCATTATCTGGCTCTTGATAGACAACTGAAATCATGGAATCACTGGAATCTTTAATTTTAGATGGTAACTGTGTTTCAAACCTCGGCATCCATTTTTCACTTTCCGTCTGATGTTGAATTTCCTCCGAGTCATTGCTTGTCTATTTAAAACATGAAAAAAAATTGGAAACCTTGTTTTTGACCTTAATATTTTGCAGACTTTAAATAAATTATGAATACCTATAACATTCTAGAAACATGACGGCACATTTTTAAAAACCCTCAGTCTTTGAGAGACCTGGATCATTTAGTTTGAAAATATTATCATAAGAATTGATAGATACATGTAAAAAAGCTGTTCAGTTGGCAAAGAAAGACAGATCCAATAACAAATAATGACATATTGTCATTATATGAAATAATAACACAAATTACAAAAAATATAAATATATTACAGACCGTGTGCTTTGGTTCATAGATATCATGCAGCTCGGCCATCTTGCAAACATTGATTTTTTTTTTCAAAGATAACACCGTCAATTAGGTCATCAGGTCTTTCTCGGTAACATTCCGGTGCTTCGACATTTTTGATTCACGGACATCATACTGACATTTATTACGATGATTAGAATCAATTGTTTAAAGCATTATATTTTGCAGATGTGCCCTCGTACATGTATTTAATTTGTATTAAAAAAAGATAACATAGCGTCATTGTATCAAAATGAAAATTCTAGATTCGATCTTATCATTTCTCGGCTATTTAGAAATGTTAAAAATACTTAAGAAAATATCCATAGGTTTTGTTGCTTAAACACTCTGATTCAGGTAAAACGATTACAATTGAGATCAATTGCGTCAAAGTGAACCAATTAATCACCAACATATTTTTTCTAAAAGAATTATAAAAAGCCCATGGGCGAAATGATTTACCCGAGCAACAGAGAGGGGTGCTACGTTTGCTGAAACAGTATAAACACATTATGTTTGCATAGTTATATCACAAATTGTAACATTGGTGATCTTGCAAAAATGTTTTAAAGGATTTTTTCTCTATAGTGTTTAACTTTTCATCCCTCTATGGGTTCCAAATTTGACTTGGGTAATCTATGTGTAACATTTTCCACAAATTTCTATCACACTTTATCAGGAGGCTTGTGTAGTGATATCATGAATTATAGATTTGTACTTTTTGAGAATATTTTTTAACAGTCATCCGAATATATAAATATTATTTTTGGTTCTTCCTGGGGCCAAAATTCTGGTATTTCTAGAAAAAGTTTATTTCATTGCGCGGAGCGTCAGATCTTGAACAATGCTGTACATGTCGAAATGTTGTAGAAGGTTAATATTAAGATATTGTGTAGAAAATGTCCGCCCTCTGTGCTCTGCATTTCTCAAACTTAAAAAATCAGAGATTTGTTTTTACATATTTTATTAAAATAAGGATTTTACATCTTTGGCGACTTCTTTGCAGCAGTTTCCCCACACAGAAACATCTATTTTTGATACTCGATGGATGTTAATCTCTGAAATACGTTTGATCCAAAAAATAAATATTAGAATATTTGTAAATCAACCCGCACTCTGAATACTTCTTTTTTTTTTTTTTTTAGATATTTAATTTTTTTTCTCCTCTAGATCTTGTTCAATTATTTTTCAGTTTTCAGAAATTGAACAATCTAAGAAATCTACATGTAAACAACATGTATATAAAAGTATTACCAAAAACGTATAAGTATATTAATTTATGGATAAAATCTCAGGACTCCAAACACATAATTTTTTTTTTAACCCGAGGGTCCTTTACACTAGACTTCGATGTGCCAAGTCCGTATAAAATTGTTTTTTATTCTAGTAAAGAAATTAACAAAGACAAAAATAAAAAAAAAGTTTGTGAAGTAACGGGCAAGTTTGTAAAACAAAAAGCTCGTTTGAGCTTTTAGTCCATGTACGTCAATACATATTAAAAGGGCTCGATGGTCGTGGCCATTTATAGACTGTATGTATCTCCTTTTATAAGAAGAGCTTTATATAAAAATATAGAAAATACCCCAATTTAAAAGGTAAAATATATGGACCTTATCTTTACTTGATAATACCAAAATAAATCATATCTTATAATATTACATAGATCTTATACGAGGGTCAATCAAAAAATACGAAGACAATGTGGCTGTATATCATCTATTTTTCATGAAAGTCATACTTAACAGATTAATCTGTGCATCAACACTTATGTTATTGATATGCGAAGTTCTAGTCCATTTGATGAAACGGTATTTTTGTTACCCCTTTTTAAAAACAACATGTTTTGTCACCACGGCGCACGGTAACGTTCAAAACATGACGTCAGTATTAAACACACACAGTTTATAGATAAACCCCATCTTTATATCACGCTTAGTCTCTTGTGCCTTTCTCCTTACAATTTAAAATTGCTCTGAACCACTTAAAATCTTATTTGCAGACATTTGTTCGAGAATCATAATTGGTTCTTCAAAGTTTTCATTTTCTAACCGTCTTTCTCTTTGTTTCTCTTTCTCTACAGTAAGGATAACCCTGAACGTCGGTTGACGTTACTTATTTTTTGACCAAATATTTACAGATATTCTACTCTCTTTCGGATTGTTTTATATTCAAAATACAATTACCACCACCCCCACAAAATTTATTACAGTTAAACACAAACTTGCAAATAATTGTTGACTTATTTTTTGCACCATTGAGCATTTTTAGAGCTTGTGTCGGCTTTTTCCTGGGTTAAATCCATTTTGTTTGTACCTCTCGTTGCGCCGTGACGTCCGGCGACGTCGATGTTTTTAGTCAATTCTAAAGAGGACTATCCTTCTTTAGTTACTAATATCTGTTCAACAAAACAATATATCCCGTCATTATTTGGAACATAGAATACCCAGACTAAACCTAATTTGAGGTTTCAATATTATTTGGTTTTAAGCCCAATATATAGAGATATTACTTTCAACATTATATGGTTTATTGTTGACATAACACAAATGTTGACCGTGCGCCGTGACCTCGTTTTTGCAGGATTAGATTCTAAATAATTCTTAGAAATAAAGGAATTTATTAACTTTTTTCCTTGCAAATTGTTTAAAACTATTGTTAAATTATGTCTACCAAATTTAGTAGTGGTATGACGTTAAGTAACATAGCTATGACAAAAGTCTTCGTATTTTTTGATTGACCCTCGTAGTTAATTTGTGGTCCATTTAGTCTCCTGAAATAGTTACCATAATTCTTTGAATTCAGCTTCTCGAACATGTCTTTGGACACCACAATTTTCAGTAGCTCCACACATGGGATATTCTCAAAACAGTCTACTATGTTCTTCTGATATGCAACACAGTCTTTGACTTTTGCATCTGAATAATCAAAATTAATTAGCATAAAGTACTGGTGACAATGTGTAGTTATATATAAAATTCTTTACAATTCTCCACTTTTTTTTCTTTTTATATTTCTCCACTTTTTTTTCTTTTTATATTTTATCAACTCTTTTATGAAAATTTCGCTTATTTTAGCCTGTATAAGACTTGCCTTTAATGTCAACTAGAACTGCACACAATCCATTTGTCAAAACCAGATCTTTTACAAGTTCTTTGCTTTCATCCCAGTCCGGAAAAGAGACTATAAATCCGCCATAATTATACAATCGTCTACGATAAGTTTCTGGAAAACCATGAACCCATGAACATGATATAAATACAAGTCTTATAAAATATCAGAATGGATCAAAGATATGATATAACTTTAGATTAGATAGAATTGCTTTCTGATAACTTTAACTTTAAATCTACAAGAAATCGATTAAAGTGGATATCAGAAGTTATCCTTATACATGTATATACAATAACACTCTCTATACCACTGAGAATTCCTTCTACGAATATAAAATACGCTTCTATATGGCTTCTCCAGGTTGTGCAAGATGGAGGCAGCTCAGGCCAAATCTGTACGGTCATATTTTCCTTGGGCATCCAAAGCTGTTTGTAAGACCGTTCAATGAAGTCCTCTTTGTAAGTGCAAAATGACTTATTACTTTATTTTAACAATGTAAATTAAAAAGTCAAATACAATTTATGAGAGAGAGAGAGAGAGAGAGAGAGAGAGAAAGATTTACCTGAATTTGATTGTAGAAAAAATTCATACAATTTTTTAGCTCTCCTAAAAGACTAAAACATCATATGATTATGAATATAGTTTGTTACTAACTTTTTAAATCAATGCACAATTAAGAATAAGAAAATGTTCTTTGATATTTTGTATTATGCATTTTTTTAAATATCTGTAATAATTGGTAATATTGTAAAATGGAATGAAAAATGAATGATCATAGTAAGAGTGAGTTTGAAATGTATCTTTAAAAATATTTTAAAAATTGCTCTAAGAATAAAGCCCGATTCTGATAATCCTTCATTACTGTCGATGAGACTTATATAAGTGATTGCAATGTACAATTTATTAAGTCTGAATGATATTAGCCATAGCTGATCCCGCCTTCAATAACTCGGAAACAAAGGAAAAGAGTGCCAGTTTGGCATTATGAAATAATATTTGCATATGCATTGTTCTTTCCCACTGTAAGTCCATAAGGAGGAACAGCAATTATATTTCTATAATCGCAATTGCTCTGTCTGTATACTATGACGTCATAAAGGTGTGACGTCATATACTTTTCCATGACGTTATAGATTAAAACCACTATACGATACATCATATGTTTTTCTCCAACTCCATAAAATTGATGTATTTAATTTAAACTGTCTTAAAATAACATTTCAAAGGAATTATTGTTATAACATATCATTGATTCTGTTTACAAATCTATGTGAATTTAAAAGATACATTACAGTCTGAATGTTTATTTTTGATGCAATAGCTTAATGTCAATGTCTAGGCTAATACAGGGTATTTGCGAGTGGTAAAATGCAAATATAAGTAATAAACAACGATTATTTAGTGAACATGGCGTTATGAATAACGCCATGTTCACTAAATAACGTTGTTTATTTCTTAATTGTTACTCAAAGAGAAACATAATTTTTATTATATAAAATTTTTCCGACAGCTCATATTTTACAATATTAGTAATTCTTCCAAACGTTATCTACGTTAAATGTTATGTTGTGTATTAACAGGATTCCAGATCCATGATTTAATCGTAAACTTTAACAAAGTATCCTTCCAAATCTAAACTCACCATTAACAATCTATTAGCTATACACGGCGACAATAGCAAGTCAAATCTTTGGAGATGATATTCAATGAAGTAAGTTGATGCATTACGATGATTTTCTAACAGACATAAGAAAATATGATTTATTTTTCTTACTGTTTGGCAAATTTCATCTTTTGAGTAAAGATAAAAATGGACCTTTTCAATTTTTGTATCAGGATTTTTCTTTCCGTATTCATGTATTACAGTAACCATGGTATTGGCCACAGGACAGTAAGGGTAGCCCAACTTGCCAGTTCCTAGTGCCGGAAAAGCAATGCTTTTAAATCCATCCTTCTCCAATTCATACAAACACTGTACAACTGACGCAGCTAAGATCTAAAATTTCAAGAGAGATAGCATTGCACAAGTCTATGAGATATAAAGAATACTTTAAACCTACACAAATATCAGTGTAAGCTCAAATTTAATTAAGTGCTGAAATCTTCAACTGACTGAGCTATTTAATGTCACAATTATGATCGTGTAATAAGAGCCAAATATAATTTCCTTTCTATATATATTTATTATTAGCGTGTGCTTGAATCAAAGCATAATATGCAACGACTGTAAGCTAAATAAGAATAATTTAATTCTGGTTGTAACGCGCTTTCTGATTGGCTAAAAAAATATTTTATATCGTATAAAGAATGTTGCCTACGTCATAGTAAGACTAACGTCAAAAACGTATCAATACACCTGACGTTACGTTTGAATTTTGCACAATTTTACGTCATTTTAATGAAGAGTAAAAAAATTAAATTATAAGCAATGAATTCAATATTTATTAGTTTTATACGATATAAAATGGTTTGAAACAGTTTATGCTTATCTATAAACCTCTTTGCGGTTTATAAAGCGTAAACTGCCCCAAACCATTTTATATCGTATAAGACAAATAAATATTGAATCCATTTCTTAATTCAAAGATATGTGTACCTCTAATGACAATTTGCACGTTGAAATCCATTGCTCATATAGGGCTATATGGTATATTTTTCTACATTGTAGTTGACCAGCACTGGTTTTGCAGACTTCTCCGTAGGTAAATGTGCCTCTTTTCTTTTCTTCTTTACATTCTTCTTGAATTGTTTTTCCGCCGAGTTTACAAATCTGCTTTTCTACAAATCCCTTAGCTAAATCAAGGCTCGGACTGCTAGAGTTAACAAGAACATCGACCTACGTGTAAAAAAGTCATATTGGTAGAAAAATTATGCAAAAACGAGGAACCAAAACAGACTATCATGTTTTATTAATTTAAGTAATTATATATTCAATTATAAAAAAAACCTGATATTGGACTTTTATTAATAAGTCATATATCAGGCTGAGGTGATGTTTATATAGACGCAAAAATGAATTTTTAATTCGTTATCAATAGTTCTTCACTTTTGAACATCAAACCTTTTCGGCAACTTTTCCTATAGAATCTGTACCTATTTCTACTTCGATTGGTGACAATGAATCTGAAAAAAAGACCACATAAAACATTAACTGTGATGAAAAAGCAGATAAAAGGAACACGAATTATTTTCTGAATAAAATTAAAAGTTCATATTCTTATACTTCATTTACAAATATATTAACGTTTTATCATAAAGATTTATAACCCTGACGTTAGAATTTGCGTAGATTTAGTAAAAACATGTTTAGGGCAAAAACATAAGCGTATATAAATAATTTTTGCATTCTTAGAAAAGTTTATCTTATTAAACTTTAGACTAAATAAGCTGATAAAAGCATTTCAAATGTTTAATTGCTTAAGTGGGCAAATATGTACGTGTCCTCACTTAATCGTTTCTTATACTTTGGCTGAAAAATAACATGATAATGCCAAAAAGTTGTTAAAAGGAAAAATACTAATTTTTCTACATTTTTTAAACTTAACATAATCAATTGTCATTATTGTGAATATTTTAAACAAACATACCATGACAATTATCTTGAAGACCGAACCCTGAAAGTTTTAAACACTTGAACATTTTTTTATCAATTGTCTCTTCTAATGCAGTCCTTCCTTTACAGAATCTCGTATCCTCTCCAGACTCCACACAAATGCACATTTCAAGAAATAGTCTTTTATTACATTTTCCTTCCTTTGCTTTTTTTGAAAAGTATTGAACAAATTGAGTAATGAGATCTGTCTCTGGACCTTCCAGAGGGACACATACACTTTGAATTTTGCGGGCATCCATTTTATTGTACACGTGTCTGGGAATCTCGTTTACTTCCGCTTCGTTTGATTCGACAAACAACTTGGTTTTGTAATTTCTGTTGTTTGTATCCGTTGGTTCTGTGTCGTCATTTACCATTTCTAAAAAATTGCAACTTAAATAGTGGTTTCAATCAATTCAATATTAAAATCTTTATCTTTGATGACAAAAACATAACATATTTTGTTTTACATAAATATATATTTTCAGTGTTTGATTTCAGTATTTTAAATAATTGAAAAGAAGAAGGTTTTTGATATTAGATGGTATAATTTTACTCTCTAGCATGAAAGAAAAACACATTCATATCAACCACTTTGTCTAACTGTAGTTTTTAGTTAGGTCTTTGCATCACAATGAAAATACCTTTTATGTCTGTTTCTTATTCTTTTTCAAAGAGAGCGTTTTTGTTTTGCAACTTATCAAAAAGATTAAAAGTGCATCCCTATGCATTCGAGAAATTATTTGGCCTTTTGACCCTGCGTCATAGAGACACATTTTGAAACTATTGACAGTTTGTATTCGCTGATCCTGGGGAAACCGTGACATATCCGTAGTTCAAAAGAGGTTCAAAAAAGCATATGCCCCTCTCCTATTCATCCACTTTTACGCTTAAACAGATCTTATTTTTTATTACATTAGACTTCATTCTTACACTCTCGTGTGATATTGTGCGAAAAGCAGACCTAAAGACGAATTCATAACACAGATATCAAGTTTACAGTTTTTGAAATTCAATTGACGTGCTTGAGCCTTTAATGCAGAAAAAAATTTCCCCTCTCGATTAATCAAATAAAAAGGGTTTAATAACTTTTCTTTAATGCCCATATTTTCTGTCATCCCAACTTGAAAAGAGATTTCACAATGTCAAACAAGAAAACTCTTATCTTTGCAATTAATTTTAGCCATTTACTGTTTGACGATAGTAAATATAAGCTTCTGTTGCATGTATATACCTGTATATTGGTTTCTTAATCAAAACTAGGACAGCATCTGATGAACATACCAAAAGAAAGAACCCGGATGTTTTCATTTCCCGATTTTATACGCATTGAATTAGCATTTTTCTATCTTTTTTCCCAAGCATACCAACGACGATTATGTTATCATTTTAGACATTCTACAATTGTCAAATTAATTCATTTCATCAGTTTATTTTTATTTAATTGCGGGCTCAACTTTGAATATTAATGATGGACGCCCACATATATCCCGGGGATCGCTATGTACTCCCTCCATCGTTAAAATCAGATAGTAACATTATTTTACTTTATTCTATTTAACAGGTGTCACAGCAAACAAGGAACGCTCTCGGTTTGCCACGATCCTTCCATTTCTAGGAGAGGAAGTTTTTTCTTTTTTAATTTATTCATTTTTTATTTGAATTAACGGGTTTCCTACAAAGACCTGAAAAGATTTGAACAAAACCAAAGCACCTCTTTTGTTTCATGAACAAATCGTCATTTTTATGTTACTCAAAATCTAAGTTTAACTTCGTTTATTGAATAACTCTGTTTCTTAGTTGCTTATTTTGTTAAACTATCAACTAGGTCTATAATCATTTTTTTCAAAATTACAACCGCTTAAAGTTTAAATAAAATTGCAAAATGATACCTTCCTGTGTTTCATCGTTTCGTGATTTTTGGTCTTTTTTGGAATGTTTCAAAGTAGGCCTTATCCATTTCAAAAGCGCTTCGCAATTGGTGTTTGATTTATCTCCATATGACAATATTATAACAAGGCATCTGTGAATCCAGCACTTTACATAGTATGGTCCTTGTAGAACGTGCCTACGGTATCGAATGAGACAACCCCTTTCATCTTTTTGTTTCTTTTCTAATTTGTCATAAGTTTCCTTCGTCACTTGAATTGTGCACAATTCTCTAGGAATTTGAAAAACCAAATGACACAAATGCCTGAAAGAGACACAGGTCTTGCTAGCATCATATTTGATGGAAATGTTCCCAGTTTTAGAGACACATACGTCTAGAGTTGGGTTCATTGTTTGCAACGCCTTCAGCTCTGTTTTTAATTTGTCAGGCAGTTCACATGCAGTGATTAGACTTTGTAAATTCAACTGATCGTTAATCATGTCATCTGTGATTGCCTCCCTAATGACAACTGAACCTCTCAAACTTCTACTTAGAGTGGAGAGTTGGAAATTCTCCTCTTGGCCACTGGAAGTCCAGTCTGGTACATACATGCAAACAGTCTTATTTGAGTCGAAGCTTCCCTGTTAATATCAAAATTTGAAGATAGAATTAAAACCCCTGAATGTTATAATCGCGAGAAGTACGCCTCGTGAATTTTGAAATCTCGTTTTTTTAAAAGAAGTAAAATATAGTAAATTTTTAGCTAGTTATACTTAATCGACCTAATGAATATATATCCATGATTAGTTTTGTTGAAGGTGTATATATGCTCGCGGTCTACAAATGATTCCCTGATCAAGAGTTAAATGTACTCTATTTAAATGATAATCATTATGATGTATAATATTAAATATAAATCTTCAAAATATTTTCATAACAACGAGCATAAGAAAATGCACAGCTTCAAAATGTATTTACCATAAAGTCAGAGCTTGCAGCTATATCAGACAGTTCATTAGAATAACGCTGTTCCATTTTTCTCTCATATGTGATAACAAACTTCTGAAAGAGAAAATATTAATATAAATCTTTATCGCGTTTTACAATACATGCTACTACAAACGAACCTCTTTAGCGTAATAACAATGAAATCGCACGAGGAATTGAACATTTTTTAGAGCTCGTTTCAAAATATATCCGATTTTCCCACTTGGTGACAGTCTTGTTTTTGTCAGCAGCTTGCTAAATTCAGACACACGTCGTATCAAAGACATGCTGGCATCTTAATTACTGTATGTGTACGACATTTTGAGATTGCATGTTGGAAATACATATAACAATTTTCCTAACAAAATAGCCACGTTTCACTTTAAAAGGAGGACTGTCTAGTATTTTTTCCCATCGGTACATGGATGCATGCTTTTACTGACAAACGTTGTCTATTAAACACCTCAGGTCAACGACGTAAACATTGACCCTCACTATGTGGGAAAACCGATGATATTTTGAATTGAGCTCTTTAAATAGACAAATAAAATAGTACTCTGAATCAAATATAAATGATACTGTGGTTTCATCAATATTCGCTGAATACCGATTTTCGTGGATTTCGTTGTTAAGTTTATCCATGAAATTAAATGTTCATTGAATTTCAATTTCTACGATCAATTTGTATTGATGGGGTCATTGGCCACGAATTTACGTATCCTCGAAACTGTGATTTTCACTTCATCATAATTGATACCCTTGAATTTTAATGAAACCACAGTATCCTACACTATATTTATTTTGCATTTTTCATCATAATTGAAAAGTGTTACAGTACAAAACTAGATTTATGTTTTCAGGTTTTGATAACTTTGAAGGTCTTTTTATCAAACTTCTTATCGGGAATTTTAAATGCCAAAAAATAATATAAGGACAGACATTTTTGTACCGTAATAAACCCCGACATAGCTGTGTCGACTAAGTTCTTTATATCTTTTCTTATGTTAAGTAACTCTGATATAGATTGCATGTGTATATGCTCAAAAGAAGAAGAAATGCATTAATAATTAAATCGACAATAGTAAAAAACTTGAAACTGTTTTAATAAAATCAGCAACTCCAAAACGAAAGTAGGTATCAAACTACACGAATTTCGAAATACCTTCTGGACACTTGTTAAAATAACAAACGATACAAATGTAAACTATTGTTTTTTCCTCACCTTTCATACGTTCTCTGTTGTTGCATATACAGTAGTAAAGATTTAGAACAGACAATGCTTGTCAATAAACCAGTAGAATTTTTCTATTCAGACCGCTTTGTTGCACACAAATCTGTTCTGGTTTGGAAACATCGGCATGCTATCTTAAAGTTAATCTACGCTTTAATTATTACAGGTTGTTTCATGTACAAGTACTGCTCTATTATTTTTCCCGCCCTTACACATGTCTACCTTTTTTTGTTATTAAAAGATTCAAATAAAACTAGGTTAAAGTGATGAATTGCTGCAAGTTTTTTTTTAAAAAAATTGATAATATGTCTAATCATGATTTGAAGAAAATTATACATAGTGAATAGAAAAACAAAATTTTACAACCGCAGCATTAAATAAAAATTATTCAATGTATATGAAAATAATATATAGTTACATACATTGTCAATTCATATTACATGTACAAGATATTAAAAAGCAATGTTTTTTTAAGATCAGAATAGCACTTTGTTTTATAAGTTTGTAACACGATCAACAACCTTTATTATGAAATATTGAAGGTTTAACATACAGTACATGATAAATTGTCATAGTTTCTAATTTTTCAAAAAAGTTTTTCTGTTTTTAAATTTTGATAAGATAATATTAAATTGGTTCTTATGTTTTAGAAACACTAAAAATGTAAACCATGGCATTTTATGACAACACAAAAAGGGAATCAAATTTTTGAGTTTCCAGTAATTACATGGTACATATGATTTCAATATTGTGATATTAATCTAGTCTTGAATAAAATGAGAGCTTGGGTTTTTTAAATTTGTTTTTCCATATCTGCTCTCTCAGAATAGAAAACCCTTATTAAATTTCAAACGTTTGAAATGCCATGGTTTCAAATTAATGTGGTTGACAAAGTCTAGAGTTTGCAGCTGAGGCCCAGCACCGCCTCCCTAGTTGCTACATGCCTTACTAATTGTGATCGACCTCATAGAAACATATTGAAATTCTTTTCTACAGGAGTTATCTCTCTCATCAGAGGGATATTCAACCGTAAACAACAGACTTAAAAGCAAAAAATCAATGAATATTAAAATAATTGAAAAATAAAAATAATAAAAAAGAATAAATAAAATCATAATAATAAAAAAGTAGGTAAATAAATAAATAAATCAGAAAATCAATTACCAAACAATCTATATGAAATTCCTGAAAACGAAATTATTATATCATAATTAATATTTAAAGGCACTTAATGAACCAAACCACTTATTCTCTGTGTATTGAACATTGTTCCGATGTGTCAATAAAATCGCCCCTGACAATCCACCTATGATTGATCTTGGAAACTGTAATCCGAACCCACTTATTTGCTTGACATACAACATGTTTTACACATTGAGTGATCAAATAATTTCCTAATAGACGGAGTTGTCTACCACGAGTTTGGTTTGGTACATGTATCATTTTTCAGTCACAATATTCTAGCCAGCTAGAACTTAAAGAAAAAAGAAAATCGTCCGCGTTTACGATTTATCGCGACTAGAGGTAAGGCGTCTTCATTTCAAGTCGGTGAAAATAAAGCCATCTCTGCCTCAGGTAACCGTTGCATTTGTCTTTAACTGGATTCATATAATGCCTGCAAAATTTCGTAAATTACACCCACTTTAAAATCCAAATTCCAAATTCCAATGTTTTCTTTTTGCTAGTCAATCAATCAATCAATCATGGTTTATTTCCTCTGTAAAAAGATATGACAACATACAACTAGCAAATGATTATATACAACTTATATATTCACTCGAACACACACACACAAACACACACACAAACAAAAATTACATATACACATATACATATATGGTATAGATGCATTTGTATTGAAAATGAATAAAAAAAGTTACATATACACATACAGGAAAATGAAGACAAGAGCAAAAGTTATTAACAGTGTCCCTAATAAGGGGTAATAGCCGTGAATTGGATCAGGAAGTAGGGGAAGTGGTTATTGTTATGGAACGGAATTATGCTGCCGTTGTCGCTCGAACAAGATTGATGTTCAAAATGATGAATTATTTATTGTCGGATTCATGATTTGTACGACGCCCGAGAGGTACATGAAACAAGTCGTTTTCTGAAAGATCACATAATTCAGCGCATTATTCTATGTTGAAGCAATTTGCTATTACGATCCACCAATTTTCACGTATTACAACAGTAGCTGGGCAGACACAAAAAAAACGTTGAAACACGTCGACAAAGGGTTTGCCGCACAGAATACATGAATAGCGATTTCCATTGAAACGTACGCTTGTGCAGAGTTTAAAGATTGACTTGTAGAGTTTGATTTCCGAATAGTTTTCAGGTATATTCCAAATCGAGGAGGTTTTTTACTCTCTGAAAGGTTCTGTGAAAAATAGGAAGTCAGGGTCATGTGACGTCCGTGCTTTTCGTTGAGAAAGGTGTGAAGTACATGTAGTAACATTGTTGCTGACAATTTTCTTCCAACAAGGTTTTTTGGAAAAGGATCCGTCCTTTAGAAAATACCACAAGTAAACTGTAAGGTTATATGATTAGAGAACCTTTATAATATCAGGGATAAAGCCAAACTGATTTACGGAAAGATCGTGTAGATAAGAAAATAATCTTGTTAGAAATATCCTTTTTGTTAACATTTTTGGGTCTAAACGACAAAGTCCCTCAAAGAATTAAATCTTCCGAACGTCAATTACTGCGCTGATAGGTAAGGCATCGAAAAAGGACTCGCACATGTCTGATCTGCACAGTTTTGGTAAGTCGAGTGAGTTCTTACAAAGTGTTACGTTGAAATATATTTATTTTGTTTTTGTCTGTTAGAGACAAGTTGCACCAAAGTTCACATCCATAAAGCACCGATGGGAGTACAATTTTTTGTATAGATGGGTAACGTATTAGGGTTAAGAAATGGTGTGCCAAGATTGGATGCAAAATAGGATATTTGTCTTTTGTTGCACGTTCGTTTATTCTGTCCGAAAGTTTACACTAGTGGTTAATTTCGATTCCTACTGTAGATGGTTGTAAGATTGTTCACAGGACACCTTTGCAGGACCTAGATACCAGTTTGTGTTATCTTATTTAGCTATTTTA
The DNA here is from genome assembly GCF_902806645.1 of Magallana gigas. Taxonomy (NCBI): domain Eukaryota; kingdom Metazoa; phylum Mollusca; class Bivalvia; order Ostreida; family Ostreidae; genus Magallana; species Magallana gigas. Next base: position 31,563,516 of record NC_047564.1, read on the forward strand.
GCACGAAAATGTAAAACACATGATTTAGACGCATTGAATGTAAATCGTCACTTGCAGGAATAGTTGTGTGAAATATCTAACAGTGTTTGTAGCGCAAGCGGAGAAATACCAATTAGAGACATGTCATCTGCTAAGGCAGGGCAGCTGCTAGGTATATGTATGTTAAGTACATGTATACTTGTGTTTAGACTACCGGACTGTATAGCATGGATTAAGCTCATTCATGTAGACAAGAAAAAGGAACGTTGATAGAACGCAACCCTGTCGAACATCTTGTTGTACCGGAAACAAATTTGATCGAGATTGATTTACGACAATTTAGCTTAGTGTGTTTTGGTGGCATTTGTTGATGAGAGACCATAATTTGCCATTAATACCGAGTTCATTAGTCCAGGCCACCACATTGTTTCAAATGCCTTGCTAGTGTCAAGAAAACATACATATGCATTGCTTCCTTGTTCTAAGTTATGCAATATTGTCTCTTGGAGATTAAATGATGCTGTCAGACAACCTAGTTCCTTCTAAAATCCCTCCCGTTGAGAATTCGGAAAATCTTTAGCTTGAAAAAAATTGCTTCAATTAATTCTATTGTACACAACCTTTTTAAAAAATTTAAAAAAGCATGGTAATAAAGCTACAGGTCTGTAATTGTTGCATGAATCTTTTGACATGTTTCCTTCTTTATGTAATGGTACTATAAGACCACGTTTCCAACAGAGAGGAATATTTAAGAAATAATATATAATAATTAGTTATACTGCACAATAGCATTAAACGACTTCAAAATACAAGCGATAAGTGTTGCACCACCATGACTTATGTGTTCATTGGTTACCGAATCGTCACCAGGTGCTTTACGTAATTTGAATGTATTTATGGCTGACGTTATTTCTGTCAGTTTAAGTTGAACCCCTGGGGTATATACCACGATCCTCTTCACATTCAGTCGTAATATGTCGGTACTTATCAATAATCGTGTTTCTGAATGGGTGATCGAAACTATCGTCTTCCAACGGAGTATATAGTTTCCTATAGAACAAAGCGAATGTTTCCGCAACACCTTGTGGGTCTGTGTGAATAACTCCTTCTTCGTCGCGGATTTCTGGGTAGATTCGGAATCTCTTTGGCTTTCTGGATTTGGTTAATTTCCAAAACAGACGGACATAAATTTCTGCGGCTTTATCAATATCACTGTATACTCTTTGCATATATTTTTCGTGTTCCTCATTGAAAGCATTTCGAAATTGTCGCTTTGCCCGCTTGTACTCCTACGGTATGACGTAAACTCCATGCGCCGAGGTCTTCCTTCAGACACCTATACCCTACGTTTGTTCCTGTTCAAATGTATGTAGATTTTTGAAAGATTTAGTCAATTCTGGTCGCGTGTAGGGGTTTTATGTAGAAAATGGGATCGTGTTTTGATCGAAAGTAATTAATATCTCCGTTATGTCACTAACGAGTTTATAAATGTCTTTATCCACCCTGATTTTGCTTAGCTATAACGTTTGTATGCTGCGTTCCACTTGGTTTCTATATTCTACAATGGATTCAGGTGTTGTCTTGTGCCATGCGGGTAATATTGTGTTAGAGTTCATTAGAAAATGCCTTTGAATTTTAAGGTCAAAATATGCTAAAACCGGTAGATGATCAGATATGATGGAAAATGCCCCCTCCTCAATAATTTTATACCTTTTTAGCTCAGTGAGAACATGCTTGTCAAATATGATATAGTCTAGTGTTGTACTCTTCTGGGTAAACGTGATCTGCTCACCCTCAACGACAAAATCTTTGAAATCCTTGTGTTGGATACACAATTGATACTTTGAGACAAAATTAGATAATAATTCTGCCTTAATCAGGTTTGTATCACATGGATCAACTAAACTGCCGTTGAAGTCACCTGCAATGATAACTTTACCGTAACACGAATAATATGAGGATTGCTTTTCACGTATGCTAAGTTCTTGCGTGTAAACAGCAATATTGCTATCAGATGGCAAATGTACACCAGTTATGTAGCAAGTGTTACCAGAATCATAGAGTTTAATTCCTGTAATTCGTCTTGTATTTTAACAAGCTAAAGTGACTTCTTTTACAGAAAACATTAAAGATTTCTTATACATGATCGCAACGCTCTCTTCACCGGTGAACGCTGAATTATCGTACAATATATTTACATCGTCAAGTTTGACAATACAAGCATATTCATTGTGGATAGCATCAAAATAATTGTGTGTATTTTCTTTAAGTTTATGATCTGTTATGATCAAAATATCACTCTCTTCTTATTCTAAAAGAGTTGACAAACAAGATGTAGATGAGATCACACCCCTTACGTTCCATGACATCAACACAAACATTGAGAAAGTAAAATATAAAGTACTAGTTTTGTTCAACATATATATTTAGGTTTTTGTCTTGGTACGGTTGGAAGTTTAACGTCATAAGGAGTTTGGTCAGTAGTTGCCATGGACGTCAGTGACCCAGTCCTCCTTATCAAGCTGTTTCGCACATTTTCCTCCCATTCCCTATTACTCATCCATCGCCTGTATCGAACTCCTTCAGGCCAAAAATCAGGAGCTTCAACAGTTTTGACAAATTCTAACGGAATGTTGACTTTTGCGGACAGGCGGGATCGGTAATATTTCGGTGTGAATAACATTAAAGTGGTTCGCTCCTTAGGTTTTGTGTAGCCTTTTTGAGTCACTCTAGTCTGAAAATTCTGCATCACATATTAATCTAGTAGTATATTTTTATTTTACAATGCCAAATAAACTATACTGAATAAATTTGTTTTTAAAAAATTATATTTTCACAGAATTTAGTAAGGGACTATATTTTGTGGCGGAAGGTTTTCAAGAAGGAAATGAACAATTTTCATAACCCACTAGTTTTATAGTACTGTTACTTTAGCTTCCTAATTTTCAGCGCAGACCAAACTTCTGGATAGTTTGTGTATTACGATATATTCATGATGTTCTGTAAAACATATTTAAACAATATTTTGATATTTCTATCGATAAAAAATCAACTCCAAGTTTGGACTAAACTTAGCTTATTTTATGCTATATCTAAAAATTTTGAGATGGGACCCCTACTTGTTTTTCTTTTAACTGAGACATTAAATGTGAGTCTATTTGTATGCAAAATTTTGGAAAGATGACATTTCTATATATGTTTATAAATTTGCGTTATAATTTGATTACTCCAAAATTTTGTTCATTATGTACTGGTCTTTGAAGCCACCAGTAAAGCAAGAATTTTTAAAGTTGACTTAGATTTTACTTGTAAAGCCTCCACATCTGTTCAACTTCATACTACCGTATATCAAAATCAAAACTAAACAATAGTTCAAACTATAAATATTTGTTTGATTTTTTCAAATTATCAATTTCTATATCAAACGTTAGCAAACATTTCAGGAAAATTACCATATGCATCATGTCTGTTTGAGGCCCTAGACCCACTCTATAAAGTTAGCTATTTCGGACCTACTAGATTTTTTATCAATGCCCGATATATAATATCTTGCGGTCTTTCGGCAGGTTACCCCAATGAAAATACATGTATCATCCTCATGTTTAGCCGGTACTTTCGAATTTCGTTTATTATTTAGCGTTACCAAGCAAGACTTAAGCTTGCCGTCATACTCGACTGATCTGAAGTCTGGGTTTCCTCGTGACTCGCTAACGGGAGAGTCTTTCTCTGTGGTTAAAAAACTTCTATGACGTCACCCATTGTATTTAGTCAACGTTTATTTTCACTATTCAATCAACAGTTGTTGGATATATAAATATCCAACTGATGGGCAGTTGGATATTTTTATATCCAACCGCCCATCAGTTGGATATTCAAATATCAAACAGTGCATAAAACAAATAAAAATGACAAAATGTTGAAATCGTGTATTTCCAACATAAATCCAAATTTATAACACAGAATCTTGTCATCCATAAATGTATATCCGATAAGCCACGAATAAAATTTCAGCAGAAATATCTCCTTTTCTTAATTTCGATAGATTTGGGATCACATATAAATCACTTCCATAAACATTTTTAGACTTCCTCTTTGAACCTTGAACCATATCACACCTTTTCCTTAGTTTTAACAATATAGGGAATATTGTCGCACTATGACTTCATAAGACTCCTATCAAAATTTTTAACAAATCATCGTCTGTTAATTTTCGTCAAATTTCTGATTTGTCCTTTGTCCTTGCGAGTCTAAAATATCATTCAAACGGTATCCGTGTCTTTCCCGGTAGTGTACACCTCTATATACATTGAATGTACTTTGCGTTAAAAAATTCATCATCTAAATTTAAGTCTGCTGAGTACAGTGGAATGGTTTACTATAACATGCGCACCTGTTCACTCGTCCATGAATAAAAGGTGTGTTTGGTTAGGCCATTGTGTATGGTACATGTACTATTGGAATTATGAATGAGCTAGATGCTTTTGTATTACAGCACAGTTGGATATATGAATGGGTAAATGCTTCTTTGAGGTTCAATGGGGGGAATTTAAGTAAGATAAATAACTCGATAGTGTTGAATAGTTTAGAGAAAACACCCCCTCCTCGCGCCTTCGGCCCTCGGAGGGAATGTTTTCTCTAAACTGGTAGAGGTGCACGGTGGGGAGCTTATATTCTGCGTAGACTCTGCGTGAGGTCTTAAAGAACAGGGACCCGTTTCACAAAGCATACTTCGGACTAAGTTGCATCTTAGGAAAGAAGTTTTTCCTAAGTTCATTACTTATCCGTTTCACTATTCCAGTCTTAACTTATGGAATTCTTAAGTTATGTCTTAACTTTAAGAGAGGTTAATCGATGTCTTAGGAACAAACTCAACATGGCGACTGTTTATGTTTTACATTGAAATGAACTGTATGCACATTAAAGTTGAACAAAAATACTAGAATGCACGTATCATTAAGAGCCTTTTCATCTTACTTCTAAACTGAATACTTTAGAATTGTCAAAACGAACATATATTTCATAATTAATTTCTTTGGTGAGGACTTTAAATTTTCACACTTTTTTAGATTATTTGGTCGCACGCGCAGATGGATAGCAGGTATAGTTATAGCTAGTGCACTTATGAAAATTAAATTATTCATGTCCGAGAATCACTGATATCTTAATCAGGAATAAATATTAAATAATACTCAATTACAGAATGACTGGATGATATGTTGTATCCCTCCACGAAATAAACTTTTTTTTATGGGAGAAAATTTAGATGTTTTCTTTGAATAGGTGGGTGGGTTGTTCATTTGATTTTTTGTTCGTGGGGATCCTGTTTCATTCATTAATGCATTTTATCCTCGTTTGTTCTCTCAGCTGAGATACATTTCTTTGCGATGTTTTCTTTTAGTAAAAAAACCCACCACATTTATATATCAACCATCACAATAAAAATTACGATTTACATTAAAGCTATACACGCTATAATTTGCGTCAATTTTGAAAGACAGTGAAAACGCATGTGTTTGTCTACTTATAAAAGTTATCCTTAATCTGTAAATTACAAGGGTGAATTCCATCTCGTTACAAAGATATAGATTTTTAATTGTTTATTTTCCTGCCAGGAAAATATACCTTTTCATGAATATTGATGAAGGAAGAGCAAACCGACCTCATTGCGCATGTCCGCGGAGAACTAGGTGGTCGTTATTGTTTGCCTAATTAAATATCCAACTTGATTTTTAATATGCTTAACAGTTGTTAATTTGAAATACATATATGTATAATGAGTAAAATACGCTTGCCATTCACGATACCCTTACTTCTGCATTAACACTTATAGGATCTATAAATAGCACATAGGGGAAAACACAGGTCTACGTCATTTCTTTAAAGGAAGTATTCATATCTACTCACAGGCTTGTATTTTTTTCTTTTGTTTGTACTCGTATATCGGACAAATTTATGCTTTACTGAAAATATCCTTTCCTTTGTGAAACTATCACAATTATGAAGATGTTGACCCTTCACCAGTTTTGGTATGATAGGCTAAATTTAGCTGTCGATATCACGTGATAGATTGATATTCACGAGGAGGCATTACTTTCCTGGCAGGAAAATAAATATTTTTTATTGTTTAATATTTGATATATTTGTTACGTGATCGAATTGAGCATTATAATTAACAGAATAAAGGTAACTTTTATTAGTAATCAAACACATACATTTTCCCCTTTATTCAAAATTGACGCAAATTATAGCGTGTATAGCTTTAAACTTAGTTTAAAGGTTCCACATCTCTCCATTCTAAAATGCTACTTGTCACTACATGTGATTATTGTATTTCGCTTGGACTATACCGAATGGTATAGTACAATCAAACGAACCTTTTTAATCTAGGATTACGCATGTCTGTATATGTTTACACGGGCTATTTATAATGGACTAAACGAGACAGTAAAATGCACTCGATCATTTATAAAGAATAACAGAAATTATAGCAGTAACCAATGTTTTCAACTGATTCATGCGGTCATATCCAAATAATATTTAATTAAGATAAAGAAGTATATGTATAGGTAGCAATAAAGAAAAAAGATACTACGATCAATGCTTTCTCTCTCAAATTCCAAAAATACCGTTTTTAAAGAATTAATATAAGGGTTTATTGCATAATTCTTATCTACTCGTGTATGCATGTGAAGGTAACTAATATACAAAATTTTAGTACATGCACGTAGACACTACATTATTTAAACTCTTTTAACACATTTTACTTTTCTCTAAGAAGTTTCTATGTGAATAAGAGAATAAGTTTTCCCATTTACTTATATTTAGTTTACATTCGTTTCATATTGAAAAGAATTTACATATCGGTATTAATTTAGAATTTATAATATGATATGAAAGTGGCTTACAATGTATCTTAAGATAAGACTTAGTCAACTGCGTTACGCTAAGAAAGTTTTGTGAGACAGGTATGACAAATCTTAGGAACTTCCTAAGTTACAACTTAGGCATATCTTAAGTTCTATCTTAGGAAACATCTTAGAAAATCTTTGTGAAACGGGCTCCTGGACGTTTTGGAAGGTGTGACGACACTTTCGCGTACTTCATGCACTTTTCGGCTATAATTTGTTGCGTGCGGCCTATAGTGATGTAGCAATTGAAGTTGTCAGTGAAGGGTCAGCGAAGGGTTATCTGCCTGATCCGGTCCCCTACATGCTTTGCTAATACTAACCTTACTGTATCTTATCTCTTTGATTGTATAATGTCTTTGATAGTACTCGCGTATGTTTTGCTTGGACTTAACCCGCTGAGATGTTTTTGAAAATTTGTGCTTACTTTGATTAGTGGTGGAACGACCTCGATTCTCATGGTTCCATTAAGAATTGTAAGAGTTTTTCTTATTGCTAGTCGAAATCTTACTTATTATAAATTAAATAAATCTACATATTTACACTTTATTTATTACAAGTTGCTCCCTGTATTGCTATATTATTTTTTCCGCCACTTTACGTGTGTCTACTGCTTTGTAGTTCACCAAACTGAAAAAGCACTAACCGACTTAAAAGCGAAAAAAACACCCATAAAAAATGAAAAAAAAAATGGAATTAAAAGATAAAATATATATGAAAAGTCTAAAGACGTATTGAAAATCTACATTCAAAGTCACTTGAACAAAACCACTTATTTCTATGTGTATTTAAAATTGTTCCGATGATGTGTCAATCAAATCGCCACTGTGAACCCCCTATGACCTTGGGAAGTGTAATCCTGACCCAGTTTTTTGGCCTGACATACTGCATGCCATACAAGATAAATTGGCAAATGGTTTTAAAACAGATGGACTTATCTGAAGCGTGTTTGGGTTTGTTTTATTCAGACACAATATTCTAGCCAACAACTAGAAATGAAAGAGAAATAATTGTCAGTGCCTACGTTATTTCGTGACTACAGGTAAGCATTTTTAATTTCAACTCGGTGAAAAAAAGCCGTATCTGCCTCAGGTAAGCGTTGCATGTAATTTTCTTAAATCTGCGGGCCAGTTTTCTTGAATCTGCGGGCCAATTTACTTGAATCTGCACGCCCATTAACAATAGAATCTCATATATGTGCAATGCACTGGATGCAAATAATGCCTGTAAAATGTCGTAAATAACAACCATTTTAAAAGAGCATTTTAGTCAATCGAGTGCCTTACAATGGGCTGACATTTTGATTCTTTGTTGTTGCTTACATTTGTTGACCTGGTGAAAAATAAATATGTAAAACGAATTTTAAATCCCTCCACACAAAACTACTTTTAAATAGTTGTTCTACTTCATCGAATGTAGGTCATATATATTTTGTAAATAAAACTTTCTTAGAAATTATTGATATATATATATATAATAAAATACTCTACGTCTGCTTGAGACAGCTTCATAATTCACATAAAACCCATGCATTATTTATCATTATTCAATATAAACAACTATCTTTCTCTGTTTAAGACTTGCATACATTTGCGGTTTCATTGAATGATATCTAAATCACGCATGGTAGAATTCTGATACCTTCCTTAACATAGCTGAGTAATTCATCGATCATAATTGATCATTATGAATCTCCGACCTCAGGCATGAGAAATTCCTTTACAGTTCAACCTTTTTAAGTACGTCAGAAAATGTATCCATAACTCATCTCAGATATACGCTCGTGAATCTGTGCCTGATCGCGATTCATTCATCGTAAACAAGCGCGCATCAGTGGTTACAGTGTATTTTTGTTCACATGTTATTTTTATATATACATGAGACTGATTTGATTGAACCAGTCATCCTTGTGGGTTTATTTCCACTAAGCCAACATTCTGAATTTCTCAATTCTCACCTGGCCAACATTTTGATTTTCACATCTGAGTGATCAGGAGGCTATAGTCTGTTTTTACATGTTAATGTGTTTGTTATCAATTACCCGAGAATAGTTTGTTGAAAACAAATTAACAAATAGCATTTAATTTTGCCTATAACATAATATCAGAAAAAATAAATAAATAAATAATGACCAATTTTTTTTTTTGAAATATAGATCAGCAATTATCTGCAAGATCATTACTCAAAACAGTATATATGTATATACCAATATGGGTACTTGCATGATGAAAACGTTTATGTAAATAATTTTAATTTGTTTTAATTGGATGTATATAATATATATACATAAATAAGACCGATCTGCAGTTTTCAAAAAATATACTAAAAACATAAAAAATCAAAATGTCCAATCTTTAGATGCAAGTCAACTTTATAGAAAACGACAAAAATAAAAGCACTTAACTCTAGCGCTTTTGTGTTTTGTTAATTTCATATTCTGTAGATTGGAATTAATCAATATAATCATAGAAACCAAAGAAAATCGAAAAAAAAAATTAAAATATGACCCATATGATGTATAATGAAAATTTCAAACGTTATTCTTATGATTTTAATATTTTCAATGCTAAGGTTAAGTTAAGTCAGCTTATATAATTATCTCAATTTATGATGAAAATATACAAACCATGATATTTAAATTGTACCCTAATCAAGGGTATGAATTATAGGGGGATAGGTAAGAGTTCATTTTTAAAAATTGCCTTTTTATTTAAACTAATTAAATAAGATAAAGTACTGGGACAGAAGCTCAATTCACATGTATTCCTCTGTAGGCTAACAAATATATATTATTTCTCCTACTTTCATCTGAAAACAGACTATAGCTTACCTGTAATTAAATTCTTTTGTTCTCCATTTGCACCCATTCCCACCTAGCCAACACAGATCTACCTGTATTTTACCTGTATTTTTTTTCAAAATGTTGGCTAAGTGGGAAGACACCTCCTTGTGTATAGCTTGAAAACAAAATCGGCAGATTAAGTGGGTTCTCCTGTTTAATTACAATATCGTACATGTATTTAGTCTGGAATTACTTCATCTACATTAAGTACTGGTAAAGGTAACACTGATGTACTTCTTTTCAGACAGCTGAAGTATGGGTACTTTTAGATGTAATACTGTTAATGGTCAAACACATGTTGTTATCAAATACTTATAATAGTAAAATCTACCACAGTGAATTCCTCACTTTTGCAGAATCATGGAAACGAATGGAAAATTACAGTTTGTCTCCACGCCAGATATACCGAATTCGTCCAAGCGCGTCATATTAGAATATGTGTTTGCCGATCACACCAATTATCAATTCTGGAATAAGGTTAAAGTAGTGGATAAAGAACCCACAACTGTGGATGGTAAGTTTCTACTCTGAACTTCTTGTAAAAACATAATGTTTTAAAATAATCTGCCTGTAAAAAATTAGTTAACTGATGTTTTTTTTTTATTATACCGGTACTTTTTTCTTGATACATATAGCAAGTTTGAAAATTGAACATTGCAGTAAGCGCCAGTTTACCTCTTTTTAAGATTGTCCTACTTGGGATAGCTATATGTGGAACAGTATTTCCCAGAAGGACTCCGAGTTTTTTGACATGATAACGAAACCAGTAGCGATGTTCGAGAATCCGTTCCTTAAAAGTCCCCACAAACTTGTTTTATGTGATCTGTGGAAGACAAATGATGAACCAGCTGGTAAATGGAGAGAGAGAGAGAGAGAGAGAGAGAGAGAGAGAGAGAGAGAGAGAGAGAGAGAGAGAGAGAGAGGTGATTACTGACAAAAACATCTTAATTCCTATTTGCACATTAATTTCCTCATGTATGCATATATGTTTAATGGTTGTTTTAACACTTATACACCTCGTGTGCATATTAAATCAAATCTATTTATATAGGAATAAATACCAGAGTGCAATGCTTGGAGACTATGGAAAGGTTAAAAAATGATCCCAAAACAGGATTCCGTCCCAAGGTTCCCCACGACCCGTGGTTTGGAATTGAGCAGGAGTACATAGTGACCCGCAGTGATAACTTTCCGGCCAGCTATGAACCCAAGGACAATGACTATTCTACTCTCAGTAGGATACTATAAGCTTTTACACGTTTATGATTTTGATATGACCACAAAGCATAAGGAAATAAATTCCATTTATGTTCAGGGGTGTAGGAAGGTAGTTTCATATCAGAGCGGCGAATTTGGTCGATTGGGTGGGTAATGCTTGGTTTTTGGGAGGGAAGGAGATTCATTTATGAAACCAGAGTTGACTTGAAATTAAGATATCAAACGATATATTTTTTCATTTATAATGTTATCAATAACATGATAGCAATGCGTTCTTAAAATAGGATGATGCACGGTATGCTAGCGTTCCAAGCCCCAGGGATAACTCGTAATAAATTTAAAAAGCGTGAACGGTTCGGTTAGTCGCATTTTGGTAGACTTTAATTATAAAACTATTTATCTTCCTTGCTATCCTATATGTACCTATCATTATTTGCAGCACTTAATATATACAAAAGCAGCTCTTTTCTGCAGTTATGTTGGTAGAGTTTGGACCAAAATCAGCTCAAATGATCATTGTTTCTTCACAGTCCTCTACTGTAGTGTGGGTCATGTCCACGACAGAAATGTGGCCCTAGAGAGAGACCTGTCCATGAAGCACCTGCAGGCCTGTATATACGCCGGGGTCAACGTCTGTGGCTGCATACGGGAAAATGGACCTTCACAGGTGTCCTCATTATTTTTTTTATTGACGCACTCTTTGAATTCGCTTGAATGAACATACATGTACATGCATATTTTATGAACATGAAAACGTCAAACACTTCATAGCTTGTGCCAGTTTTTACATTCAACCTATGTATATCTAATGCATGAAGATACATATATATTCACCAAGTTATGACTTGTACAAATAGTGGTTTTTTCTTGTCTAAAAAAAAAATTAAATTTCAGTAATTAACATTTTTATTAGCATGCAATGATTGTAGAAGTTTTGTGTGCAAAGAGCTAAATGATACTCAATAAAATCTTGTTATTTGTGATGAATTTCTGCCCCTTTTTTATCGTAGCAAACATTTGTTTTTAAATTTACATATTACGAAGGGAATTCACATGGAGTTAGTCCGCCACCTTTTTTTAGTAGCATTAAAAAATTAAAGTGAAAGAAAGTAAATTAACATTGAAAATGAGGTTAGAGGAATGCGATAAGTAACCCCCCTAACGGATTAGGATTTTCATAACTATGAAAAGTTCTCTTTCTTCTTTTCATTATTATGTATTTTTTTGCTTGCCATTTTTTAGATACATGTAAGTTATGCATCTTGTCTGAAGATACTGTATTTGAAATTATCCACCTTTAATGATAATGTTTTTTATTCAGTGGGAGTATCAGGTCGGGCCGTGTCCTGGGGTAGAAATTGGGGACCACCTACAAATGTCCCGCTACATCCTACTGAGACTGGGGGAGCAGTACGGACTAAGAGTGACTCTAAAATCAGTTCCAGTACACGGAGAGGCCTTCTTTTCCGGTGGACATTTGAACTTCAGTGTCAGGAAGATGAGAGAAAAAGAAGGAATTAAGTATGCCGAATCGATCTTTTATCTTTAAAAAAAAAATAATATCACCAATATTAACCAGGACTGAATTAAGAAATGAAGAGAAACATTTATACATGTATATGCAGTTATAGATAAAAGTTCAATCATTTTTAAGTAATATGCTTGTTTCATAGGAACACAAATTTCTGTAGTAACAGATTTGAGAATTTTATCGTTAATGTAAAAATCATTAGTCTGATCGAAATCTCATCGTAAGCAAACATATGATGCTTTCATATCTTCACAGGTGGAGATAGTTTCAGTTACGGATTACATACATGCGAAAAAATAAATGAGGAAAATGATGCTTGTCAATCTAAAAATTGTCAATAATAGTTCTTAAAAAAATAAAAGAATTTTTTTTTACTTTGTTTCAGATTTATTCATCATGCAATCAATGTTCTAGCGAAATCAGATCCTATACCTCTCCTAAAACTGTACGACCAAACCTTAGAACACGAAAACAAAGAGAGATTGTCCAACACAAGCGGGCACTGGCATCCAAAACAGGACGAGTTCGTCTTTGAGGGAGACAAAAAAGAGTTCACAACTATAAGAATACCTCCCCTCGTAGAAGCGGAGGGGCGGGGCTACATGGAGGATCGTAGACCCCCTTCCTCCGTGGATCCCTATGCTGCGGCAGCCGGGCTGGTTCGAGCCTGTATATTTAGCGATTTTCTGCGACCTGGAAACGAACAGTTGAAAGACCTGTCTGTATGGAACAAAGACCCATCAGAACTGTAATAAGTTTCTTCATCCATTTTGGTTGTGGGTATTGTAAATTTGTATTCGCAATGCATTTGTTTCTGAACGATATACATGTATCACTTACATTCAAAAAGTTAGCAAGCGGTGTTTGTACATTTCAACCGATTTGTTTTTAGCTGTAGTCTATATTGTTGTGTTCTTATTTTTCATATACAATCTACATGTATTTACTTTTTTAATTTTTTGTTTATTTCACGTCAATAAAAATACTCATTGTCGAGTTTAAAAGTGTTGTTACAAATGTGCTACTTTATTAATGTTTATAATGTTTTCTAAATATTTGCAGCATTTATGTCTTTTAGTATGTTACCCCATGCTTACTGATTTTGTACGTCGACATACAAAGAACGCATGGACCACCTTGAACAACATAATGTTAAACTTAACACCTCCCTTCAGAAAGCACAACTTATTGTATACAGCAACTTAGTCCTCTACGCTCAAATAACCGTCAATATTAATATAATGAAATATTCAAAAAAAATTTGAAACATAAAAACCTCAGGAAATATTCAAGCTAAATATGATATAAATCCATTATTAAAACATTTGTTCAGTGGTGGGAAGAAAATGCTTTACACGTCTTTTTGTAAACTTTAACCTTTCAATTTCTTATGAATAATACTCAGACATCAAGCCACCAAATGAAAGTGGGTATTATATTACAAAATTGTAAACCTTTGCATTCTACAAAATTCTGAAAATTGCGAACGTTAGAAGTGTAAACTTTTGTTGACTCCACATCTTCATACGTTCTCTGGTGGTGCATACTAGTATACAAGGATTGTGAAAAGATAAACTTCGTCAATAACGACCTTTTTCGTCGGACTGGTCTGTTGCACAATGATTAAATCTTGTTTTGAAACGTCAACATGCTATCTCATTTTTTATGTTCATTGCACATTTGCCATTTTGATACAGATACAGATCATTCATTTTTAATTCAGAGTCCAGAGTAGACAAGTACATGATATATTATTAAAACTACATATGTACAAGAGAAATACATGCCAATAAATAGCTAGAAATGATTAAAGTATAACAATTATAGCAAAAGACAATGTTAATTCCAACAATATTTCACATAAAAAAAAGAGTACTACAGCATGTTCTCATTTATTATAATAAATTTTCTCACAAGATTAAGAATTTCAACCAAAAACTTTTTGATAAACATCCGCATTATATAAAAGAATTGGTTTAACAGTGGATTCAAATACATGTACGTGTATAGTGGTTTTAATTCCAGGATTTAAATTAATAAAAAATATTTCTCAATATGTGATATGTTTTTAACGCTTTTTTATAGAGCTCGGATCTTGCTTCATGAAAACTTCCAGATACAGTTAGGTGGACTCCAAGATATTTGTAGCTAGATACACAGTCTATCATGTTATTTTGAAACATTAGTTTCTGTGTAATATTACGACCAACTTTATTAAAGATCATTTCTTTAGTTTTCTGAATGTTCAGACACCAATCAGACCAGTACTTTTCAAGTTTAGAAAGTCTTGCTTGTATACCTTTAGCTGAGGATGACAAAGTAACAATGCCGTCTGCATACATTAAACAGTTACCAGTTTGTGTCTGAAGTGATACTTCCTCAATACATGAATCTAAATATGTTGGAAAACAATAAATAAATATCTTAAATAAGGAAGGGCTTAAGTTATCGCTTTGACGGACACATTTGGCTATTGGAAATGTGGTTATTTGGTTCAAATCGCTCCCAACAATCCGCCCATGATCTTGAAAAGCATGAACCTGACCTACTTATTGGACTGACAAGGTGCAAAGAAGGGGTTATCCTCTTTGTGTTACGTTAGTATCATTCTACAGACTCAAGTCTAGTCAAAAGGAACTGAAAGAGAAAAGTCACTGCTTTCGATTTCTTGCAAGTACTGGTAAGTAATCTTAATTTCCGTAGCATTAAATTGTCATGATTATGGAAGCCCATTTACAAAAGAAGCTCATAAATGTGTAATGTAGAGAAAGCTGGGGTCTATAAAATATCGTACTTTGAATGCACTTCAGAGCAAATGCCCGAATGGCTTAAACTGGACTGTTTTTACGAATTCCTTCTTGATTATATGCCTCGACCACACGATCTGTTGACCTCAGAAACAATAACAAGGTTCTATAACTTCTAATTTTGGAATGTTCAAATCGCTCCACTGAATACACCTACTTAACCACATAGGTAATATGTTGTTAACAAATCCTTTTGTAAGTCATTGTTATAGAAATATAAATGCATTTGCATTTGAAATTGTACAGAGAGAAAAACTAAACTTATACTTCTAAAAACTTATTTCAATTTAAGGCAGGACTATTTCCGATTAAAATACCTTAATATGTAAAATGAATATGAATTGACAGGCGTTAGCAATTACCCCACTCCTTTACTGTTTGCACATCTAAAGTCTGCCACATGAAACATTTATAATTCATTTCGGAAGTACTGTCGTAATTCGATCTTTGCAAAATCACGATGCACCTTTTTTAAACACAAGCATACATGGTTACAGTGTATGTTGTTTATATTGCAGAGTACATGTACATGGGACTTATTTGGTTGAACCTGAAAACAAACTTGTCTATAGCTTAAGACACATACGGAAGATTGAGTCGGCTCTTCTTTTTGATAACATATTAAAACGTAGCCTTAATGACATTATCTATTTGACGTGAAATATATATTCAGCTAAAGGGAAAGCTAACGCTGAAAAAATTCAGACAACTGACATCTGGGAACTTTTATATGCAGTACTGTTAACAATAAAACAAAAGTAGGCTTTTAAAAAAATACGTATAAATATAAAACCTACTACAGCGAATTTCTTGTTTTTGCAGAATCATGGAAACGGATGGAAAATTACAGCTTGTCTCCATACCAGATATACCCAATTCGTCCAAGCGCTTCATATTGGAATACGTGTTTGCCAACCACACAAATTATCAATTTTGGAGTAAGATGAAAGTTGTGGATAGAGAACCAAAGACAGTGAATGGTAAGTTTCTAATCTTGAATTCTTGAAAAACGCCTAGTTCTGAACAAGTGGTACAGACGCCACAACGCTCACCTGAGCAACAATATCTAGAACTTTCCATAATCCAGCCTGACGGTATTGAATATAATTTTTTTTTGACAATCAAGTATAGTATATCTTGTTTAAATATAGATCTTCTTCAATTTTTAGACGAGGTCATGTGACTCCGTCTATTAGTTTACTGTGAGCCTAATTCTCAAACCGGAAGGCACTCGTCGAACACATGGATTGAGTCTACGCGTAAGGAAATAGTGCAGAAAGTTTTCATGCATTTTAGTAAAAATATATGATAAAAACACTCATTGAATCTATTTAAGTCCTATATGTATAAACCAAATTCTATAAAGAAAATAAATAAATAGTTTAATTTATTTATCAAACTATTCTTGCTTAGATTCAATAGATGTATCGATTTGTGGAATGAGCTACGTAACTGAATGCACAGCTTATTAATCAATAGAAGAGAAGCTCTTGACCTCCTTTTCATAATATTGTCAAATTGATTATAGGTACCGGGATTACTTTTCCCGTGATTGAATATAGAATGTCAAAATGTTTTTTTATTTTCTACATAATTCCTTTAAAGCCGTAAATTACGGTAAAAGATTCATCAAATCAATTATGACGTCATAATAGTTCCAGCACCAAAAAGACACTCGAATCATTTACTAGATCTTGACCTTAAATAGGTGTTTCATTTGCTTCCAGTTTACTTGCGGTAGTATGACTGCTGTTCATCTCTTAAGGAACTTTGTATATAAAAAATAAACAAGTCTGAATTTGCCTTCTCGTTCATTGACTCATTTACTTTATTAAACTGAATTTAAATTTTGAACAATGCATTGTAAGCAAAATCTATATAGATTATACATTTTGGGTGACCAGTACATCAAACAATATATATAATCTTATCGAATGAAGAACCAAATTAAATGTTAATGTTCATGTTGTCCGGCTTAGTTGGAATATGTATGTAATTTTTTTTAATGTTATGAGACCTAAGTTTACATTTTTTTCTATACTTTATAACGGACAAAAGCAAACACATTCATGATTTTAAAAAATTCTTCATCAATATCTTGCAATTGATATCTATCAACAGAAACTCTGCTGATCTCTCTTCAATCGGTAAATATATCATACCAGTATTAGACCTATGAATTCAGAAAAAATGCATGGTTGTTATGTTTTGAATTTTTTAATTTACCGTGTGGTAGAACATATAAATAGAAATAGTTCTTATCTCAATTTTAAGAAGATAGAAACTCATAGTTTATATCGTAGTTTTAAAATCTGATTTACAAATACTTTACTGTAGCTCTTCGAAAAAATTCTATTAAAATCGCTTTCGAAATTAAGTTCATTTTTTCCAAGACATGCATGAAAACTTGCGCTTGATAGACGAGCGTGCATTGAAAGGACATAGATCCCTGAAATGATAATTTCCTACAACATTTGTTAATTTTGCTGTTAAAGGCGTTTACTTTGCATATATTAGAAATTTTAAAATCAAATAATTCTGATAGAATTTATAGCTAAAGTTAACAATATACAATTATCATACAATAAACATTGCCTATTCAAATTGTCAGTAAAACATATTACCGGCGAGTAAATATTTTTCTTTGACTTAACACATTCTCTCCTTCGCATCATTAGCACTCAGTGACTGATCTGGACATTGTATTTATTTTTTCAAACCAGTTATCTTATAATTGTCTGATCTTTGTACATTTATCAGTTAATGTCTTTAGCATTCTGTAGCTCTATTTTTAACGACAAATATAACAGCCAACCAGGAAAGACATACCCAAGAGTATCAATTCGGAGTATGATTTTAATGAAGAAAACGGTTGTATCGTAATTCGTTTTGATGATGCACGAGTTTACACAAAAAGTAGTAAGTGGCAAACGGAGCCATTTTAGCTATTATTTTTACATGAATCGCTGCAAATAAATCGTGTCAGATCTGTCCGTCTAAAAAACCAAAATGGCGACCGTGACGAACAATGTTATTGTAAAAAAAGAAAAATTTCTCACGTCAGGTCCCTGTGTTTGATATTGGTATACAATATCCCCTATTGTGGCATTACCCTATTCTACCCAATAAAAGTGAT
Source organism: Magallana gigas (assembly GCF_902806645.1). Lineage (NCBI taxonomy): Eukaryota > Metazoa > Mollusca > Bivalvia > Ostreida > Ostreidae > Magallana > Magallana gigas. Next base: position 31,581,934 of record NC_047564.1, read on the forward strand.
GGTGATTTGAACATACTTGAATCTATGTTACTTTAAGAAGCTTTCACACACGTTTCAGCTTTCCTGGCCAACGTTTGCGAAGACGAGTTTCATCTATATATTTAAAATTCAATAATTCTTAATCACCTCCTTTTGAAAGAGTGTGTGACCCTTCATATTAAGAAACCTTAATGCCCTTTGACGAAGGGTACTTTGTATCAAGTTTAGTTAAAATTGGCTCATTGATTCTAGAAAAGTCGAAAATGTGAAATGTTTAGAGACGAACGGACAGACCGACAGTTAGAAGGACGATTTAAAAAAAAGGTTATCAGTAAATCTCACTCGTGCTTTCAGCTTAAACGAGCTAGAAATCTACTAAAATATGGTAGACTTGATTTTTAAATTGTCTATCTTACCGATATTTTGTCTTTTTGATATATCCAGTCTGATAATGTGGTACATGCTGCTTCTTTTTGCTGCTCTTTGAGATTGTCCTGCTTGGGATAGCTATATGTGGAACAGTATCTACCAGAAGGACTCAGAGTTTATCCCAATGCTTACAAAACCGGTAGCGATGTTCGAGAATCCGTTCCTGAAAAGTCCTCATAAACTTGTTTTATGTGATATGTGGAAGACAAATGATGAACCAGCCGGTAAATGTGTAATGTGTTATATGTAATTACTGATGAGAACATCTAAATTCATACTTGCACATTTCTTTAGTTCATTGGTTATTTATATATCAAAATTCTTACACCATAAACGAATAAAATCATTTGTACTTACATAGGAATAAATACCAGAGTGCAATGCTTGGAGACTATGGAAAGATTAAAGAATGACCCCAAAACCGGATTCCGTCCCAAGGTTCCCCAGGACCCGTGGTTTGGAATTGAGCAGGAGTATATAGTGACCAGACGCAGTGATAACTTCCCGGCAAGCTATGAACCCAAGGACAATGACTATTCTACTCTTAGTAGGATACTATAAGCTTTTACACGTCTATGATTTTGATATGGTCGCAAAGCATAAAGAAATAAATTCCATTTATGGTTAGGGGCGTAGGAAGGTAGTTTCATATCACGGCGGCGAATTTGGTCGATTGGGTGGGTAATGCTTGGTTTTGGGGAGGGAAGGATATTCATTCCTTAAACCAGAGTTGACTTGAAATTAAGATATCAAACGATATCTTTTTCATATTAATTGTTATCAATAACATGATAGCAATGCGTAAAATTCATAAAATGGGATGATGTAAGGTATGCTAGCGTTCCAAGCCCCAGGGATAACTCGTAATAAATTTAGAAAGAATGGTTCAGTTAGTCAAATGTTGGTAGACTTATATATATATATATATATATATATATATATATATATATATATATATATATATATATATATATATATATATATATTCCTTGTAATCTCACTTATACCTATTATTATCTCCAGCACTTGATATATACACAAGCAGCTATTTTCTGCAGTTGTGTTGGTAGAGTTTGGATCAAAATCAACTCTAACGATCAATGTTTCTTCACAGTCCTCTACTGTAGTGTGGGTCATGTCCACGACAGAAATGTGGCCCTAGAGAGAGACCTGTCCATGAAGCACCTGCAAGCCTGTATATACGCCGGGGTCAACGTCTGTGGCTGCATGCGGGAAAATGGACCCTCACAGGTGTCTTCCTCATTAATTTTGTATTGACACACTGTTTGGATATGCATGAATGAACATACATATACGTGTATGTTTATGAACATGAAAACGTCATACACTTCATAGCTTGCGCCAGTTTTCACATTCAACCTATGTATATCTAATGCATGAAGATACATATATATTCACCAAGTTATGACTTGTTCAAAAAGTTGTTTTTTCTTATATAAACAACCTTTTTAAATTTCAGTAATTAACATTTTCATTAGCATGCAATGATTGTAGAAGTTTTGTGTGCAAAAGGCTAAATGATACTCAATAAAATCTTGTTATTTTGTTTGAATTTCTGCCCACTTTTTTATCGTAGCAAACATTTGTTTTCAAATTTACATATTACGAAGGGAATTCACATGGAGTAAGTCCGCCACCTTTTTTTTTAGGAGCATTAAAAAAATTGAAGTGAAAGAAAGTAAATTAACAGTGAAATTTAGGTTAGATGAACGTGATAAGCAACCCCCCCCCCCCCCCCCCAACGGATTAAGATTTTCATAACTATAAAAATTCTCTTTCTTCTTTTCATTATTATGTTTGGTTTTTTTTGGCTTGTAATTTTTTTTTAGATAAGTCTGCTGTCCTCCCCCATTGAAAAATATGCTTCGTGTCTGAAGATACTGTATTTGAAATGTTCCATCTTTAAAAAATAAAAAGATAATGTTTTTTATTCAGTGGGAGTATCAGGTAGGGCCGTGTGCTGGGGTAGAAATTGGGGACCACCTACAGATGTCCCGCTACATTCTACTGAGACTGGGGGAGCAGTACGGACTAAGAGTGACTCTAAAATCAGTTCCAGTACACGGAGAGGCCTTCTTTTCCGGTGGACATTTGAACTTCAGTGTCAGGAAGATGAGAGAAAAAGGAGGAATTAAGTATGCCAAATCGTTCTTCTATCTTTCAAAAAAAATAAAAACACCGATATTTAGCAGGACTAAATTAAGAAAAGACTTGAAACTTGATACATGTATATGGAGTTATGAATAAAAAATCAATCATTTTTAAGTAATATGCATATCTTTCATAGGAACAAAAATTTCTGTAGTTATTTTATTGTCAATGTAAAAATCATAAGTTTAATAGTAATTTCATTGTAAGCAAACATACAGTATAATGCTTTCATATCTTCACTAGTGGAGATAGTTTAAGATACGGATTACATACATGCGGAAAAATAAATGAGGAAAATGATTTTTTTCAATCTAAAAATTTTCATTAATAGTTCTAAAAAAATGAAAGAGTTTTTTTACTTTGTTTCAGATTTATCCATCATGCAATCAATGTTCTAGCGAAATCAGATCCTATACCTCTCCTTCAACTATACGACCAAACCTTAGAACACGACAACACAGAGAGATTGTCCAACACAAGCGGGCACTGGCATCCAAAACAGGACGAGTTCGTCTTTGAGGGAGACAAAAAAGAGTTCACAACTATAAGAATACCTCCCCTCGTAGAAGCGGAGGGGCGGGGTTACATGGAGGATCGTAGACCCCCTTCCTCTGTGGATCCCTATGCTGCGGCAGCCGGGCTGGTTCGAGCCTGTATATTTGGCGATTTTCTGCGACCTGGGAACGAACAGTTGAAGAACCTGTCTATATGGAACAAAGACCCTTCAGAATTGTAATGATTTTCTTCATCCATTGTAGTTGTGGGTATTGTAAATTTTGTATTAGAAATGCATCTGTTTTTTGAGCGATATTTTTTGCGACCGTGGAACAAACAGTTGAAGAACCTGTCGGTATGGGTCAAAGACCAATCAAAATTGTAATGAATTTCTTCATCCATTTTGGTTGTGGGTATTGTAAATTTTGTATTAGCAATGCGTTTGTTTCTGAATGATATATTTTTTACATTCTTACAAGTTAGCGAGAGGTGTTTGTACGTTTCAACCGATTTGTTAATAACTCTAGTTTATATAGTTGTGTGCATATTTTTCGTTGATAATCTAATAACTTTTTAACTTCTTTTTAAATTTTATTTCAATAAGAAATACTTACTGTTTAGTTAAAAAGTGTTGTTACATATGTACTACTTTATTAATGTTTATAATGTTTACTAAATAATTGCAGCATATTTGTCTTATAGTATATTACCTCATGCTAACTGATTTTGTACGTCGACAGACAAAGAACGCTTGTACCACCTTTAACGACATAATGTAAAACTTAACAACTCCCTTAAGAAAGCACGGGTCATTGCATACAGAAACTTTGTCCTCTAGGTTCGAATAATTGTCAATATTAATAAAATAAAACGTTCTAAAAATTTAGACATAAAAAAACCCTGGAAATATTCAAGCTTTATATACGAAAGCCGAGAAGGATCATTCGAGATTCGAGATTCAAAATACGAGATTCGAAATACGAGATTCGAGATCCGAAATTCGAGATTCAATATCTAAATTAACCAATCAAATCATGGATCTTAAACCTGTATCCTAGCAACATCAAACTGTTCTAAATAAAGATCATTCGTACATGCTCTTTCCTACAAATAAATGTCTTAATAGCTTTTATATAGTGGTTATAAAATGGTTAAATTAACATTGATGAATTAACCCCACACGGTATAAACAATTAAATTAGAAATAACACTGTTGGCTTTACGAATCTAAGTGGTTTTGTTTGCCCTGTATGTATTTCCCCCCGAACAATTTTAACCCGAAGTGTATTCGCCCCAACTGTGTAAAAATCGGCTCGCGAAAAAAGATCTGTTTAATCTAAATGTTTTAGCTATGAAACGAAACTCAATGAAATAATCGACATGTCAAAATATAGGTTATGATAAAGTTTTAAACCATAGAAGATATAATGATTTACAACCTCAAAGACAAAAATCCAGATAAGAATAGTGTATTGTAGGGTATGGCAATGCCATTGTCGATATGAGAGAGAGAGAAAGAGAGACAGACAGAGAGACAGACAGACAGACACAGAGAGAGTTTTGTAGTGTCAAATTCGGTTTTGATTTAGAATTTGAAATTAATTTGATTTGTTACAAGCATATATAGACAATAATTAAGCCTCTAAAAGGAGAAAAGAGAGGAGGTAGCTAGGGTAGGGCAGACCAACTAGCAAGCTTTAAGTTTAACGGTGTTAGCGCACCTGTGATTTACATCGACTCTCTCTCTCTCTCTCTCTCTCTCTCTCTCTCTCTCTCTCTCTCTCTCTCTCTCTCGCTCTCTCTCTCTCTCATCACCTAGCATTTCCTTTTCCGTGAGGGGGTTTGGGGTATTTGTGATGTCTTACATTAGCTAGCGAAAATGATAAAAAAAACATGAAATTTTCTTTAAATTGTGTGCGGATGTTGTACTCCAATAATCTGTTTTCAGTATATACATTTCAAGGGGGGGGGGGGCTATGTAGTCCTAATTAGTTTGCCAGTTATTCTGTCCCCACTTTGTTTTCTCTTCGTTTTCCAGGTTTTTTTTATTTGGCTCGGCAAATTAATATAAAACTTTCTGTGTAGCTCCATAACGATGCACAGTAGATAAATTATGAGTAGTTTTACTTTTGATAAACAGGTACATATCCGTACTTGATATTTAATTTGACTCTTATAATCGGATTTAATATTCCAATAAATATAGGGTAGGAAAGAGTAGACGGGACTTTTTTGCGCATATCCTACTGTACCATTCATTCAACACAGGTATTAGCACTCATCGAGTTCGACTTGCTTTCCATTTTTTCATCCACTGGATTTAAAGCTATTAATTTTTGAAAATATTTTGAATTTATGGCCTGATTATATATAAATAAGAGCTACACTGGTGCATCTATTTACCCAAATGGACCAAAATATAACCAAATGAATCTAAAAAATTTGACAAAATTAGTTTTAAACGTACGACTCTTTTTCAATTCTAATCGGGTATGTCCTTTAGAAAAATTTTGAACCACACACATTTTAGCAAATAAAACGACAATTGTTTAATTTTTTTATGGGGAGGGGGGTGGTGCCGGTAAAGGACATGTATTGCTTGTGGCAGTTGTGCTATACTCTCATTTGTTATAATACATGTAGGTAATACTACATTTTGATATAAAATGAAAGTTTCCAATTACACTGTACATAGCTTCTATCATGCATTTTGACCCGTGCGATAGTTTAAAACAATTTTCAAAGCATTTAATGTAATTCAACCGATCATTTTTGAAATTTAATTTTCTGGATCCCCGCCTGATACGTCCGCCTTCTTGTATATTAGATTTATATGTACGTTGACCATATGTACACATTTACATAATCGTCTATGTTACGGGACGATAACATTTTTTATCAATGTTTTTGCAGGATATGTAACAAATAACAGTCTATTTGTTGGTTTTTGCACTGATTATTTGAGATAATTTGCCGCCATATTTTATGCATTCAACACACCACTCACAGTTTCTTTATTTGGTGTTCTGTGTGTATGGCGACAAATTGGTAAATTTGCACCACTCACCCCTTGTAGCTTCATCCTGATTACATTTTATCTGGCTAAGCGTAATGTAGTAGTATATTAAATACACACATCTTTGTTTGCAGTGCTTATTTACATCTCTAGAGATTTACTTACAAAAAAAGTAAACATTTGTATGACTTATATGTAATTATTGTCAATTTTGGTGCGGGGGGGGGGGGTGGTAGGAAACTACAGAGAAACTTAACTTGGCTGTGAAACATATGCTTTTATTCTTTCTTGTTGATATATCAATGAATGAATTATAACAAAATACATGTACAACAATTAATTTTGAAATATTCATGCACAATCAAATTTTTAAAAAGTTTTACTGTTCTCTGCACAAGAAATAGGCAATGTGAACAAATTGGCACCCTATCATTCCTACCTTTAATTGTAGAGAGTAGGTATCCTTCTATATTGAAAACAATTCCAAAAGTAAGACTCATAATAAGTTGTTTACTGAGGAAAAGGAAAAAAATTGTATTTATTAATAATTCCGTATGATATGATAATATCTCAATGATTTGTTTATAATCATAGTACCAGTGTATCACTGTATGCATACATAAAAACGATAAGTAATGCTTATATTTATTAGTGAAACAGGACAGATTATTTATATTTAGATTATTTAGATACATGTACTAATCTTCATGCGGGGATCTAGAAAGGATCTGGATCTGGACCCCCTCCTCGGGAAAATTGGAGCTTATTAAATTTACATAGTAAAATTTTTTAAAATTGGCCTAGGACCCCCTAGAGAAAAAATTAGCTACGATTATGAAGTTCTCTACCATAACCGCATTTTTACACAAAAGGGGTGAATAAACCCGGGTTTTAAACTATTACTGGTGGTGAAATACCCCAGGGTTCAAACGCATCAGGTGGAAATGCACCAGGGCAAACAAAATCACTTAGATCCGCAAAGCACACTGCATTATTACTAGTTTACTTAGATATTCTGTGTAAAAGTAAATACACATAATTATTTAGTTAGGTAAGGAGAAGTGAAATAGCATTTATTAAGAGCTATTAAGACATTTATTTGTAGGAAAGAGCATGTACGAATGATCTTTATTTAGAACAGTTTGATGTTGCTAGGATACAGGTTTCAGATCCATGATTTGATTGGTTAATTTAGATATTGAATCTCGAATTTCGAATCTCGAATCTCGTATTTCGAATCTCGTATTTTGAATCTCGAATCTCGAATGATCCTTCTCGGCTTTCGTATATATATAATATAAATTCATTGTTAAAACTTTTGTTAAGTGGTGGGAAGAAAATGCTTTACACGTCATTCTATAGACTTTAACCTTTCAAGAATCCTCTGTCTCAAAAATCTTAAGTACTTTGATTTTTTAAAGATACATGCCTACAATGCATGTGTCGACCTAGTTCTTTATATCTAATGTATATTTACTCTGACATACTTGTTGTGTTTATTTGCTCTACATAAAGAATATAGATAAATTAATAATCGTAAAATACTTGCAAACAAATCGTGATGATAAACTCAGCAAGCTACAAAACGAAAGTGGGTATTATATTTAAAAAAAATTAAATTTAAATTTGATTTGCATTCTACAAAATCATGAAAATGGCGAACGTTAGAAACGTAAATTCTTGTTAACTCCTCACCGTTCTCGGATGATGCATACTAGTATATAAGGATTGTGAAGAGATAAAATTCGTCAATAATTTTAATTTCTTGCGTTACGTTAGTATAGCGAGAAATAGTTGTCCTAACGACATGTACACAATTTGTTGTGCCGAAAGGAAGTTCCTTTTCGTATATTTAGTAGCGTATATATTCTTAGTAATAGACAATGAAATAATAGTTTTGGGAAAGACGTGTTTGAGTAGAATTCTCAGGTTTTGAAGTTCAGTTTCTAGCACACGCTCTACCAGAGGAAGTCAAATTTTGTATGAGGGACGGTTGGAGAATAGAGTTAACTCAAACTATAACGGAGAAAGTTGATATGGCCGTAATGCGAGAGCAAGTGGATTTACTGAACAGTTTACAGACCATGATAGATTCAAAGCTTTCCAGCAAAATATTCAGCAAATATCGAATTCGCAACTTAACAGGATTGAAGAGAATCTTGACAAGCATTATGTTTTTCGTAAGAAAGGCAACGAAAACCGATACAAACATGAGGCACGAGTGTTATCCGAGTTGAAAGAAGCAAATCTTAATTCGACCACTATCAACGAAGAAAACGTCGAGTCAGCCAAGTCAAGCATCACAGAAGGTATAGAACTTGTGAAAAATCGACAAAAGCTTATCAAGTTGGCAGATTCTTCTCAGTAAGGGTGGAAAACCGATAACATCATCAATTAGATGGAGAGATCTTGGAGAAAATTTCACCGATTTAGAATGGAATAGAATCTACTGTCTCTGTTTTAAAGCGGTCCAAGAAAGTAAACTCAACTGGCTTCAATATCAAATTTTACATAGAATTATACCTACAAATTATTATCTGCACAAATTGAAATTAATTGATTCTCCCTTATGTAGCTTCTGTAAAACAAATATTGAAACAATTGATCATCTGTTTTATGAATGTTTCTATGTAAAAGAACTATGGTGTAATATTGAAGAATGGTTTTTAAATCAATTTGATATTTCCATAGTTTTTGATAGGAAATCTGTTTTATTTGGTAAATTTCTAAAACAAAGCATCTATAAAATGTATAATTTAATATTGATGGTTATTAAATGGTATATTTTTGCTACCAAATATAACAAAAACCCTCATCTAAGTTTTGAATTAGTAAAACAAATAATAAAAAACAGGATTCTGCTTGAAAAATATATGCTATTGAAAAACTGTAGATACTCAGATTATGAAAACCACTGGCAAACAATTTGTGAGAAATTATAACAAGTTTTATGACATCTGTGATTGCTTAAACTACTCTTTCTTTTTTTAAAATTATATTGACTTGAACAAATATATTGATAATGTACCCCCCCCTTTTTTTCTTTTGTATTTTTGTATCTTCTTCTGTATCTCTCCCTTTTTCTCTTTTCATTTACTGCTATCATCTATTTATTTATTTTTTTTCTTCAAAAAAACACGTTTTTACACTACACAGCTAATATGTTTTCTTTAGATTAATAAGTTATTACAATATGTAGAATCTTGAAATGTATGAAATATGTCTGAAATATGTGTGTATGTGGATTTATGTGTAAACAAAAATAAAAAAATTAAAAAAAAAAAAAAAAAAAAAAAAAAAAAAACAAAAAAAAAACAAAAAACAAAAAAAAAAAAAAAAAACTGGCCCTCTTTTCAATGAATACTCAGTATGCAATTTTCCTGAGCCATTATAATGAACCATGCTGTGAATATCGAGGCGCTGTACATTTATGTATTTTTTCATTCATTTTATAGGTAATGTGCATTCTGTATATAATAAAATATATTGATTTTAAAAAAAAAAAAAAAAAAAGGGTGGAAAGTTGTTAAAAAATATGAATCAAATCCGATTGCAGCAGATTTGGACGACAAAAAGAAAATGAACCGGGCCCAAATGAGAGCGGAAAAAATGGCCAGAGAAGACAGATTTTCAAGACGAAGAACTTACAGATTTGCGTCACACTATTAGAGGCAAGTAGCAGAGACCGTCTCTCGCATGGAAACGGACGTAAAAAGTTCTACAATCAAACGTGGCAGATGTAATGACTGTGGTGCCAAGGGCTATTAGAGCCGAGACTGTCCAAGAAAAGATGAAAATAAGATAAGTAGAAATAAAACTTCAGTTTTGGGCGAATTTGAAATTGAAATGAAAGCGAAAATTAATAAAAAAAGTTGTCAAAAATTTCTAGTCATGTTGGCCGTTTAAAGTCACGGGTGAGTGAATGGGAAGGAATGGGGCAAATAAATACATTGAAAGTAGGTTATAGAATTCCATTCAAAATCGAGCCACCTTCGAAAGTGTTACGTTATAACAGGTCTGCGTTGAACGTCAAAACTTTTGTGACAAAAGAATTGGAAAATTTGTTACGAAAAGGGCGTTTCAAATGTCAGTAATATCTAAAAGTTGTAAATCCACTTACGGTTGCAAAAACAGATATGGTAAGCTGCGCTTAGTTCTTGAATGCAGAGATTTACACCCAAATTTGCATTAATATAAGTACATGTATGAGGATGCTTCGATAGCCAAAGAAATTTTTAAAAAAGAGATATCTATTTTTACATTTGATCTCAAATCTGCCTACCATCATATTGAAATTTTCAATGAACACAGAGAATTTCTTCTCTTTTCATGGGAAATGGATGAAAAAACTCATTATTATGTTTTCAATGTTTTACCTTTCGGTTTATCCACTGCTGGCTATATATTTACGAAAGTTCTTAGAGAACCTGTCAAGTATTTGAGAGCAAAATGTATTAGAATCATTATTTTTTAGATGATGGCATTGGAGCTTAATTTTTTTAAGATTGAACAAATTTTATAGCATTTACGTTAAGCAACATATTGAAAAGCTAGGTTTTTTGTTTGCTGATGATAAATGTTAATGGCTTCCTACTCAAAATCTAGTATGGTAAGGTTTGTTGTGGGATATAGAAAAGGGAAACTTTTTATTACAGAAGACAGGATCCAGCGGCTTCAAACTTGTTTGAACACTATTCATTTGAAGGTAATAAAAAACATTTTTTTTCAGTTTAAAGAAATGGCAAAATCAGAAGGCCAAAATATTTTATTGAAGGCAGTTATTGGTAAAACTGTCAGACTGAAGACAAGGTATTTGTATGATTGCATTATGAGTTGAGCAAGTTGGAACTAAAAGATAAAAAATTCTGCGAAAGCTTTCAACGAAATTAATTTTTTTGCGGGAAAGTTTAAATTCCTTAAACAAAAGCGATTGTCTTAATGAGTGTTTTAACGCATCAAATGAATGCGATTTTTTTATTATTTTGTGACGCCTCAGATGTAAGCAATGGTGGTTTTATTGAACATATGTCTATTGACGGTCAAAAGAATAATGTCGAAAGTGTGTTTGCTGGTTGGTCAGAAAATAAAAGTCAGAAAAGTTCAACATGGAAAGAAATGGAGGCTGTGAACAGAAATATACCTAAATGCTTTTATTTGAAATTGTACATAGAGAAAAAATAACCGCATACTTCCTAAAAACTTATTTCATTTAAAGGCAGGAATAGTTCCGATTAAACAAGATTAATATGTAAAATGAATATGATTTGACAGGCGTTAGCAATTCTCCCATTTCTTTTCTGTTCGCACATCTAAAGTCTGCCGCATGAAGCATTCATAATTCATTTCGGAAGAACTGTCGTAAATCTTTGTAAAATCACGATGCACCCTTTTTAAACACAAGCATGCGTGGTTACAGTGTATGTTGTTTACATTGCAGAGAACATGCGACTGATTTAGTTGAACCTGCAGTCAAATCTGTATTTAATTTAGGACACATCGGAAGATTCGTCGGCTCTCTTTTTTGATAACATGTTTAAACATAGCCTGAATTACATTATCTATTTGACATGGAGAAGGCCTATATTAAGCTAAAGGTAAAGCTATCGCTGAAAAACTTCGGACAGCTGAAATCTGGGTACACTTTTATATGCAATACTGTTAACAATAAAACAAAAGAAGGTTTTTTTTAAAAACAAAACGTATAAATAAACAATCTACTAAAGTGAATTTCTCGCATTTGCAGAATCATGGAAACAAATGGAAAATTACAGTTTGTCTCCATGCCAGATATACCAAATTCATCCAAGCGCGTCATATTGGAATATGTGTTTGCCAACCATACTAATTATCAATTTTGGAGTAGGGTGAAAGTTGTGGATAGAGAACCAAAGACTGTGAACGGTAAGTTTCTAATTTTGAATTCTTGAAAATAAAAATGAATTCTTTAAGCTAAAAGAAAACAAGTGGCACATACGCCATAACGCTCACCTTAGCAACAAAGTCCATTACTCTCCGCAATCCAGCTTTTCGGTATGAAATCTTAAAATATATCTTAATAATCATGTTTAGTAAATCTTGTTTAAATAGATCTTCTTGATTGCTTCAGTTTTAAAGAGTAAGATTTTCAAAGATTTTCTCTATTTAGTCCTATGTAAGAATTCATCCCTATTGTGGCCTTACCCTATACTACCCTATAAAAGTGATGGTGATTAATCTATGCTTCTTTTAGAAGCTTTCACACACGTTTTTTGCTTTCATGGCCAACGTTTGCGAAGATGAATTTCATTTATTGATTTTTAATTCAATATTTCTTAATCACCTCCCTTTGAAAGATTGTGTGACCCTGTTTTAAGAAACCTTAATGTCCTTTGAAGAAGAGCACTTTGTATCAAGTTTAGTTAGAATTAGCTTATGGGTTCTAGAGAAGTCGAAATGTGAAATGTTTACAGACGGACGGGCAGACAGAAGGACGAATTACAAAAAGTGATCAGTGAAGCTCACTTGTGCTTTCAGCTCAAACGACCTAGGAGTGTACTAAAAATTAGTAGACTTGATTTTTTAATTGTCGATCTTTCCGATATTTTGTCTTTTTTGATATATCCAGTCTGATAATGTGGTACATGTATACTGCTTCTTTTTGCTCTCTTTGAGATTGTCCTGCTTGGGATAGCTATATGTGGAACAGTGTCTACCAGAAGGACTCCGAGTTTATACCAATGCTTACGAAACCAGTAGCGATGTTCGAGAATCCGTTCCTGAAAAGTCCTCATAAACTTGTTTTATGTGATATGTGGAAGACAAATGATGAACCAGCTGGTAAATGGAGAGAGAGAGAGAGAGAGAGAGAAAGAGAGAGAGAGAAAGAAAAAGAGAGAGAGAGAAAGAGAGAGATGCAATTACTGACGAGAGTATCTTAACTCCTAATTGCATATTATTTTCCTCAATTATGCGTATAAGCTTCATCAGAGAGAGAGAGAGAGAGAGAGCGAGAAAGAGAGAAAAGAGAGAGAGAGGTGTTATTAATGGTGAGAACATCTAAATTCCTAGTTGCACATTTCTTTAGTTCATTGCTTATCATTATATTGAAATTCTTACACCATATGCGAATAAAATCATTTGTACTTATATAGGAATAAATACCAGAGTGCAATGCTTGGAGACTATGGAAAGGTTAAAAAATGACCCCAAAACAGGATTCCGTCCCAAGGTCCCCCATGACCCGTGGTTTGGAATTGAGCAGGAGTACATAGTGACCCGCAGTGATAACTTCCCAGCCAGCTATGAACCCAAGGACAATGACTATTCTACTCTCAGTAGGATACTATAAGCTTTTACACGGTTACGATTTTAATATGATCACTTGCTACCAAGCATTAGTAGCTAAATTCCATATACGTAGTGAAAATATGTGGTTAAGTGTGTTGGCGTTCCATGCTTTTTAAATTACTCATATTTAATTTAGAAAGCGTTGACAGTTGACAAAACCGCATTTTAGTAGACCGTGTATATTCAAACTATTCATCGTCCTTATAATTTTACTTCTCCAAAGCTCTAGAAACACCTGCAAGTTAATTTGAGCAATTGTGATGATGACATAGAATAAGTCATATATAAGCCACTTCAATAATTCGACGTCACTTCTCTTTGCAGTTCTCTACTGTAGTATGGGACATGTACACGACAGAAATGTGGCCCTAGAGAGAGACTTGTCCATGAAGCACCTGCAAGCCTGTATATACGCCGGGGTTAATGCCTGTGGCTGCATACGGGAAAATGGACCTTCACAGGTGTCTTCTTCATTATGTTTTGGCACACTGTCTATATATATTTATTGCATTAATTTAAATTTAGTTTACGCGTTTCGGACAATTCTCCTATAATGTGAACGGTTTTTATTAGATTTCTACATGATACAAAATTCTTATCAAATTGCACCAATTTTCAAATATTTCGTCAAAATCAAAACTAGATGTATTTAATGCATAACTACATGTACATAATTCTTTCTTTACACCAAAATCGTTGATCAGTCATTGTTTAAAAATCCTCATTTAAGCTAGGTATGTATATTTTTTTAATCTTGATGTGATGCGGTTAAAAGTTTATCATCTGAAAGGTTATATATTGATCAGTAGAACATCATTGATTAGGACGAATCTTAATGGGGAGAAAATCATGCATGGATTACTTTGGTTATTCATTAATCTTGGTGGTCGGTTTGAAATAATTGATTAATGATTTCTTCAATTGTATGTAAAAAAAAAACAACGCTATATATCAAATATATGATTTTATCAGTGGGAGTATCAGGTTGGGCCGTGTCCTGGGGTAGAAATCGGAGACCACCTACAGATGTCCCGCTACATCCTACTGAGACTAGGGGAGCAGTACGGACTAAGAGTGACTCTAAAATCAGTTCCAGTACGCGGAGAGGCCTTCTTTTCCAGTGGACATTTGAACTTCAGTGTCAGAAAGATGAGAGAAGAAGGAGGAATTAAGTACGTCACTCTTTACTTTTGAATGAACGTTATCATGACTTCGTTAAATAGCATAAAACAAATTTGATGTATGCATTTAGAAGATTAAATTTTATTTTTTATAACGTATTGGTGTTTTACATTAGGTGAAGTAAGTTAACTCTTAGGAAATGAAACTATTAATACTTAAAGAAACGAGAATTGTATAAAAAAAAATACAGGCAGATCCTTAGTAATTAAATGAAGTGGGGATCCTTAGTAATTAAATGAAGTGGGATCTTATTGTTTGCAAATATGTCAATATATAATGTTTTCATAGCACTAAAAGATGCTTGCATGTATTGTACACGGTCACAACAAAGATAATTGCTAAATGATACTCAGCAATTTCTCAAATATCATTATAAATTTTGATCAAGTATGACATTAATAATAAATTGACGTTGTTTCAGATTTATTCATCATGCAATCAACTTGCTGGCTAAATCAGACCCTATTCCTCTCCTCAAAATATACGACCAAACCTTAGATCAAGGCAATACAGAAAGGTTGACCAATACAAGTGGACGCTGGCACCCGAAACAGGACGAGTTCGTGTTCGCGGGAGACAGAAAAGATTTCACAACCATAAGGATACCACCACTCGTAGAGGCGGAGGGGCGGGGTTACCTTGAGGATCGTAGACCCCCTTCCTCCGTGGATCCCTATGCCGCGGCAGCCGGGCTGGTTCGAGCCTGTATATTTGGCGATTTTCTGCGACCTGGGAACGAACAGTTGAAGGATTTGTCTGTATGGGACAAAGACCCATCAGAATTGTAATGAATCGTTCTATTTATTTTGACTGTTAATATGTCAAACATTTTTTTTCAGATTTATTCATAAATAAAATGCATAATATAAATCTCATAATTCCCCCCTAGTTCACTGTGTTAAGGAATGTGTCTTTTCTGGTTTTCGAATTGTCAAAATAAATTTGATTAAATGTTTATTAAATCAAGAAGAAAGGAAAAAAAATATTTTATTTTTATTTCTTTTTTACTATCATACAACTAGTATAATTTAGGCGGAATATTGGCGTAGAAAAATATTACATAATTTTACAATTCGAGTTGCTGTAGATTTATGACTTTATTTTGCATTTTTAAAATAAATTTTGTGAATAAGATGTCGACATTAAAAACCTCTAAAAAATTATTAGAAACTGAGAGGCCAAAAAATCTTACCAAAATCAATAGCATCAAAACGTACAATTTTTCAACGCTTTATACAACCATTCCCCATGACAAATTAAAATCTAGGTTTTTTTATATCATCGACAATTGTTTCTTCAATAAAAATAGAAGTCGTAAAAATGCCTACAAATGTACCTTGTCATTTGAAATCTAAGAAATGATTTCGTTAATAACCATTCTGATCGCACACACAAGTACTCTGAAGTTGACATTAAAAAGATGCTTGAATTTCTGATAGACAACATCTATGTAGTTTTTGGAAATCAAGTCTTCCAACAATCTGTTGGAATTCCAATGGGCCCCAATTGTTACCCATTGTTAGCAGATCTATTTTTGTATTCTTATAAAGCATAATTTATTCAGAAACTTGTACGTAAAAGAAATAAATCACTCACTGTGTCCCTCAACTCAACATTCAGGTATATCGACGACGTATTTTCAATTAACAATTGTTATTTCCATACTTACGTCGACTCGATGTATCCCAGTGAACTTGAAATAAAAGATACCACAGAGTCTGTGTCATCTGTTTCATATTTGGATATATTACTGGACATGAACATTGATGGTAACCTAACAACAAAACTTTTTTTTTTTTGAAAACATTTTATTGAAACTCTTTTACAATTTCACATGGTACAAAAAAATCAATATAGCATAATATTATGCAAAAGAGTTTTATATGATAGAGAAAGAAAAAAGAGAAAAAAAAGACAGACAGACAATCACATCATGTACATTAAACACAAATCAGCTATGTATATTTTACTTATAGTAATAACTGTAATGGATATTGGGCTCCTAGGTACTATATAATAGCTAATATATATGCTACCTATAGCAAATCGCAAATTGCTTTTTATTCTCTTTCATATTTTAAATATTTGCAGTTTTTTAAATAACATAAATTTCTGAATAAGGAATCTGTCGGCAATTATGCTACTTAAACTAAAAAAGTCAAGTTTTTGGATAGGTTTGAATTTACAGGAAAAAATGTATTGTTTTACCATAAGTATCAATAAGTTCTGAACTCTGTATAATTTATTATTGTTGTATTTACCAAAAAGTATGCTTCTTTTATCAAAAACAAAAGAGACATTATATTTTGTTAAGAACAGCTCTTCAATTCTATACCATATATCCTTAACTTCAGGGCATTCTGTAAATAAATCTTCTATTGTTTCAATGTTTAATTTACAAAAACTACAAAGAGGGGAGTCCTTAAGCTTAATATTATAGAGATAATTATTTGTAGGAACAATTCTATGTAGTTTTTGATATTGCATCCATTGGAGTTTAGATTCAAGAGTAACTTTAAATGGAAGTTCAAATATATTTCCCCAGTCAAATTCAATCATATCATATCCTTTTTCTCTCCAATTTATTACCGAGGTAACTTGCTTTTTCTTTTCTCTAGTAAGTAAATTGTACATATCTTTACATCCTTTTTTACTTTTATAAAACACTTTTAGGGGCATTGGTATATATGGCTAAATCTTTTGTTTTACTTGTGTCATATTACATGTCCCTATATATTCAAAAATTGCGTTCCTCAGTCCTACATATTCTACATAATTTGTTTTTACCTTTGAGTTAATAATTGTTTCATAAGTTATGAAATTACCATTTGGATCACAAAGGTCAATAATACAAATCATACCATTATAAAATATTGTTTTAAAAATACAGCTGCCTTGTTTATTTTAATTCATGGATTATACCATATATGTTCAAATGGAATTAATTATTTTATAGTTATCTGGCAATCAGTTATTTTGGTCCAGCTCAGGAGTACTTCTTTCCAGATACAATTATGTATTAATTTACATATTTTTATTGTATATTCAGTACCTCTTGGCCATAATTTGCGAACACTAGTATTCGTTTCAGCTTCTAAAATATGTATCCATTTAGGCGAGGAATGAAGAAGTCTTCTTATCGTGGTTGATTTAAGTGCTAACATAAATTCCTTGTAATCGATCATCTTAAGCCCTCTATGATTGTAGTCTTGAATGATTGTATTTTTCTTAATTTTGTGTATATCTGACCCCCAGAGATAATTGAATAAAGCTTTGTCAAACTTTTGTATTTATTCATGGTCGGGGTTTGGTATGGTTAAAATCAAATGATTCATTTTGGGTACAATTAAAGTTTTTATAACAACTATTCTTCCAATTGGAGTTAATATTCTTGAATTCCATTGTTTAATTGTTTGTTCAATTTCCAAAAAATTACTTTTGTAATTAAGTTCTGGCATTTCCTGTCAGTTGACTGAAAATTTAATTCCTAGCAGATCAAAAATTGTATTATTCCAGGTCAGTTTCCATCTAGAGTGATGAACAAAATCTCTTGAAATTTTTTTTTCTGCCTATCCAAACCATTTTTGTTTTCGTAAAGTTAATTCTTAGACCTGAAATACTCGCAAACATATCTAATTCTATAAGAATCCCATTTAAAGATTCTGGTGAACCATTTGTAACAAGAGATGTATCATCTGCATATTGAGAGATTTTATATTCTTCTCCTGCTATTATTATTCCTTTAATATCTGTGTTATTTCTTATCAAAATTCTTATATTTCAGCGCATAATAAAAATAAATAGGGTGAAATTGGGACACCCTGCCTACAGCCTCTTTGGGGTTTAAAATATTTTGAAGAGAATCCATTTGTAAGACACATGAATTTATATCATTATAAAATATTTTAACCTAATCTTTGGTAGGTTGACCAAATTTGAATACGTCAAGTGTCTGATAAATAAAATCCCATGGTATCGAATCAAAAACGTTTTCAAAATCTATCAACATTAGCAGACCAGGTATGGAATTGCGTTCTGTATAGTTCATAACATCATATATAATCCTAATGTTTTCACCTATAAATCTCCCTTTTATAAAACCTGTTTGATCTTTACTTATTAATTTGTCTAGAAATTTTTTTAATGCGTTCTGCAATACAACCTGAAGTTATTTTATATATGACATTAAGAAGACTAATAGGGCGCCAGTTTTTCAAAAATTGTTTAGGTTTTCCATCTTTTGGTATGCAAGTTATAATCCCTAATTTATTTGGTTCTGAAAATTGCATTAATTCTTTAGAATTATTGATTGCTCTTGCAATAAAAGAGCTTATATCTGTCCAGAAAAACTTGAAAAATTCATGTGTAAATCCACCAGGACCAGGAGTTTTGTCATTTTTCATTTTTTTTTTAAAAACTAAGAATTTCAGACTTGGTTAATGGGCCTTCAATACTTTAAGACTCTGTATCGCTCAACTTTGGAAATTCAATTTTCTTTAATTTTGTCATAAAAACCTCTGATTCAATAATTTTCCTTTTTTTGTATAAGTTTTCATAAATGATTTTGTTTCATCTAAAATGTTAAACTGGCCAGCTACAACTTGTCCATCATCCTTAACCACTTGAGATATTTGCTTACTTATGTAATTTCTTGGTTCGAGTGAAGTGAAATATTTAGAGGGTTTCTCTCCATCTTCTATCCATTTAATCTTTGCCCTAATACACTGACCCTGCATCTTTTTCTTTCTGATAGCTTCAAGCTCTGTTTGTTTTTTTGTTAGCTCTTCTGTGGAATAATTTATTAAGTTTTGTTCTATATTCGTTATATCTTTTATAGCTGACTCTTTTTCTCTTATTTTCTGTTTTTAAAGGTTGCATAAGAGATTGTTTTCTCTCTAATTTCTGTTAATAAAATATCCATGAAAGTTTGATTTTTGATGGTAATTTGTATTTTATCATTGTCTATATTTAAGTTGATCTCAGTTGATTCGATACGCAAGGGCATGCTCTTCTTATTAACAGTTTCTAAGAGGGAGCAAGCTACTGACAAACAAGTTGATAAAACAGGACTATCAACAGTCTCGCTTGAAGTAATCTTTTCGTAAGTTCTATGCTCGATACAAGACGGTGTCAGCAAATACAATCTTCCATTGGGTCGCATGCTGACTGACGTTTTTCATACTAATTGTTAGACCATAATTAATCACCGAGTTGTCTACGAACTCTTCCAATTTTTTTCCCAATTACGACAAAGAGCACATGGGGGGTGTGACCAGTCAGCAGAGGACGTTCACTCCTACTAGGCACCTGATCCTACCTCTATCTATTTGGAGGTTAGTGTTGCTCGGCTTTGAATTTGTACTTCATTTTATGGATTTTCGAGATGGTTCACGGTTTGTTATTGTCATTTTTTTCATTATATAAGGTCTTCATAATATGTAAAAATCAGAAATACAAATACTTTTTTTTTTTTAGAAAAATAGAGGAAATGCGGACTAAGCAGTATGTATTTTAGTTTAGATATATTTTCCTAATGAGTAGTATAAGCTTATATACATTCTGATATTCTATCATTTCACTGAAGAATGGAAACTTCATATCCTAAACAGACGTCTACATAACTGTATATAACTATATTTAATTTCATAATCCTTTAAGTTGAGGGAAAAGATAGTGACTTTGACCTGACTTTGATACGAAAACAAGATTGTCAAACTTGATTAAACTGATAGAACCATTTGTTTATATGATCGGTTTAAATATGTCAAAAGTTTATGAATTTTTACATAGAAGAAGTAGGTCTGAGAAGGAGAAGATTCCTTCCTTAAAACAGATATGTTATTCTATCTTAATAGATTTAATGATGATATTTAATATTTAAAAAAAACGGAATTTTTTTTTAATTTTAGCCTCTTTTTTGCTCTAACTGTGAATTGAATAATTAAATATTCGATAAAAATATGAATAAAATATTCTCAAGATCAAATATATGTGGATATTTATGAAAATATCCACAAACAAAGGAAACATAGTTGGATTTTGCATGATTTATGCAAATAAAATCCTGTCTTTTGTAATGCCAAATCAACGTACACTGTTCATGTTTTTGCTGTGTATTGAAACCTGATAAACGAGTAGAGACGTATAAAAGGAATTTTTTTAAATATAATTGAAAGAATATTTGAACCAAAAGTATTTATATGAGTGTGTGTATATGTATTTAACACTTCGATCCTCAGCAGTATTTGATTATTTTTAAGTATCCTGATTTTTTTTCGTGTGTACCATAAATCTGTCTTTTATGTAGAAAATTTTTATTAGTTTTGAAGTGTTAATATTTCACACAGCTAAATAACGGAATGCTTGTCTTAATGGCTCTACAGAGACCTACTACATAAAGGTAAAGCGGTTCGAGCCATCGATGCATTGATACAACAGGTTTTTAAAAACTTTCTATGCAAAAACTGCTATAACTTCGTATAATGCATGGATACTATCCAAATATTTCTTTTTATTTTATTTCATTTATAAAGTTTAAAGAATAAATAACATTTTAATGAAGAAAACATACTTTGAACCTGAGGAAAGGACAATCTTAAGCATCAAATAATTAGGCAAAATGAAATGCAAAGATATGTTATAACAGAGAAAGAACAAAAGAACAATTTAAAGAGATCTGTTTGAACCCTATGTATTTAATAAATCAAAATGTAATGCAAGGATATCTTAAGACAGAATGTAAAAAAAACGAAAAAATTAGTAATAAATCAAAATGTAATGCAAGGATATCTTAAGACAGAATGTAAAAAAACGAAAAAATTAGTAATAAATCAAAATGTAATGCAAGGATATCTTAAGACAGAATGTAAAAAAACGAAAAAATTAGTAATAAATCAAAATGTAATGCAAGGATATCTTAAGACAGAATGTAAAAAAACGAAAAATTAGTTTTTATTGAAAGATGTGTTTTTAAACAAAACCCTGCTTTTATTTATGTCCTTTGGTCATGTATGAACGATATACGTGATTTTAAATATGTTCTCTACGCATATTATCGGAGTATCTTTCCGGCCATACTTTCTCCAGTCACACTTTGGGATAAACAATAATTTAATAGCTAGGTTTTCAAGGCCATCTGGGTTATTCGTACTTTCTCTAGTTCGCATTATAACCCATTTACAGTTGCATCAGTTTGGTAATTTAGTTTTAGTCTTAGAAAACATGTTGTGTACAAAAGAATAATTTAATACCCATTAGAATAGTTTGAACAAATGGTTATTCATAAAAAAGCATGAAAGTGGAAGCTTTTATTACAGAAGACAGTTGGACATAAAAAGTAATACTAGTATCCTGCAAAAAAAATATTATTAGTGTCATTTCTAAAAAAAGAAAACGTGTCATCATAAAAACAAAATAATGTGGTTTTTTTTGTTTTTGTTTTTTTGGTTTGTTTTTTTAAAAACAAGTTTAAACTTATATAAAAATGCACAATGATATAGAAAAAGTAAAGCAAATGGTCAAGGACATGGCGATTAAAAAATGAGTGGCAAAACATATTAAGAAAAAAATGTACAAAATAAATGCAATCTTTAAAAAAATGTATCCAACGGGTTTGGGTTTTACATACGTTGGCATTAATGAACTGACTAACAAAGCAATTAATATTAACACTAGGTTACAACGTACTACTTACCATGGGAAATGCATTTGAAATACAATACAAAAATACTAAATTCTAAAAAAAATCCATAATTTTTTTTCAATCCTTGGTTTTCAAATCTACTTAAAAATACTTGAGGAAAAACTGATCAGAAAACATAAATACATTTTTATGGTATCATGCAATAAATACATTTGCGCTTTTTAGATTATAAAGGTATACATGTATAACTCTCTCTATTAGATACTTGGTAAAGTAATTTTATTTATTGGCGATTTTCTGGCAGTTGAAATATTTCCTGTATCGCCCTGACCATGGATTCGTCTCGGTCTACAAAGTGAATTTCCCGGAGACTCTTACAAGGATAGTTTCTGTTGAATGACATCACTGCTTTATAGTATTGCTGTACACACAGGTCCCTTGGTACGGCAAATATACCTAATAAAATAAAGATAAGAAAAAGGAAGAAGACGCTCAGAGGCAATTTTGTTCGCCTTCGATGACTTTTTTGGAAATATATGTATTTGTATATTGTTCAAAAAACTTATTGCCCCAATAGGGCAAAATAGAAAAAGGGCCAGTTTTCAGAAGACAGAGAGGGAAACGTTAACACAAAAAGTTCTTAACCTGCTGAGCAAAAGTTAGCAGTCAATGTCTATAGTAGTTAAATTAATATCGAATAAGAGTAAGGATAATCTACTCATTTGGGATTTTCAGTTTAACTTTGATGTATGTAAAAGGAAATGAACAAGAAAACATTTTCAAATGTCCCTTTGAAAAATAATTTAACTGGTAATTATCATTTGAGTGAGTAGTTTGCTTCAAAGTTTATTTACTTCAGTAAATTTCGTGTAAATATCTGAACAATTTTACATTTTAAACTCCTATTTTTGATTTTTGCTCCTTCGTCTTCCTAACGATATTAGAAAGAATATCTATAAAGAGCTAGTCGGCCTTTTTGAAAATGTTTTTTACGCAAATACTGAAGGTACTTCCATACGATGTGTTTATGTAAAAATAATATAAAATGGAAATATGTTATATATAAATTTCGTTTTACGATACGTGTCATTTAACTATAAAATACAAGAGAATGTCACTGTACCGCATTATGAAAAGTGATAGTACGTAAAATATTTGTCATTCATTTAAACGGGGTCCTGGTGCTACAAAAAACGAGGTGATTTTGATATAAAACAATGATCACGCAAGTAAAGTTAAACCATACGAAAGTAATTCTCTTTTTGGGGAGTTGATTTTAATCAACTCTCCTATGCAGCTACTCAGGCAAACCGAAAGTGAAACAGTGTTTGTACCTAAGCACAATTTATCACCGCTGACAAGACTTAGTTCTTGAAAATAATAGAAAAATTCGATGTAATGTTTGCTGAAGCATTGTTTTTCAAGGAAATTTATCAATAAACAATTTGAAAATAGTCAGATTTTAAATAATACGAACAATTTAGATATTTTGTAGACTCTTGTATTCCTACGCCAGATTTTAATAAAGTCGCGTTCAACCAAACGCTCGGCTGTCTCCATAAATCTCCGACAAGCAAAGAGGGTCTTTTGCTTGTGGGAGATTAACGGAGTCACCCGAGCGTCTGGTTGAACGAGACTAGAGTTCTACATCTGTAGTGCTTGGATCCATACAATTTTTAGAATTATTTCGATTACTAATACATAGTTTAAAATCTGTCTTTAAATATTATACAACATGACTCATATAGTGTTTCTCGAATTCTTGTCGGAAAAATCTAAAAATTCATATTATAAAAAGTGCGTAATTCAAATACAGACTACTAACTAATTGCCATGTTGATTTTTGAATAAATAAAAATCGATAAAATCAACTCCAGTCAGTACTTCAGTACTTTGATTAATCATTGTAAGTTCAAATTATTATAGAGAAATTCATATTTTTACATTTTATTTCCTAATACCCCATATCTCCGGATATGGCAACCTGCTCTGGTTGTGCTTTAAAACACCAATGTCAAACTTACCAGAACTTATTGCTGGAGTTGCAATAGATTTCATCCTTCTGTCATCTGCCTCTCTCATTGCAAGTTCGACACAGTTTTGTAGTTCCAGAAGAAATCTACTTTTATCTCTATAGTCACTCCACCTTGGTCCAATGGCGTGAATTACACACTTGTAAGGTAGTTTGCCAGCATGTGTCACACAACATCTTCCGACTGGAATAGGACCATTTTTCTGTACATAATCTCTACTAGCCAAATCAAACTGGTATCCAGCAGCTTCTGATATTGCTGCGGCCACTCCTCCACCATGCATAAGATGTTCATTAGAAGCACAGACAATGCAATCAACATCTGAACGAATGATGCTGCCTGCATATATCTTTATCATTAAACCTTTCTTTGTGTTTACTTCTAAAGCTTGAATACGCGTACCTTTATTCAAATTAACGGAAGTACGTAAGTTTGGTGTCCGATTTGCCTCTGCAATTAATTGTAACCTATTGTCTTGTTTTTCTACGAATGAACGCCCTTCTCTTCTTGATATTTGTCCTGATGAGCATTTTTGTTGAAGCAAACCCTTTGTTTCTACAAGATCTATATAGTTGTTAGCAATGATTTCAATTTTATCTCCAGTCCTCAACATGCAAACAGTTGATTTTATCCGCTCGACCTCTTGCATTACCATTAAAACATTGATATCCTTACAATGGATGAAAAAACTATTAGTGGACATCATTTGTATGCTCTTAAATAGATTCTGTAGTTTCTCAACATTATTATCATCAACAGCCGATTGAATACATAGACTCTTCCCATCGTAATATACTTTCATTGATATTTCTTTAAACCAGTCAAGTTGGTCACCAAAGAATAAATTTTTTCTAAAATCCTCTTCAGACATGTTGATGCTATTGACACTTTTTGCGTATTTTTTCTCTTGATTAATGTTAACCTTCGATGGTAAACTGTCTTCTATGTTAAAAGTGTTCTCTTGGGATTTTACTTCTTTGAATCTTGCATAAGGATCCTTGTTAGATTCGCCTTTGTTGCATTTTGTAGACGTTTTCTTAGTCATCACAACTTCCTTAACAACAAACAATTTAGTTTTAAAGTATGAACATTTATACAATTGTTTATTTGCTTACATATTATACTACTGTGACCATGGATTTTTAAGCAAATTGGTAATTGACCTTTAATAAGAATAGATTATATTTGAGAAGAAAAATAAGACAAATTTTAAATACAAATTATCCAAGTCTGTTTAAAGCAAATCTCTACCCACAAACTTATTATCTAACCAATCATTTTAGGAGATTTTATTTATCTCGCATTCCGAGATTTAAAAAAAAAACATTTCTTTGGTATTTGCTTTTATTCTTTGTTTCCTGGTGCGATAAACAACAGGAAAAATTACCGATGTATTATAAATGTTAGCTTATCAAGGAGTGAGTTTTAGAAACGCAATATAATGAATATTATCTTAGAAAAGGGCAAAAAACCTCCAAAACATTGAAAAATAAATGTATTATGAGATATTTGTTTTAACAAATGTTTATTCTTCGATAACATGAAAAAGAATTTGAATATCATATACATGTATCATAGTTCTAAACAATAAATATGGATCAATGAAAAACAATCTTTGCAGAACATTTGCAGTTTCGAAATCGGTATTGTTTTGAAATTCTTTGAACATTTTTTTAACAAGAGGCCCACATTGCTCATCGATTAAAAACTTTAGATAGAATGTTTTCTTTTAATCTACTAATATCATTTAACCCTAACATGTTTAATGCGTTATATCGTGGCTACGGTGGATCACAAATAAGACTCATAATATCAAAATTAGTTTTATTGTATGATTATGAGTTAAAATAGTATAGATCTTGAAATGGCGGCTAAGCCTGATCAAGAAAGTAGAATTCATAAGATATAAGAATGCCACCAATGTAATATCCGATATTTTACTGTTTTTCTTAAAACTAACAGGTTGTAAAAGATTTTTGTAGATACATATACTATGCATACTTTGTGGTGCATCATTATTTTTCCAGAGTTAAATTATGAGCAATTTATAATAAACCCATATCAAAATGCTTGCATAGTAGTAGGTTGAATCAGATACAACAGTAGCCATAGTACATAGAAATAATATCCATTTTAATTAAACATAATTTTTAATTATGTACAATTTCGTTGCATAAAAAGATTTTTATTTGTAAAAAAAAACACTAGTACGCTTTTGGTTTTCCGGTAATTTCTGCTACGTAAAATCAGCTTTTTCTTCCGAATCAGACTTATAATTACGTACAGTTAACGTCAATGTGGTTCAATATTAAATGCATAAAATGTACTTGTGTTTGTTAGCTAGTCCTTTGTTTATTCATTTATTTATTAAATGTGCCAATATAATGTTATAAATTTTGGGTCTTTTTTTCGTTAAAATAGTTATATATGCCGTTTCTTAAAGCTCGTAAATAGGCACTGTCCGCCATGTTCCTCTGTTATCACCAGTATCTCTCCAACCCCTATATAAGCCGCAGACCTCTTAGCAGTTTTAAGTATTTCACTGAAGAGGCCTCACCTCTTTTGACGCACATCTTACCTTCCCGTGTTACTCGGTCGCGATGAAATTATCAAATTTTACGGACTTTTGTCAAGCCAGAATAATACACAGGTCAATGCATTATTTACAAACAGAATTTGCAATAAAATAAGAAAAAAAATGCATAAAATCCAAAGACCACGATACCTCTCGGTCGGTCACAAGTTTCAGGTGTGCAGTCGCTTGTAACGAAATCGTAGGGTATATATATACCGGTACCTGGCATGGGTGACAGTGTCCATTAACGAACGGTGTTCAACTTTAATAGCTTTTGCAGAGCAAAGGGAGAAGATGGCACTTAAAATCTTTTGACATTTTGTAGGATTCGGGACATTTTGGTTCTGACGGTGGAAATATGTTAACCTTACGTTTTCTTTGTCGATTTATGTCTCTTTTTTCATCGGCAGGCCAGTTCTTTGTCCGTCAGGCTAAGTTATATATTTTTTGGTGTCGGCGACCGATTTTTTTCAATTAAGGCAGTCATTTAACAGTCCTTTGAGCAACCTTCGATCATCGTCATCATTATTAGGTAATTTTGATTAATCGACTGACGAAACGGCTGACCGTGTATGGATAACTTCAAACATCTACCTAACTAAGAACCAATAAGCGGCGTCCAGGTGGACTTCGCCATGCTTAAAACTTTTTTCTCCAACAATTGAAAGCAATGCCTACGGGGTATGAAGTGAGTATTTAGCAAATGCAAAATTGTTTATTTAATTAACCGACTCCGAAAATCAATTTGTGGTCCAGCGCTCGATGATTGTGCAACCAACGATTCGCCATTTTATAAATATTTAAATTTTTTAAAGTCAGTGTTCCTATGAGTAAATGCGAATTCTCTGCGTCGTCCGATACCAGTGTCGGGTGGTTATGTTTCTTTCTTCAGCCGAAAAGTTGTTCGCTCGAGTACTTGCTTAAATTTTACCTAGGTATTGGTTAAAAGAAACCTAGAGGTTTCAAGGTGGGATATTTAGTTTTGTATTTTGGAATGACATAATAATACTCACAGAGATTTGCTTTTTCCCGTCATCTGCAAAACACGTAAAGAATTTTTCAATAAATGATGTACAATTGCAAAGCTTATTGTTCAAAAATACTGAACGATCGTCGAAAAATAATCCTACCCAAGATACTCTCATTTGGTTTGTTGACGTCGAGGACTCCACTTAAAGTTGCCAGTGTAATTCCATTACTGACAACAAACCAAGATAGTTTCATTGGTTTGCCTGGGACCCAAATTCCAATGAAAGATGAAAACGATTCATCAATGGCACACTTGATGATTTTGAAGATGTTTCCATTGACCACCAAACACACATTAACATCTTCGTCAACTATTAAATTTCCCGTTGAAGAAAACAACTGGACTTGAAATTGTACCTCTTGGCCTTTATTGCAAATTGCTGGTTTAACCTCCACTTTGGATTTTGACGAAATTGCTTTTGATACCGACAGTTTGCCTATACTATTTACAGCTGTTTTGAAAGTAAGCATTGACTGTGTGGAACATTTCATTGTATCCATACTGACTTTCTTTTCAGATAAATGACGCTCCGTGGTTTCAAGCCGTGACTGGATGGTTTTTGCAATGTCTAAGAAATATTCATGATCATTTACTTCAGAAAATTCCCCATAGTAACTTGCTTGTTCGCATTAATCAATAAAAAGATTAAGTTGTACTTTTTTAGTTTCGATACAACTTTGTTTTTTACTCAATTGTGTGACAGCAGCATCGAATAACATTTTTTCTCTTTCTTCTATTGCTTTTTTGACGTCACTGAAGTGGGTTTTTATTTCTTCTTGAACTTGCAGGAATTCGTCTTGAGATTTTTTATCTATGATTTCTAACTCATCAAGAGACTGGCGCGCTTGTTTAACTATCGAATCAATTTTTGTTCTAAAAACATCAATTGTAGTTATACATGTATTTTCAGCTACTTTCTCAGCACAACTAAAGTTTCTAACAGTTGTCATTTTTGTGGTCAAAAGCCTATCTATTTCAACAATTGAATGGGATCCAAAAGCTTTCAGAGTAGAGTGTAATTTGACGCAGTCTGAACATATGAAAAGAGAGCATTCAAAACAACGATGGGATACTAGCTTATTGTGTGTACACATTTCGCACGCCAAGCTAGTTTTTCCAGAATTAATACGAAATATTTTTATGACGAATTCCCTCGTACTGTCGGTGTGTAAATTGGTTTTGCCATTTCGAAAACAAATATGATTGCATTGACACTTGTGGCATTCATAACTTTGACTTTCTGAAGCAATTATTTCCTGTGTGCAACTTTCACAAACCGCGTCTGAACAAGGTAGTAAAAATGGTTTGTGATTATCATTATCAAACTCTTGTTTGCATTTGACACAAGATAAAAATTCTTTGAGTTTTTCCTGATCAGCAAAATAACTATGAACACCTGAAAGGTATAGAAAACGTCTTTTTTAACTTATGAACATACACACACATATGTAAAATTTTATAATGCATGTTAGTGCTGTCGATTATATTTCAGTCATCTATTATAGTATAAAATGAATATAGTGTTAAAGATTTACAAGTCTTATAATAAGAACGATAGAACAGAATAAAATTTAATGATAATTTTAATTTTGAGAGATATAATATCATTCTGAACTATTATCAAAGGGCAAAGAAATGTATTTTTAATGATCCTGAGTATCACCTTTTTCTGATTCTTCTGTTTCGGTACTGGTCAATTTATCTTCCTGGTAAAAAATAGGCATTTTGATATAAAAAACAATATAAAGAGAAAAGATACTTTACAATGGGCTATTGTTTAAACAGTATTTGAGAAAAAACCTCACAGCCACCAACGGAATTTGAACAAAGATTTTAAAAATATACTATACTTTGACCCGTGCGTGCACGGGTTGACGTTGCACATGATATCGGAAATTTACGAAATAGATTCAATATCATTGACACACCGAATTGTTGACATTAACATAACCAAGCTTTAAGCCTAAAATAATGCTTTAATTTCACTACTCTCTACTTAGTTAGAATAATCTGCGTTTCGAGACAGCCATCGTCGGATACCCACGGGTGATCGCGTCATTTACTTATCAGTGATAAGTAAAAGACGCGATCACCCGTGGGTATCCAACGATGCGAGACAGCAGGCCTTCACCACACCCGTTATGTAGCAAAGAATTGCAGAATCGCTCAGAAACGATTTTGGAAAAATTAATGAAGCTGCATTGAAAATAACAGTTAAATTATTTATAAAAAAAAAAACATTTTTAGGCTGTAAAAACCCTTCATCTAAAAATTTAATTCATATTAATAAAGAATTCAACACCTTTTTTTACCACCGTTTTTACTTCAATATTTACACACCACGTAGACATTCGGAACTCTCGGGATTTTTCATAATAACTGCATTGAGTTAGAGTTATCTCTCTTTTTTTCTTTGTTGACAGAATACGCTATATAGCAATTTCAATAAAAATTTACATGTATTTGTGTTATAGTTTCTGAGTTTATCAAAGCAAATGTGATATTGTGGAAACATAAACTATAGAGCCTTCCTTAATTTAGCGTGAATGTAATGCGCATGCGCAAGATTGTAAAATCCAAAAAATCCACATGATTTCCGGATTTTTATTAGGAATTTTCGTTGATTATTAATTAGCGAAGCTTGATTGCGAAAAAATAAAAACAAATTGGTTATCTTCAGGTACCATTGATGTTTGAAATATATAAAACAAAACACAGTACTCCTCCGATTTCTCGGTATTAAAGCTAAAAAATTCGAGTCTATTATTTTAATATAATATTAAAGATTCAAAATCTATTATTTCCTAAATATCTCAATTGCTTTTAAAATAAGTCATAAATTAACAATTATTTTGCGATTTGTTAGTCTAGACACACTTCTTCAAAACTCCTCACAGATTAAGTTACTTCACTATACATAAAGACACTACGGTTTAACAATAGAAAAAAACTGAACGTACTCTTCTCCAAACGTGTAATTAGAATAACGGCAATTTAGAACGAGTTTGGTAATCAATAGCAGTAAGTATAGTTTCATTTTGTTCGTTTAATTTTATCGCAACAGCTAATTTACCCCTGTTACATGCTTTTGTTTTTCTGATA
This sequence comes from Magallana gigas, assembly GCF_902806645.1. Taxonomy (NCBI): domain Eukaryota; kingdom Metazoa; phylum Mollusca; class Bivalvia; order Ostreida; family Ostreidae; genus Magallana; species Magallana gigas. The sequence goes on from NC_047564.1 coordinate 31,612,915, forward strand.
TTTGATTATGGTGTGTTACTGTTTTACACAGTTGATAACTGAAAACAGAACAACAGGTGTGAATTGTGTTGTTAAAGCAATCTTTTTTAAATGCAATTTAAGGTGGTATTGGACATCTGTCGGTTTTAATGTGGATTGAAGTACATTATAATTACAATTCTTTTACCGGTTGAGAATTTTCAAACTATACAATATTAACCTCCCAAAAAAATACGTTTTAAAAATTTTAGGAATGGTAAAAATTTTAAAATCCCCAGCGGGATTCGAAATCATGACTTACAGATATATAGTAAACCCTCTAACCCACTGCACTGAGCTATTAGATGACAACTATTTATAAATTATATTTGATTTTATTGTTTATTTCGATAAATTTTACGTCACAACATGGAGGTGTTCAATACCACCTTAAGAAGAATTGTAATTTTATTGTTTTTTAAACTATATACCTTGTATTTTAATAGACGGTGTATTCCCTTTTTAAGGGGCATGATCACAAGAGAGAATGTTTATCAAAACATATGGATATGGAATTTTTGAACAAATATTCTTCTTAACATAGTTCGTATTATATTTTAACTTGTTTAAGGGCATATCTATATCTACATGTTAAATTGTAATATCTAATTGTAGAAATCAGAAGATAATGTATTTTTTTACAGTTTCCTCGTAATATTTTCCAGTTTATGCAATATCGAATCAAATGTCATGTTTGTTTATAAATGTCTTTGGAATCCCCTCTTCACCTATTACCAAAAGTTCCTTTACTTCTACACAAAAGCAGTCAGTGGTTTAATTTTCTGATTTACAAAAACAGCCGACTGGAAATTTTAACAATTTTCATTTTTGGAAGATAATTTACCAGTAGGTATATCAAATCTTAAATTGTAACCAATGAAGTTTTAGTTCTTCGGTTTGCATGCCCTTGCAACCTTTAAATCGTTTAATGTTTTAAAAAATGCGTAAATGGCTGAGTAAAGCTGCATTGTAGGAGATGCACACGTTGATACACATCTAAAAAAATATGCATTTTGCACCGTGATAACAAATGCCAATTTGACCAATATTGGCAAATAATATAACAACCTTGACTTCCATAGGGTTTTAAGTACAATGTAACTAGTTTTCTTTTCATTGAAATATTTATCTTGTAGCCAATTGTTTAACTAAATTAATAATCCCGATGTTACAACATTATACATTACATACCAATTTTAGTGGATTTAGTTGCTTAGTTGGTTCACGAAATTAACCCCTTTTATGAAGTACATTTTTAATAACATCTTGTTTTGATAGTATCATTGGTACGAATTTACGTTTCCTTGAAACTTTGCTTTTCTCTAATTTAATACAAATTGATCCGAACGAATATTAAAGAAATAATAGTATACCATAAAATCAGACGATGTTTCTATAGGTTCCTCCTTCTTCTGTTGTGCCATCATGAAGTAAATTGCTCTTTCGCTTTTCAATGCAAACTTCTTAAAACCAAACCTTCTGAAAAATTAAGAAGAAATCCTTAAATGAGCTTGAAACAAAAAACATTTGAAGTTTTCAAAATAGATTTAAATATGACCCACTACATGTAGTAAGTCAGATAATTGTCACTTAAACAAGAGTAATAAAATGGTGTCCATTTTAATCGTGATAAAATAGTCAAACTACATGTATTGTCAAAATGATGGTAGCGACTTAAAGGATATTTAATCTATAAATGGTAATAAACAACACCGTTACCCTCAACAGTATAGTGCTTTTCTGTGTGTTGAGCATCTGGTGTGAAATTTACCTAAACTGTATCACCTTGGAAGAATGTAAATGAATGAAAATCAAAATTAAAATACAATTTTGAAAATAAGCATTTTATCTATATAGAGAACCTGAAAAGCTAGCTTTGTTCTCTTATTGCAACACGCATGCTTGCTCGTTTAACCGCATTTAGCCTTATTTTTTGGTACATATATATACACCAATTCAAGGCAGTGAGAAATTAATTTCTTGTTAAGAAAATTACGATCCATCTAAAAAATTGTTTTTTTTATCAACACAGAAAAACAAATCAAAGTTAACCAACTTTTAATTTTAAATCAAATATTTGTCTTCCGGGAAAAAAAATTAATCACAATTTCTTTAATGTATATACTTAAATAGTACTTAATCCATGTACTGTTGTACCTCACAAATGTTAACATTAAGTTGATGAGTACATGATGATGATGATGATGATGATGATGGGATACAAATCATATGTGTACCAGTAATACATGAATGAGTCCAAATTATTAATCGACGACAATGCAGATATACTCATAAGTACGGAAAAATTAAATGCTAATCTTAAATGGCGTCCATTAGATACAATTATTTTTCGCCTCGCCGTTGATACGATTAATGAGCCCGATAGATTTCTGTAGTCAGTCAGTTACAAACCTAATAAGTTTCTTATTTACCCGGGGACTATCAAGTTAGACATTCAGTTACAAAAAGCGATAGAATACACAAGTCAAAGTTACAGTGGACTTACATTTTGTTCAATCTCTGAATGAATGTCATGGAATCAAACTCTTCAAAAGTATTATAATTACCTTTTAAATACCCTTTGAAAATCTTTGCTGCATCCTTGTTAATGTTTCAAATTTTTATCTACTTTTGAAATGACCCCCTTGTTATGAGAGTTTAAAAATATGTACCTTATTTATGTGTTATAACTTATGTACATGTATGCTTTTAAAGCATCATTGGAGTATCTAGTATTTTTAAGTATGTTCTAGGTACTGTTTTGTAACAACCTTTCCCTCAGGTACATGTAACTGAAACAAATGTTGTCATCTTGTTGCCTGACGCCATGACGTCAGGTATATCTAAGGTTTAAAAGTTGCATTCTCCGAAACAGTGCAGACAATGGGACAAGCAATATCATGATATTTCACAAAAAGATTAACCGATGCATGTTTAAGATGTCAGCATTTACATTTACAATTGATGAAAATGTTATATGGCATGTAATAACAACAGCGAGCAAGAGTTTTCGAGTAAAAGGGACGTTCACCATGCAGTGCATGTGTGGAATCCTGATTTAAAAATAGATCAGCATTCCACTGTTTTTGAACGGTGAAAAAGGGGGAGGGGGTCATCGCAACAAATTGTAACATATTGTCTATTACTGTACAATGTAAGTAATAATTGATGTTGGATTATCATTATTACCAAAGAGTCATCAGTTTGGATTAAAACAAATATATTTATATACAGCTGAAATGTTTCCTGGAAAAACTACATTGTAAATCGCCAAAGCGGGGTTTGACCCGATTTTCGTTCAGTTGGACGATTCCATTAATCTTGAAAAGGGATCATAACTCGCGTGTCTTACTAAATGTACATTACTACATTTAACAATTACTAATCAAGTGTGTTTCTTAAATCGTTAGATTTCTTCCAAAACATCCGATCCAAAGTATAATATACATGTATGTAGTTGTTACAAAACAAAGGTCAATAAATTCATCTGACCCCCTCCCCATGGACCTCTGCCATTGGTGAGTTCATTCGTTGCGTGAACGGTAAAAGCAGGATTTCGCGCCATTATGTCTCATTCAAAGTTTTTGCACACCGATTAGTTGACGCGTCCGTTATGATCATGCGAATACCCCAGAGCACACCATGCGTTTACATCACAGCATCGGGGTTGCGGTGAGGGGGGCTGTTTCCCCCCTCCCCTTTTTTTTTGGGGGGGGGGCAGCTGGCACTTTTCTTAACTTTATATGATAAATGGAAATATCATGGATTTGCCCCCCCCCCCCTCCTTATGTATGCAATAAATGAAACTGCAAATAACGAATTCTAATTGAATTGAAGTTACAGTTAGGGTGTTTTTCCCATGAATTTGAGAATTCACACTATTTTAATTGCTTGTCAAGATGGTTTTTATGAAGCTGCCCACACACATTCATTAACAGTACGTGTTTGTATACCCTTTCATATTTTATTTGGTTGGAAATTTTTACAAATGCCTTTCAGTTGGTTTTGCATCTTAATATAATAAATAAAATAAAAAAAAAAACGACTATATAATCTCCAGCTTTCAAGCTTACATGTACATTCCTAAAAGATTGAATTAATAAAATAAATGAATTTCAAGTGATACATGTACATGTTCTAGATCGAAGAAAAGACAGATATTTCGTTCCGTTTATAAATTTATGACCAGCAGCGAAAATTAAAATTCATTTCTAATAAGATAGCCTAATTGAAAAATGCATGCTTCCATTGAATAATTTTGTTTAGTCAGGCAAGCTAATAAAGCTTTTTGGAAAGCTTTAATTACTTGTGCAACTTTTACTTTCACATACGAACGTACATGGGTACTCTTTGATAGTTAACGAAAGAGTTACGATATCGTACCTGTATTGTAATATTATTGCGGTACATACTTGTAATGGCATATTTCGCGCGTTATAAAATGTATTTTCTTGGGTTTTTTTATGGTCATCCCGGCCAGTCTCGATCTTTTTTCTGTTTACATATTTGTTTATGCACATGGAATTGGGGGATACGACCCTTTATTTCCGGGTTGTTTTTTTCTTGATCCGCCGTTGAGATCTATACGCCCGACTATATTTTACCGGCAGTGAGAATGGCTCATTATAAGGTAATTAATTAATTGATTATTGTTGTGTGAATGAAAGTTATGTTATTTTATGATGAAATATTAATTGTTTTATTGGAACTATTTTCCGTATAATTTTTCCCAATTTTTCCGTATACTCCGTAAGGGTCTAACGTTATACGATTTTGTATGAGATTTCTTACGGGTGTATATAAGAGGTGATTTTTCCGTAAATCGCCAGTCTGCTCTTTTTCATTTTTGGGTTAACGTCTCTTTTGGATTTTTCCTGAATTTCATTTATCTCTGTTTTACATATTTTGATTATTTTGAGATCTGGTTATTTATATTTAAGGGGTCATATTTAGATCAAGTTATTTAAGGGTGGGTAAATGGCCTGGATTTATTGTTGTTCATTTTGATTTGATATGCAGACTCAATAAAATGAAACTTAAATTCTGTGTTTGTTCGTCATTGCTGAAATTGATGTCCGAATACGATAGTCATTGATTGCTATCTCGCTACACTTTTTTACTTTCAATGTTGTGTTGCAATTTAATTTTTAGCTTTTTCTAATTTCCTCAGCAGAGGTTTCAGCAAATGTCGACGCTGCAATTTTATTCTGTTCTAGACACAACGATGTGACGTCAATTCAAAGGGCAACTACTATAATTTAAAAGTAATTACAAAGGACATTACTATTTCAAATACTTTAAGAGCTTACGGAAGTCGAGAACACAGCTTTTGTATTAAATATTGAAATGTTGAGATGAGTAGGCGAATTGTCGTCCATATTGCCGAATATTATTTCTCACCAGACTGATATAGAGATATATCCTGTAGTCTCGAGTGATGTATTAACCAATGAAAGTGTGACATTTCAGTTCATTGTAAAACAATTTGAAATGTTTAACAAAGCTTGTTATCGCGGAGAGGCTAGGTAATGAATAACTAAGCTGTCAGCCGGTATTTGCATTTATAAAACGGAAGAAAGAAGAGGGCACGAAAGTTAAAGGAGACAACCAACCTTTTTACCGACGTTATATGAGGTAACAAGGTATTGTGGCCACGACATCATTAACATTTTCAAATTTCTCAACTTGGTTTTCATTTCAAATCCATTTCAGAGAAGTACCTAAATTTAAGGTCATAACTCAGACTTGAGAAAAAATAGAGACTGCTAAATCATTATATCGCAACTGCCAAAATGTTTTGGATTTTATCACAGAGGACACAACGGAGAAAGAATTGACTTGTTAAGGCTAGTACTTCTGCGATGATTGCTTTCTTAATTTCGTCAATTTAGTTCATGTACATATATATCTGTGGTGATTTAAGAAAATCTAATTGGTCTAAACAATATTGAATGAATGTTTATTTCTTTCAATCCTTATCAATGGTACATTAGGTAAAAAAAAAAACCCAAAAATATTTACAAATGTACAAATGCTGGGTCAAGTTAAGAAGGGTACAGAATTAAATAAATCGAGCTAATATTTTTTTAACAAATATGGACAATTTTTAATGAATCAATGTCATTAGTATCATAAGATTCCCAAATTTATAAGTGGTAACATTTGTTGAATATGTTATATATTAGATATGTCTTTGATAATAATTATAAAGCTGACATAATTCATAATTTGGAGACTTTTCTTATTCAAAGAAGAAAAAATTTTTGCTTTGAGACTTTTTAAAAGATTTGTTAACCTTACATAAAATAAAAATTTACAAAGAGATTTTTAAAAAAAATAATTGGTTCTAAAGAATATATTTAAAAGACATGATTCCAATAAACTTAACTGGTATTTTTCAGAGGTGATATATTTGTTACCATTACAAAAATAAAATTTAAAAAGAGGAATCTAAATCATTCATAAAGATTTTAAAAGCATATTTAGATGATAAGGATTATGTATTTAATGTTCTTGGTTTTATAAGAATTCAGTAAATTTTCTTAATAAACTAAAGGAACACAACTTAATTGTTACTGTCTACATACTTAGAATGACTTGCATAATATATGTTATCGTCAAATAATTTTCTTATATGAATAAAATCATTAACTCTTGTAGTCTTTTAGATGAAATGAAGGTTAAATAAGGTCCAGCTTTTGTATTGCATAAATATCTCTTGTAAGTGCACTATGAAAACGTACTATGTCTGAATAGCATGCGCAGATCAAAAATTTTTTCTCTTGTTTGCCAGGACTCCGATAATTGTATTACTTTGTTGAAGATGATATGAATCAACCTCACCACTTCTTTTCCTATGATTAAAAAGTACCTTAAAACCTATTCACATATGTTGAAAAGCAAAGGAGCCTTCTGGGCTTTCGTAGGAATTCTTTATATGATGTGTTATCAGTTTATACCTTAGATCAGTACATTGTCAAAAGAAATGTAAAATAGGTTTACGGTATGCATAATTATAAACAATACATATTGTTCTTCAATTTGACAAATATTTATATATATATATTATTTGATACGTTCAAAAATCAATTTTGCCAAAAAACTTCATTATGGGACACAAATCAAAACGAAAGTTGGTATTGCTATAGTAAAAAAATATTTATTGACTAAAATTATTCTATCGTATTGTGTAAACAAGTTTGAGTAAATCTTACCTCACATTGTCATATATTGTTTTTTTAAAATGCTAGGAAAGGATTGTGAGCATTTTTTTCTCGTTCAATAGCCAAGTAGATAAATCGATCATTACAGAAAATTGATTATCACATATGGAGAGCCAAAGGGTCCAATGCATCTATGGAAAGCCAAAGGGTTCAATATTCAATATTCTCTCTCTCTCGCTCTCTCTCTCTCTCTCTCTCTCTCTCTCTCTCTCTCTCTGACTGAGAGAGAGAGAGAGAGAGAGAGAGAGATCAAGATCAAAGTTATATCATTATACCGCTAACACCATTTTAATTTAACATTTTAGATGTACATGTAGTGAACCTATTTTGATGCGCAATGAAAGATAAAAAAAAGTTTTGCACATTATTAGACATGCGCTTTTGTAAGTGTGGAATACATTCTTAATAGTCATTGGTCATTTTTGTGAAAAACAAATGAAAATAATCATTAGACTGTACCTAAATATAAAACTTAATTGATCACCTTTGTTTTCTTGTTACTTTTATCCGTTTGTATGCATACTTGTGCGTGTATTATAATACGCAAAGTTAACTCAGATTTAAGGATCTGGAAACTCTTGATCTGTGTAATATCTTGGTAATTACAGGAATAAATCACCAGAACACGTGGGAATTCAAATACACATGTTTATCTAGAAAGTTCAACAACACAATTATGGCAATCTCGATCCCGAGGTAAATTCGCAAACACTACACTCCTCCCTTTTAAAATCTTAAATTCTTTCTTGAATTTAAACAAATGATCCAAGTACACCAAAATAACAGATTTGATTTAACCTTTAACACGAAGATTAACAAACAAAACTTTCAGCATAAGAAACGTCCAAATGTCACAAAGTAAGTCAGATTTCCTCAATGAGCCTACGGACGGGTTTGCGTTCACGCACGGGCCGTGGTGAGGGTATGTTCATTGACTGGTTCGCCGCCCTGGATGACATCACTCGACTGGTGGTAGATGGCGTCTTCAACGTTTGACTAGATGTTGGGGAACTTCCTGCTTCCTTGGAAGGTTCTGCATTTGGGAGATCCACTTCCTCTGGTAGATCCACTGTAGGTCTTGTCGGCTCCTTCAAGGAAAAGTCGCTCAGGGGCGGCAACGCTTGTGGAAGTTTAGCATTGCACGCTAGCAAGTGGTCAAGGTGACAAAATCTTTTGCGATTTCCGACTTGGACTAGGTAAGTAAGTGGACCACAAACTTTGTGTACTGTTCCAGGTAGCCACTTCCATTTCCCAGGCTGAATTGTAGTCTTCACTTGCACTTGGTCTCCTTCTTCAAACTGTCTGACCTTCACCTTGCCTCGATCATGAAAGTCTTTCATCCGCTGCTGACTTTTCTCAACACTCTTCCCGATGTCAGGCTTCACCAGTGTGAGACGCGTTCTAAGTTGCCTCTTCAGAAATAGCTCAGAGGGTGACACACCAGTAGTTGTGTGGGGAGTAACTCTATACTTTAATAGGAAGTTCGCTAATCGATGCTCTAGCGATTGTTGCCGTCCCTCAACATCTTTGCTTTTCAGGGCCTTCTTCACTATCTGTACTCCTCGCTCAGCAAATCCATTGGATTGCGGGTGGTACGGTGGAACGAGGGTATGTTTTATACCATTTTGACGCGTAAAGTCACGAAATTCATGGGACGTGAACTGTGGTCCATTGTCACTCACTATCTCCTCTGGTAATCCGGTTGACGCAAACAGCATCCGAAGTTTGTCAATCGTGTTAGCACTGGTGGTTGATCTCACTGGAATGACTTCCAACCACTTTGAATAACTGTCATTGACAATAAGTAGAGATTGTCCCTTATACTCTGCATAATCAATATGGATGCGTTGAAATGGTCTGGTTGCCCAAATCCATGGGTGTAATGAGGCAGACTGGGGACTGTTCCTGACGGACATACATGACGGACATGCCTGCACTGTCTCCTGAATGTTTCTGTCCAAGTTTGGCCACCATACATATCCTCGTGCAAGAGCCTTCATCCTGCACATACCAAGGTGCTCTTCATGAAGCTCCTCCATGATTCGTTTACGCAGTGCCATAGGAATTACCACTCGGATTCCCCAAAGGATAATCCCTTGTTCTATACTCAAACTGCTCCTGCGCTCAAAGAAAGGTTGAAGTTCTGGATCGTTAACCTGACTTGGCCAGCCGTTCAAGGTAAGTTCAAATACCCAGGCTAAAAGAGGATCCACCTTTGTTGCACGAGCAATGTCTGTGTTACATATGGGTAGCTCTGTGTTGTCCAGCCCTGTGCAGTAGACATCCTCATATTCTTCTGTACCGAGATTCCCCTCTACTGGCAATCTGGATAGTGAATCACAATTTCCATGTTCCTGAGATGGACGATATACAATCTGATATTGATATCCTGAGAGAATTAGTGCCCATCTCTGCATCCTGGCTGCGGCTAAGGTAGGTATACCATTTTTGGGTCCAAAGATAGTTACCAATGGTTTGTGGTCTGTGATGAGGGTAAAAGTTCTGCCGTACAGATACTTGTGGAATTTCTTCACACCAAAGATCAATGACAATGCTTCTTTCTCCACTTGAGCATAGTTCCTCTCGCTGGAACTTAAAGTACGAGAAGCAAAGGCGATTGGCCTCTCCGAGCCATCCTCCATCAAATGCGAGACTACAGCTCCCACTCCATATGCTGACGAGTCGCAAGCTAACTGCAGGGGTTTTTTCATGTCGTAGAATACCAGTAACTTGCCCTTTGTAATCATCTGCTTGCTTGCTTCAAAGCTGCTTTCACATTCATCTGTCCACCTCCACTGCTCTCCCTTTTTCAACAAGTGATGTAACGGATGCAATGCAGTACTCAGATTCTGCAGAAATGAACCATAGTAATTCAGCAAACCCAGGTAAGCCTTTAGTTCTTTCACATTTGTTGGTCTAGGAGCATCACGAATTGCAGCAATCTTCTCATCTGTGGGATGTATCCCGTGTTTGTCCACCATGAATCCCATGTACACGACCTGATCCGCCATGAAGATGCACTTGTCCTGCCGCAGTGTCATGTTGTACTGGCGCAAGCGATGAAATACTTCCTTAACAGTCTTAAAATGGGTTTCATCATCGGGGGCTGTGATCAAAATGTCATCAATTCGACACACTACTTGTGGTAGTCCTGACAGGATCTTGTCCATAATTGCCTGAAATATGGCGCTAGCGGAGCTTACTCCATACGCAAGTCTTCGGTAGCGAAATAGTCCATGATGCGTGTTTATTGTAAGGTACTCCTCTGAGTCACTCTCCAGCTCCACCTGTGAGTATGCCTGTCTTAAGTCCAGTTTTGTGAACTTCTGACCTCCTGCAAGGGACGCAAACATGTCATCAGTGTTTGGTAGAGGGTACTGCTCTTCACTGATCACTCGGTTGACAGTCACTTTGTAATCTCCACATAAACGCACGGACTTGTCCGCCTTTGGCACAACGACAATGGGGGCAGCCCATTCACTGTGTTTGACTGGATAGATAACTCCTTTCTCCTGTAGTTTCTTGAGCTCTCCTTCAACTTTGTCTCTTAAAGCATAAGGCACAGGTCTTGCCTTGCAAAATATTGGTGAACATTCCTCCTTCAGTTTTATGCTTGCTTTGAAATGCTTGATTGGATTTTGGTTCTCCTCAAACAGATCAGCATACTCCTTTGTCAAGTGTTCAATTCTGTCCTTCGTCACCATGAAAATTTCCTTCCAGTCAATCTGAATTTTTGATAACCAGTCTCTTCCCAGCAAGCACGGCTGACTCCCTTTTATGACTAGCACAGACGTATTCGTCAGATGCTGCTCTCCATATACAACAGTCACACTACATTCACCAAGAATGGGAATGATCTCCTTCGTGTACGATCTTAGCACGATTGTCGATTTCTTTAGCTTACAGCCGGTAAGCATTTTCTGATAAGTGTGTTCATTCATGATTGTACGAGCACTTCCTGTATCTAACTGAAATTGCACTATTGACCCATTGATACTTAGTCCAATTGAGTAGCTCTTGTCTTTGTCGACCTCGCTTGTGCTGTGTACGGAATAAATTGACAGATCCTCCTCCTCATCACTGTCCTGTACATAATGGGTAGTCTTATCTTGTTTCAAATAAACTTTTCCCTGGACTTTACAATGTTTAGCTATGTGTCCAGGTTTCCCACATTTGTAGCATTTAATAGAGTTTCTGTGTTTACCAGCATCCAAATAGTGCTTCTCTCCACCGCGATATCCTGGCTTCTTAGGTCCTGCTGATGTCGGTTTCCCTCTCTGTCCAGGTTTCGAATTCATGAAGTGAACCGACTCTGTATTTCCTGCGAATGATTGAGTATCCTTATCGGCAATTTCCATTGCTGTGGCTATTCTGACTGCTCCATCGAAATCTAACTTCGCTTCGGACAACAACTTCTTCTGTATGGCCTCTGATTTGAGTCCGCAAACCAACCGATCCCTCAGAGCCTCCTTAAGAAAGTCACCAAATTCACAGTCTGCCGAAAGTTTTTTCAGTTCACATACGTACTCATTCACCGTTTCCCCTTCCTTCTGGTTTCTTTTATTAAATTTAAATCTTTCAGAGATGACTAACGGTTTAGGCATATAGTAGTTTTTCAAAGCACCAACAATGTTCTCAAACGAAGTGTTTTTCGGCAGTTGTGGCTGTAACAAGTTCTTAAGAATTCCATAGGTTGCGGGTCCAATCACTGATAAAAGCACCGCCACTTTTTTTTCATCTTTTACCTCGTTCGCGACGAAAAACTGTTCCATCCTCTCCGCATAATTTACGAAAGATTCCTTTCCCTCCTGAAAATCACCAAGCTTTCCGATATTCGTCATTTCGCTTATGATTCAAGTGTCCTCTTGATCCGAAATAAGTCGAAAATGCTCCACCTCGTCGCCACTGTAATATCTTGGTAATTACAGGAATAAATCATCAGAACACGTGGGAATTCAAATACACATGTTTATCTAGAAAGTTCAACAACACAATTATGGCAATCTCGATCCCGAGGTAAATTCGCAAACACTACAATCTGGTATAGTAAAACTATATCAATTCTGGAATAAAAAGTTAAGCGAAGTATTAGCAATTTTTTTTATATAAATAATAAGAAAAAATTTCAACTGCTCCTAAGCAGTTAGAGATATATTATGTTACTACATGTGCTCTTGCTTTTTAAGATTCCGAATTATTCAATCAGTATTTAATGTTAACTGACAGATTGTTAACATTGTCCCAGCGAACCAATGAGATCACATCAAGGGGAGACAGCTTTCATTTTAACAGTGTCTTTCGATGATTCATTACTAAAGGCTTTTTCTTTACTGTAGTACCAATTACAAAAGGTGGATTGCACTCATTCATACTGAAAAAAAAAACTCATGAAAAAATTATTCTTTAAACCTAAAGTGTGTGTTTGTGTGCGTACGTGCATGCAAGGGAGGGGGGGGGGTTGCACTTATCGGTGTTTAAATATAATATCAACAACTGCTTGATCTAAATTTCATTTGAAGTTAAAATAGCCTACATGCAAGATATGATTTGTGCATTATATAAATTATACATTTTGATTTAAAGGGTTTCGTATTTGAATTCGTTTCGCTTTGTTTAATTTGATAGTTTTCGTTTCTTTTTTTTTCTTTTTTTTTGTTTCCTTTCTATTTGTGTATTACAAGAGATATATTTTTTTGTAAGATATTACAAATCTTACAAAATAATTTTGATGCAAAGTATCAGTACTGTACGAAAGCCGAGAAGGATCATTCGAGATTCGAGATTCGAAATACGAGATTCGAAATACGAGATTCGAGATTCGAAATTCGAGATTCAATATCTGAATTAACCAATCAAATCATGGATCTGAAACCTGTATCCTAGCAACATCAAACTGTTCTAAATAAAGATCATTCGTACATGCTCTTTCCTACAAATACATGTCTTAATAGCTCTTATATAGTGGTTATAAAATGGTTAAATTAACATTGATGAATTAACCCCACACAGTATAAACAATTAAATTAGAAATAACACTGTTAGCTTTGCGAATCTAAGTGGTTTTGTTTGCCCTGTATGTATTTCCCCCCGAACAATTTTAACCCGAAGTGTATTCGCCCCAACTGTGTAAAAATCGGCTCGCGAAGAAAGATCTGTTTAATCTAAATGTTTTAGCTATGAAACGAAACTCAATGAAATAATCGACATGTCAAAATATAGGTTATGATAAAGTTTTAAACCATAGAAGATATAATGATTTACAACCCCAAAGACAAAAATCCAGATAAGAATAGTGTATTGTAGGGTATGGCAATGCCATTGTCGATATGAGAGAGAGAGAGAGAGAGAGAGAGAGAGAGAGAGAGAGAGAGAGAGAGAGAGAGAGAGAGAGAGAGACAGACAGACAGACAGACAGACAGACAGACACAGAGAGAGTTTTGTAGTGTCAAATTCAGTTTTGATTTAGAATTTGAAATTGATTTGATTTGTTACAAGCATTTATAGACAATAATTAAGCCTCTAAAACGAGAAAAGAGAGGAGGTAGCTAGGGTAGGACAGACCAACTAGCAAGCTTTAATTTTAACGGTGTTAGCGCAACTGTGATTTACATCGACTCTCTCTCTCTCTCTCTCTCTCTCTCTCTCTCTCTCTCTCTCTCTCTCTCTCTCTCTCTCTCTCTCTCTCTCTCTCTCTCACCACTTAGCATTTCCTTTTCCGTGAGGGGGTTTGGGGTATTTGTGATGTCTTACATTAGCTAGCGAAAATAATAAAAAAAACATGAAATTTTCTTTAAATTGTGTGCGGATATTGTACGCCAATAATCTGTTTTCAGTATATACATTTCAAGAGGGAGGGGGGGGGGCTATATAGTCCTAATTAATTTGTCAGTTATTCTGTCCCCACTTTGTTTTCTCTTCGTTTTCCAGGTTTTTTTTATTTGGCTCGGCAAATTAATATAAAACTTTCTGTGTAGCTCCATAACGATGCACTGTAGATAAATAATGAGTAGTTTTACTTTTGATAAACAGGTACATATCCGTACTTGATTTTTAATTTGACTCTTATAATCGGATTTAATATTCCAATAATTATAGGGTAGGAAAGAGTAGACGGGACTTTTTTGCGCATATCCTACTGTACCATTCATTCAACACAGGTATTAGCACTCATCGAGTTCGACTTGCTTTCCTTTTTTTATCTACTGGATTTAAAGCTATTAATTTTTTAAAATATTTTGAATTTATGGCCTGATTATATGTAAATTAGAGCTGCGCTGGTGCATATATTTACCCAAATGGACCAAAATATAACCAAATGAATCTAAAAATTTTGACAAAATTAGTTTTAAACGTACGACTCTTTTTCAATTCTAATCGGGTATGTCCTTTAGAAAAATCTTGAACCACACACATTTTAGCAAATAAAACGACAATTGTTTCATTTTTTTTATGGGGAGGGAGGTGCTGCCGGTAAAGGACATGTATTGCTTGTGGCAGTTATGCTATACTCTCATTTGTTATAATAGGTAATACTACATATTGATATAAAATGAAAGTTTCCAATTACACTGTACATAGCTTCTATCACGCATTTTGACCCGTGCGATAGTTTAAAACAATTTTCAAAGCATTTGATGTAATTCAACCGATCATTTTTGAAATTAAATTTTCTGGATCCCCGCCTGATACGTCCGCCTCCATGGACATTAGAATTACATGTACGTTGACCATATGTACACATTAACTTAATCGGCTATGTTATGGGACGATAACATTTTTTTTCAATGTTTTTGCAGGATATGTAACGAATAACAGCCTATTTGTGGGTTTTTGCACTGATTATTTGAGATAATTTGTCGCCATCTTTTATGCATTCCACACACCACTCACAGTTTCTTTATTTGGTGTTCTGTGTGTATGGCGACAAATTGGTAAATTTGCACCACTCACCCCTTGTAGCTTCATCCTGATTACATTTTATCTGGTTAAGTGTAATGTAGTAGTATATTAAATACACACATCTTTGTTTGCAGTGCTTATTTACATCTTTAAAGATTTACTTACAAAAAAAGTAAACATTTATATGACTTATATGTAATTATTGTCAATTTTGGTGCGGTGGGGGGGGGGGGGGGGGGGGTAGGAAACTACAGAGAAACTTAACTTGGCTGTGAAACATATGCTTTTATTCTTTCTTGTTGATATATCAATGAATGAATTATAACAAAATATATGTACAACAATTAATTTTGAAATATTCATGCACAATCAAATAAAAGGTTTTACTGTTCTCTGCACAAGAAATCGGCAATGTGAACAAATTGGCACCCTATCATCCCTACCTTTAATTGTAGAGAGTAGGTATCCTTCTATATTGAAACAATTCCAAAAGTAAGACTCATAATAAGTTGTTTATTGAGGAAAAGGAAAAAAAATGTATTTATCAATAATTCCGTATGATGTGATAATATCTCAATGATTTGTTTATAATCATAGTACTAGTGTATCACTGTATTCATACATAAAAACGATAAGTAATGCTTATATTTATTAGTGAAACAGGGCAGTTTATTTATATTTAGATTATTTAGATACATGTACTAATCTTCATGCGGGGATCTAGAAAGGAGGGGGTCAGGGGATCTGGACCCCCTCCTCGGGAAAATTGGAGCTTATTAAATTTACATAGTAAAATTTTTTAAAATTGGCCTAGGATCCCCTACAGAAAAAATTAGCTACGCTTATGAAGTTCTCTACCATAACAGCATCTTTACACAAAAGGGGTGAATAAACCCGGGTTTTAAACTATTACTGGTGGTGAAATACCTTAGGGTTCAAACGCATCAGGTGGAAATGCACCAGGGCAAACAAAATCACTTAGATCCGCGAAGCACACTGCATTATTACTAGTCTACTTAGATATTCTGTGTAAAAGTAAATACAAATAATTATTTAGTTAGGTAGGGAGAAGTGAACATAGCATTTATTTGTATACAAGAGCATGTACGTATGATTTTTATTTAGAACAGTTTGATGTCGCTAGGATACATATTTTCAGATCCTTGATTTGATTGGTTAATTTAGATATTGAATCTCGAATTTCGAATCTCGAATCTCGTATTTCGAATCTCGTATTTCGAATCTCGAATCTCGAATGATCCTTCTCGGCTTTCGTAGTACTGCAATTGTCTAATTGTCTTTTACATTATGAAGTATTTTTATTTACAATCTTTATTATAATTCACTGTTTTTCCAATTCTACTTAATATCTTTATTTACTATTTTGATTCTATTTCTTGTTTCCATATCTTTTTAAAACAGTATAAAGATATTTTCACTGATTATATCAATTCTTCTTGTTCTTCTATTTATATTTTGATACCTTTATTTCCCATTTTACTAGTAATAATACAATAGGGAGAGGGCTAAGTAAGTCTTAGAACTTGTGCCCAATACGAAAATGTCTGACATTCTACGACAGTTATTGCCGAGATCAATAAGATGCCGCGGACGCTATTCTCGAATATACCACGAACGTCATCAGAATAAGATAAATATTATATACATGATATTGTAAAAACAAGAAAGAAAAAGAAATCGGCAATTTTAACTCAACCTTTCCCGACGTAGATTTTTTATACGTGTACGGAAGAAGAAAGGACACATTTTTCTCGTTCGTAAGCCAGGTACGTAGTACAAATATGCTCTCAAAGATAGATAATTCAATACGGAAGAACTCGCGCATATGGGAAACAAGATAATGCAATATTCTGTGTATAATATCCAATTATGTTTTAATGTTTCTGCTATTCGCATAATGTAACTGAACAACTGAATAAATGTCACTTTGTATATTATTAAGTTTTAAAATTTTGTATTTAGCCATTGGTAAATCGTTATTTGTCAGATCTATCGAGTTCCTTGCTGTCGATAAATAATCCGTTTGATGCATTTACATTAATTTGTACTTTCTCATTAATGATTAGTTTCATCTATTTGTAAGGTAATGCAATATTATGACGAAAGGGGACAGGACAGTGCTATGTTGAATTATAAAGGCGTTTTGATAATTTTTTTTAAAACTGCGTATTGTAAATAGTACTTATGTAAACAGGGGCATTATTATTCATCAGAAATGTTGTCCATTACCGAAAGACGACAACGGATCGCTGTAATTCACCTCCTTGATAAGGATAATCTTAATAATAAACGGAGATCATATAAAGGTGTACAACGCACTACGAATACAGTGAATGATAGCAACAGTTCACGATTCGAAACTAATATTGTGACCGTCGTCACTTCTTTATATGTATACGATTACAATACATTTACATAATTGCAAAAGTAACAAAATTAAAAACATTCATGTAAAATTTGAATATCTTTTGTGAATCATTCTATTATCATTAATTATATGAATGTTAAGCACCACACGTTAATTTAAAAAAGTGAATGACTCAGAAGTAGAAATTTTGATAATATAACGAAATATACGTAATGAAACAGTAACGTTTTCCTTCCTTTTTGCTCATGCGATTGCACATAGAACAAGAAATACATGTACATATTGTAAGGCCACGTAAGGAATATTACACGTCCAAACAGTTGAGACCTTTACAGCGAAATACTTTGAATAGAGGTGATACAGGTGTACAGAAATATGGAGGACAATGCCTTTTATTAGTAGTGTTCAGCTTTAAACCTTATTGTATTTTACTATCGAATAAGCGGTTAATTTATGTAATTTACCTCTGTGATAATCGCTAGCTTAAAAGTTGAAACAAACACTAAAGACAGCGTGTACTTAATCATTCAATACGATATTCATAATAAGTTAAAGTACGTAAATAGTTGTTGTTTATCAGCACGTCACACAGAAGAAACAACCAATTTTCAAGTATCTAAAGGGTGTCGTAATTACCAAACTTCTTTAATGTATGAGCTAAAAAGAATGCAAGTCAGTTAACTTTTATCAATGTATATTTTTTTATCTACATCATCTACACTGTCAACATCAAAATATAACAAATAGGACATTAATCAACAATGAAAACATTACTAAGATATACATTTACTTTTTTTTTTTTTAAGATCAGAATTGAATATTTGATTAGCTAAACAATGCAGATGAAAGTAGTTTTTTTTCTGGTGGCGACTCTAGTTTTCACTGCGTGTGCGTTTGCGCTTTTTAGTAAAAACACCGTGTATTTACACCTTTTCAGGAATTGTTTGATAACGTTTATAAAACTAAAGATAGTAAACAACATACAGACAAGATTCTTGCGATTTTTTCAAGAAAATGTTATTTTTTGTCTGATTTTCTGTCTTTTGGTGGGTGAACGTCGCCATTATACTTCTATGACGTAATGATAAAATTATGTTTTGTAGGAGCACGTTAATAGAAATGATATAAAGGAAAAAAGTAAAAAGAGTTCACCTTAAAAATTACAAGAAAAATATTCTATCTATTAGATAATTTAATCAATTTTTGGTAAAATTGAACCAAAATTAACGTTAGTAATACTCCAAATAAATAAGAAATTTTGTTGATATCTTGAGAAAACCGCCTTTTAAATAACAGATGGTATAATTTTGCGTTTCCTACACTTAATGCGAATAATATATTTTAAAATCACAGAATGATAGCAATGCGTTACGGTTCAAACTACCAAGTTTAAAATAATACATATAACATTTTTAAAAAAAATCTTTTGTGAATCATTTAATTGTCATTAATAATGTAAAAAAAACACCACAAATTAACAAATACTTAACAGACTCAGAAGTAAAATTTCTAGTAAAGTTTACTTAGATATAGATATAATGAAAAATAAGGGATGCAACATTTCATTCTTTATTGTTCGTGCTTTTGCAAAACCATGCAAATTTTTTTTTCAATACCTTTGAAACGTTCAACATCCTCTTTACATTAATAAAAATATTCATTAGCTTCAATGATTTTTTTTCGAGATATGTTTAGATTATATTTGATAAGCAAACTGTCATGTTTGCTTTTAATCATAATTGAAATATACTTCGATAAAAAAGATAACATAATAAAAAATGTTTTTTCTCAATACATAATGCATTCCAAAATCATCGCTTATTAAACAAACACATGAAACAAGCATTGCATTCAATCATTGGCAAAATACAAAACAATTTCAATTAAATCATGGTCTTTGATAAAATTATGCACAACTAACACTATCTTTATTGATGTGGGCAATATACAAAAAGTAAAAACACTTACTATTATTTAAAAGTAAGTTGAACAAGAGGACCACGGGCCACATCGCTCACCTGAGCAACAATTGCCTTAACTCTCATGAAATTAGCATTACAGTATCAAAATTAGCTGCAATAATGTAGCCCTCTCCCGATTTTTTTTTTGGGGGGGGGGGGGGGGGGGGAAGGAGGGCTCCAACTCCACAGGATCCTCGTAATGGTGCAAGCGCGGGAGTGATTCACTCCCGCAACGATTTTGTCTCAAATCGTATATAAATGACAATAACATTTGCATTTCTTACCTGAACTCAAACGTTGTTGATGTATATGGCATAAATTAATCCAAAAATATCAAGTTAAGTCCATATATCGGTTATTTTTCATGTATGTCAACAACGAAAATTGAATTTGTCCGCCATGTTCACTGACCTTGACCGGTTTTATTTTGTGACAGCCAATGAAAATTCAGGAGCGGATTTTGAACTGAATATAGGAATTCCCCTATTTTAAACATAATTTACGCGGTAAATATGAATTCTCCGTTGTATACCATTTCTTTAAATGATGTTTTAGTGATAGAACGAGGTAAGATCGATTATTTACACCGACATTCACGTTATCAAACCCATCAAAACCCCAAGCGTAAATCCCATAAAATCACACGAGAACTGTCATGTCTGCTGAAAAAGACGACTGGTAAACATGCTGATGTGTTTTATCTAGTTTTGATTTATGTACGGTTAGTTTGTGCACCCTGAATTAAAAAATCATTTTATCTAAAGGAAGTCAAATATAAAATCGATCTTTTCAGACCGAAGTCAGCCGCATAGATAAAATTAATTTTGCACCATTACGGAGATCATGTGGAATTGTAGCCCTCTCCAGTAAACATCAGATATAAAAAAATCGGTGAAAATCTGACGAAACCAAAAGTAAGAATGCAGATTTTTATAGATGCATGTTTTAATCTGGTCAAACATACATCAAAATAATGATTCGACTGGATCCACTCTGAAAGAATATTAATTACATTAAAGTCATGTATATATTTTTTCTTCCTTCAAGTATTAATATCTAATTTCTCTTGAGTACTCCTTGTACTCCTCTGGATCATCAGCCGACTCCTCAGTGACTCCTTTGGCCTTCAATTCTTCCAATACACTGTCTAGGTAGGTGGGGTCAGGGTAACCAAACCTACAACCATTTGAGATGGTATATAAATACATTTTTAGATATGTATCAAATAAATTGTTCTGCAAACACATCTTATGGTGACAAGATGGGTTGTAATTTGGCATACAATTTATACATGCTTTAACCAACACCATCATCCTTATGGTTCCTGGGAAGAGTGATATGGTCAAGATTTGCTACTAAGAGTTAAAATGTTCCAAAGTTCACTTACAATGCACACTGATGAAAGACCCAAGCAATAAGTCAGGCGACCCAAAATCTGAAAATCTCAATATTTTCAATAGCTATAACTGTGCATTTTGAATGTGTATACCTAACTGGCCCTCCGTCCATTCTAGTTTTGTGATGTATAGCATTCCAAGTAATTACTCCATTATGCCCTGTAGTTCTTGACCGTCCAATAGTAAACACCAACCGCCTACTGAATGCTAAATTGAGTAGCTTAGCTATAAGCCTGCCTTTTTTATTGTTTGGGAGATAACCTGTACGACTAATCCCTTTGTAAACCGTTCCGGGATTTGGATGCTCTTCCTGTAAAAAATATTGAAAAATTATGCAAAGTGAAAATATATAATAAACTTTAAACTGTCAAAACACGCAGTTATACAAAAAATGAAATTAGCGAGCATTACAGAAAAAGTATTTTTCTGCAATATTCATGACCTTCAAAAAATGTATTAAACATTAAGAGCATTAACGGACTTGCAAGAGGTGACCTATGACTTCCATTTACCATAGTAGCTTAGCATCACGTACAGTATATGGAAGACTTGGCTGTTCTTTCTGTGACATGATGGTGGACAATAACGAAAGTTCATGCACGTTCACTCTCTGTTTAGGTTTATTTGAAAAACATAGGTAATCACAGATTACAAAGCTCACCGAGACGAGACATCACCCTTATAAGACTTCATCTTTATGAGACCACCTTTATCATATTAAATGAAAATCATACTTTATGATCTTGGATATTCATGGATTCTGTTTTGACTCAATATCGTATATCATCTGTTAAAAAATTGTATGATTATCATATGTTCATATGTTAATCAATACAATAATATAAAATTAAATATTGCATCCTATCATATTTACAACATATATCATATTATACAATAAAATACCATAATAAACAATGATGAGATATGATATTGTAACGTATGATATGACATTGTATTGTGTTATACGTTATTGTATTTGATCACATAATACAATATCATATATATAAAACAATATAGTATTATATTACAATATTATATTACATAATACATCATAACATTGAAACATATGACAGTATATTGTATAATATAGTATGATACTGTATGATACTGTATCATTATTGATACATAATATGATATTGTATCATATGATACCATATAATTTGATACAACATTGTATCATATCAAATCATACAATATTATGTGATAAAGTAAAATATTATATAAATTAGAATATTATATTATACATATTGTATCATATGATACAATAATATATTTTACATTATCATACAATTTATCATATTATAAACCAATATCATATTATACAATATCGTATGATACGATATTATATAATATAACAGTATCATATTATACAATTTCATGTGATATAATTCTATATTACAGAAACTAATATCATATTATACAATATCGTATGATACAATATTATAGAATAAACAATATTGTATCATAGGATACAATATTATACTTTGCAATATCTTATGTAATAGAACCATGTGATAAAATAATAAATTAATAATACAATATTATATTATACAATATTGTATCATAATATACAATACTATACATAACGATATCATGATACAATATCATAACATAAAAATAAACCTATGGCTCAGATTCAGCATTCAAGCCTGTCAAGTGCATCAGCATACATAAGAAGCATCTCAATGCAAGTTTGGTGAAGTTCAGACCAGTAATAACTAAGATGTCATCATCAGAGGGCACTGGCAATTAAAACCTTAACCTGCTCAAGCATCTGCAACCTATGGCTCAGATTCAACATCCATGCCTGTCAGGTGCATCTGTATCATAAGACACACCATCCATTCAAGTTTGGTGAAGTTAGGACCTGTAATAACTAAGATATATTTTTAGCATCCTTGATAATGGAGATCAAGCTCTACATCAGAAGCTTCCTCTGTGATTCATTCATATTACAGTTTAATCAACTATGCAAGTGTGAAATAGTACTATTATCTATTAAACATGTGACCAGTTCCAAAAAACTTAACCATATCCAGCATCTGAAACCTATGGTTCAGACTCAGCATTCAAGCCTGTCGGGTGCATCAGTATCATAAGACGCACCATCCATGGAAGTTTGGTGAAGTTAGGACAAGTAATAACTAAGATATAATCATCAGAGGGCATCTGTTTCAATAACTTTAACCAGCTCTAAAAACCTTAACCTCCTCCAGCATCCGAAACCTATGGCTCAGATTCAGCATCCAAGCCTCTCTGGTGCATCAGTATTATAAGACGCACCATCCACGGAAGACTGGTGAAGTTAGGACAAGTAGTAACTAAGATATAATCATCAGAGGGCACCTGCAACAAAAACTTTAACCAGCTCTAAAACCTTAACCTCCTTCAGCATCTGTAACCTATACCTCAGATTCAGCACCCAAGCCTGTCTGGTGCATCAGTATCATAAGACACACCATAAATGCAAGTTTGGTGAAGTACAGACCAGCAGTAACTTAGATATTGCTATCAAAGGGCACCTGTAACAAAAACTTTAACCTGCTCCAAAAACCTTAACCTCCTCCAGCATCCGAAACCTATAGCTCAGATTCAGCACTCAAGCCTGTCTGGTGCATCAGTATCATAAGACACACCATCCATGCAAGTTTAGTGAAGTACGGACCTGCAGTAACTTAGATATTGCTATCAAAGGGCACCTGCAGCAAAAACTTTAACTTGGTCCAACAACCTAAACCTCCTCCATCATCTGAAATTTAGGACTCAGATTCAGCATCCAAGTCTTTCAAGTCCATTAGTAAGTCCAGATGCATCATCCATGCAAGTTTGGTGAAGATAGGACAAGTGATAGCTTAGATACAGGACCTGCAACAAAAACTTTAACCAGGTCCGGACGCCGACGCCGAGGGTAGAGCATAAGCTCCCCCTGACTTCGTCTCGGTGAGCTAAAAACTGTAACAGGAAGGCTTAAATGTAACAATTTTAAGTACAATATTTGAGGAACCACGTAAGTTGTTTTTAATTCTTAGATTTAGTAAATGGAGTTCAAATTTTGGTATTCTGTCAGTTCTGAATTGAATCTGGCATCAATAATTGGTATAAGACAGACTAGCTGCAATATTTTATTAAACAAAGTAATTGCTTATGCAATGATCATTGTGATGTCAAAATTATGACCTCTAGACCTTTAGATGAGATCTATTTAAAAAGTTCACACAGAAAAAGAGTTTTGCTCTTTTGAAGGATCGTATGAGGAAACATATTTGCAAATGTAAAATATGTTTATGTTTCAACATCTTTCGGAATT
This sequence comes from Magallana gigas, assembly GCF_902806645.1. Lineage (NCBI taxonomy): Eukaryota > Metazoa > Mollusca > Bivalvia > Ostreida > Ostreidae > Magallana > Magallana gigas. The sequence goes on from NC_047564.1 coordinate 31,637,109, forward strand.
TCGAATTGGTTCAAAGAGAAGAACACATGTACAAACCAATACAGGTGGTAAAGGACAAATACAAATGTTGTTTTCAAATTTTCAAATTGATCAACTAATGCAGAAAAAAGTGTATTTTTTTCAATGACATTTCTTGCAAAATTGGCTACATACAAGTGTCAACAAGCAAACAAAGTTCTGGAAACATATAGTGTCAAAAACTGATCAGGAGAAAACATTATATTGCAATTTGTGGGTTAGTTTTTTTCTTTTTTTAACAGAGGTATTAATATCAGAAATAATGCATCAGCATAAAAAATTACATTTGCTCTTACCATTATATGCAATAAAAACTTACCGCTTGCTTTCCGTCATTAAAAAAATACATCAAAACAATGGTCCCGCTGCTATCATTGAATCCTTGCAGTCTGGTACCGTTTGTTCTTATTGACATCGTTCCTGGGGGTTGGTCTCCCGTCACTTTCCCGTAGATTGTGCCACAACTTGGACAGGCTGGTTTGTACTCAAAGTACTGTTCAATACACTCTTTGCAAAATATATGCCCACATTTTCGTAGTTTTTTTGGTTTTGTTGGTGTATCCATGCAAATACAACAGTTTTCGCCCTCTTTATGCATTTCTTTCATCGTTTTGCCAAAATCATCTGACTTTCCATTATTTGTCACTGGTCTTTGAGTGATTTTACAGTTGATGAAAGCAAAATCTTCTAAATACATTTTTTCTTGTTCTTCATCCTTTAGCACAAGATAAATGTTATTCAGATACATGAGCTCAGATTTATTTGCCATAACTGCTTTGTAAAAACTAGAAGCACACGTCTCTACAGGCGTTCTGTATTCTTCTGTTCCTGCAGTAATAAATTAACTCTACTAGTTTCCATTTCTTACCATTTAAATAATATAAGGTGTATGAGAGTCTAATTTCTTTACCAAAACAAAATTAATTTCAAGAAACTAAGTTTCCTTAAAAACGTGTTATATTTTTGAGGTTCCCCATCCCACACACATACACAAGTGTCATGGGTTATAATAATTATGTGAATACATCTTACGTAAGCATATCAACACTAAACCAACTAACAAACGGCCTGGCTCAAACAAATTGGGGCAAATTGTAAAAAAGGTCGCACAAAAATACAAGAGGAGATTGAGAAGTGTGTCAGTTCCGAGGTGGGGTCAACACACACCCGAAGACAAACAAACAAAAAAGAATAAGAAAACAAACAAAAAGACGGAAAGTAATGGCTATTTACTACATAATTATAGGGAACTCTTTAATAATGTTCGATGGAAAACAAAAACATTTCTTTCTATTCATTGAATGTTAAAGGTTTGCATACATATAAAAAGCGTATAATATTTAATTTATTTGACTGGCTACGAGATGCTGTGATGTGATATGTTTACTAGAGACACATTTTGTAAAAGAACAAGAAGCGTTTTATAATGCAAGATGGCATGGTGAAAAGTTTCATTGTTTTTCTGATTCTGTTTATAGCCGTGGAGTTTCTGTATTATTTAAGCAAAACATAAATATTGATATTTTAAACCATACCATCAATCAATAGATGGTTGACGAAAATTGATAAATGTACGCTATAACGATAAGATTTTCATAATTGTTTAAATCTATGAACCAAATCAAGAAAAACAAAGAATAGAATTTTTTAAGAAGCTCTTAACTTGGATAAATCAAAAAGCTTTAAACACTGATGGTCTAATTATGTGTGGTGACTTTAATTGTCAATTAGGTTCTTTAAATAATGACAAAAGTATATGTGTCCTAAGAAATGCCCTAAAACATTTTAACTTAATTGATTGTTGGGGAAAAGACGAAAAAGATAATCTACATGGTGTAATAGCGTTAATATTCCTCAGAGCAGGATCGACTATGTTTTTATGACAAAAAATATGTTATTTCCTTTAGATAGTATTTTTCTACGCAGAGCGCCAATTAAGTGTTGAAGAAACACGTTTTAGTGGTCATATTGGAATAAGATTTGATATAAATACAACTGAAAATTCGAGAGGTAATGGGTATTAGAAATTTAATACATCTCTTCCTTAGGATAAAACATTCTGTGACGAATTAAGAAAACGTATAAAAGACGAAAATGTAGAACAGAACAACCTTGATCCTATACAAAAATGGGAACATATCAAAATGACTATTAGGACTTATTGCGTACAATACTCAAAACAAAAGGCAATGAAGAGTAAAAAGCGAATTAAATTCATAGAACTAGCACATCATTCTGAGATAGATATGTTAAACAAACGAAAGCTCCAAAAAGAACTAGATAATTACTATAATGAAAAATGCAAAGGTGCATATATTAGATCAAGCGCTATATGGATTGAAAAGGGCGATAAAAGCACCTCCTATTTTTTAGGTCTTGAAAGAAAACAGCAATATGATAATACTATTAATAGGATTAAAGATAACAACGATATGACTTATAGTGATAATGAAAATGTAATGAAATGTATTTACAATTTTTATAGTTCACTTTATAGTAGTAAAAACGCACCTGAAGAAGAAGTAAAAACCTATTTAAATGAAATAGATTGTGAAAAAAAAAACAAAAGCGGAAAGAGAATTATGCGATCAGCTCCCCGAACTGGGGAAATGTAAAGAAGTTATAAAACTTATGAAAAATAATAAATCGCCTGGTCAAGACGGTCTACCCGCGGAATTTTATAAAATATTTTGCAACGATATAAAAGAACTTTATTATGCATCACTCTTAAAAAACATTGAGCAAGGTATGCTGCCTTTTTCTCAAAGGAGCGCAATTATGTCTTTAATTTATAAAAAAGGGGAAAAGAAAAATATATCAAATTACAGACCAATTAGTCTAACTAACGTTGATTATAAAATACTTGCTCATGTGTTAGCTAAGCGTCTTCAAAAAGTGTGTAACAGAATAATTGGACAAGAACAAAGTGCCTACATTAAAGGTAGATATTTAGGCGTAAATGCACGCTTGATACTAGACATTTTTGAATATTTTATGAAGAACGAACTAGATGGTATCTTACTTTTCCTAGATTTTGAAAAGGCTTTCGATTCCGTTGAATAGAATTTTATGTTTAGAACATTGAAAAAATTTTGCTTTGGAGAACAGTTTATTAAAATGATAAAAACAGTATACAATGAACCTATTTTTAAGATGAAGAATAATGGATGGCTGTCAAAATCTTAAAAAATGCAAGGTGGCATTCGGCAGGGATGCCCTGTGTCAGCACTTTTGTTTGTACTTGTTAGCTGTTTAAATCAGAATATGTGGAGATATAAATGGTCTGACATTTAATGAAAATAGTGGTATGATAATTAAAATAGTTCAACACGCTGACGACTGCACAAATATGTTGAAAGATACAAATTCTCTTAAAAAGGCAATAGAAATAATTAATGAATTCAGTAAAATGGCTGGACCGAAATTAAACTTAGGAAAAACGAAATGTCTTTTAACAGGGTCTTTTATTGAAATATATTCGAATGATAATTCAATACATGGAGTTATAATTAATAAAAATTGTGTTAAGTCTTTGGGTATATCTCTTGGTCATAACTATAAGGAATGCTATGAAAAAAATTGGACCAGCAAATTAGAAAAGCTAGAACAAATTCTAAGCGTTTGGAAAAGAAGAAATTTAACAATATTCGGTAAATGCACAGTTGTTAAGACATTAGCAATAATAAAACTTGTATATAATGCCTTTATATTATCTAACCCAGATAATGAATTTTTTAAAGATGTGACAAAACTAATTTTCAACTTTTTGTGGAAGATAAAAAGATATAATTAAAAGAAACACTCTTATTGGCGAAATTGAAGAAGGGGGTATTGGGATTGTAGATATAGAGAGTAAATTTCTAGTTGCTAAGGCATCTTGGATTACACGTATTTTAGACGACAGAAGCATCACATTCAGAACCCTGTCTGATATTCTTGATGAAACAAATCTCTCAATCTATGATGTGTTAAAAACAAGTGATTGTAAACAAAGTAAATCAGACTTTTTTTTAATGACAAAACGTCCACACTTTTATGTTGAAGTTTTTATTGCTCTAAACAAATGTAAAAGATGGAGACAAGTAAATCACCTGAAGAGAGATGAATTCTTAACATAGTTTATCTGGAATAAAAATCTTTTTACTTACAAATCAAAACCATTGTGCTTTGAAAATTGGATCAAAAGTGTTATTTTATATGTGAAAGATATTTTTGATGCAGATTGGAATTTGTATGACATAAATAATTTTTCTAGCATCATGAAAAAGAAAAATAATATTTTTTTGTGAGTATATTATGCTTAGAACGTGTTTTAAGAATTATATAGCAATATTTGATTGTTCATATGCAAAATACATTTATATACAACAAAATGCTAGGTTTATCTTTAAAGATGGCCTGAGTAGAAATACAGAATGTTTAAAGAGATACTTTTATTATTCTATTGTCGTGAATATGAATTTTAAGAGATCTGTATATGAAAACAGATGGGACAAATTGTTTGGTATATCGACTGGAATTATTTGGAAAAATATATATCATCAAAAAATAAAATGCATGTATGATAAGAAAGTTGCTGAATTCAATTATAAGTTATTGAACAGTGTACTCAACACTAATTTAAGTGTTAGCAATTGGAACAAAGATGTATCAGCCGAATGTGAATGTTGTCAAGCAGTCGAAGACTGTGAACATCTTTTATTTAGTTGTAAATCAGTGAAACATATATGGCAAGAGGTGGAAAATTTCTTTAATTTTGGAATATCATGGGAAATAATAGGATTGGGGTTCCATTGTGAAAATAATGTCAAAACTAGAAGGTTGAAAAATATTTTGTCATTTATCTGCTTTTTAAATTTTAAATACAAAATGTCTTGTAGAATAAATCAAGAAAGAAAGTCAATAAAAATTAAAAATATTTTGTGAAAAATTACTTAATTGTGGCAAATTGTGTTCTTTGAAAAGCTAGAAGTATTACATGCACTGATGATATGTACTTTACTTTAAGTAATTATATGTAACTTTATGCATTCTTCAAATTTTTATTCCACATTCTGGGGGGTGCATGGGGGGGGGGGGGTGCAGTCCTCCAGTTGGAAGACAAGGGGTTCAATGGACTACGGATTGGGCTATGTATGTAAATCCCTTGTCTGTGTGGAAAAGATTGTATATGTACGGTTTTTTTTGTGTAATACTATTGTTTAAGCTATATTTGACATTGTATTGATACGAACATTATCTATCAATGACTGAATGTTATCCCCCGTTTCTATTTTACATTACTATTATGATATATACATGTATCCATATAGACTATGTGTTAGATCATATGTATGTCTATTGATACCTTAAAAAATACAATCATAAATACTAAAGAAAATATATATATTTTGTACATTATATATATAATCATATGATTTATTTATACTGCTGAATATCACTACTGATCCAGGGGGCCCCAGGCAGCCCAGGTGATGTATATCTAGAGAGCCTCTGCGGAGGTATTATCTCGAATTTAAATGTAAATTGTTTAATAAATATTCATAGATTAAAAAAAAACACTAAACCAACATAATTGAACCATCATTTGCTTGCATCATAAAAATACCCGATCTCATTAAAGGGGAAGGAAACTAAAAATATGTTGTATGATAAATCAATTATCATCTAATTTTATTTTCACTCAAAACCCCAAAACCATGGATAAATCAAGAAATATTGATCGCTTAATTTAAATGAACTTTAATCTATGACGTCACATCATCTTTATATTCCGGTTTGTTTGAAATCAACATTCCATCAGCATTAGCATTCCTGATATCAGCTCTAAATGACAAGTTTTGGAAAATTTGACAAATATCTTTTTGAGCTGTTCTTTTACCTTTGACATACCACAGATTTACTAACGAACATCAAACGGAGCATGTTAGTTGATATCTATAAGCAGAGTTAAGTGTCAGAGGAATCTCCCCGTAGTTGTGTAAATTGTCAAATGACGCCTAGTAGAAAATGTCTGCCATCATTAATTTTACATGTTAATTCCAACTTTAGAGAATTTATTTTAAACATCCCGATTACAATTTAAACATACTTAATATTCAGTTGGCAAAGAACTTTACTTGGAATAAAAATTTACTCACGGTCAAATAAAACTTTTAATGATAGCAGATTAACAGCGTCATTTATTTCATAAAAATGTATAACGGGTTATTTTCGCCCTTCTACACTTTCAAACAGTTTCTTCCCGTCTTGAATTCGCCCGGACACTTTTGTGTTTACTATGATTTGATTTGAGACATTGGAATTCGCCCAGTCTTAAATTCGCCCAATGACAACGAGGGCGAAAGGGGCAAAATAAAACGGTGGCGAATATTTTCCTGTATTTAAATATTCATGCATAAATGTATTTATTCTTTAGATTGATGTGTGAACCTTAACATTCTAAATTTTGTTCAGTCGATTACTTAAAGCTGACATGAATTCATAAATACGCATCATTTCCTTTCGATTTCTATTGTTCTGCTCATCGCTATATATATTATACATACAAATATAATACCTAATAATATATTTATTTTTGTAAATAGAAATTGCCATGTTTTATTGTCTTATGTTCTCTGTTTATTCTAGTCACAATACTGTGTTATTTATCTATGTTTTATATATGCAAGATTGCTTCTTTGATTAACAGTATTGTGTTTTTGTAGTTTACATTGTGGCATCTTTATGTTATATTTTGTACTTTGTCATTTATTATATTATTTAATAAATGACCATTCTTATTACTTAATCAATGTCTTGAGTTGTATTGTGTCAAACCGAGCACCACCATATCAGTTATCCATAAATACAATACATACCTATATAAGGCCGACAGCACTATTTATGCTTCACCGTATTCAGAAATTTCGTACACCCGAAAACGTACATGTAACCCTGTACGAAAAGACGTGTATAAACGCGTTTTAAATAAAAATAATATGACAACCACTGCACTGGCAAGATATATCAATTAAACGACGAAACAAGACAGACTGAAATCCAGCTAGGCGCAGATACTTGAAAAATTCCATGATAATTGTAGACCGTTTTCCTGTGTATATTATAACATCACACATGCACAAACCACACACTGTGGCAGATCGAGCAATATCAATTATCGCATGGATTTTAGAAACGGGTTTTTTTTGTAGGAACGGATGGAAACGATGTTATGTTATTACTTCCTTCGATTTACTGTCATTTAGCTACTGTGTTGGATGTAGTACCGGTACCGCCTGGGTTTTCAAGAAGATGCAGACGTTATGCTCTCTGTATGAACGACACACGTTTTTGATGTGCATGCGAAGTAATGCGACACTGTCTGTGCAAAATAATACGGGTACCTCGGAAATCCTTTCAAAGAATAAATATATTTTGTATTTCATTGATTGTTGTTTTCTTTATTCTTTATTACAACATTTTACTACAATGTGTAGTTCATGCATTTAGAAGTCCGTGTAACCTGAATGCCTCGATCGGAAAGCAACCGATCGTAACTTTCTCAACCGGTATATATTCCCCAGTCGCAGTAGAGGAGCGATCGAAACTAATATGGCGACCAAATGCTTTTATGAATTCATGTCAGCTTTAAGTAACAGAAAAGCATAGACGTGCGTTTTATTCAGAGCACTGTGTACATTGCATTGTTAACTTAACCAGAATAGATAATGTAATATCAAAATAATATTTTTTTTTTGGTTTTTAATGCAAAACTGAAACAGTTCTGCATCATGTCAGCCTCCAGTAATTACGATTTCTTTAACTTCAAACATTCACTATTTCATTATTATGAAGTTTATTTTCAAAACAGCATGACCACATGTAGTAAGATATTAAAATAAATAAAATATGTTTTTGACTCTTCTTCCCCTTTAATCCTTATCTGATCATTTGTTTGATTAATTCAACTTTCAATTTTCTCTCATTTTCACAGTTCCAATTTAATTAACAAACAGAATAAAAGACTTAAGCCTTAGTCACAACTAGTCGTGCCTCTATGAGTGGTCTACAGGTGGACTTTAATGAAAATTTTGCGAGAGACACAAGAGCATCTTACAATCTCTGAAGGATGCACGGTGGCCTTACCACATGCGAAACAATCACCACAGTTTCCTTGCTAGATCTGAAAATGCACGCTGCACTTGAGCTTCACTAAAGGAACAGTAAATGTAAGATAACCGTACGATTTGACTTGGACGAATGAGAAAGGAGATCTCACATGTTCCTTGCGTTACATGTACGTTACCTGCAAGTCGCTTGTACACACCATCAACATATAAATTGAAAGCACAGTAAACGTTAGTCATACTTACTTCATGCATACACCAATTGCTCCCGGTGCATAAACAAGATTTTTATTTTCAAAAATAACGTTGAAAAAATCACTATAAGGATAAGAAAATCGACAATTTTACAGTTAATCAAAATAAAACCAATGATTCTAAAGCAATCCCCTTCTAATACCAAAATCAAACAAACAAACACGTTCTTCTTGTCAAAAAGATGGAAGGTAAAGAAGAAACACACGACAAGAGGGAACTTTGTTTTGAAGTAGATTGTAGAAAAGGCAGGAGACTTCCCGATCACTTCCGAATATTGATTTTCATCTCATATGACTATTTAAACTTAATAAAATTGTTTTCATAATTGTATCAAATTTAGAATACAAAAAAGAATTTGTATAACAATAAGACTGATTTTTAAAATAAATGAAGGGAAATTATGTTACTCTTTTGATAATAAGATTTGTAAAATCAAAGTTATTTGATGCCGCTTTTTAGTTTCAATTGAAAGTTTCGTCAAAGCTTTTTTCGAAAAAAATTGTAAAGTTCAACAAACAGTTAACAAAATTGTAAAATCATTTTTCAAATATTACATTGGCTGGGGAAATTATCAGTTGATAATTAATGCGACGAAATTAGATTTTTGCGCAAATTTTCTTCTGAATTTTAGAGACGTTTTTTGAATTTTATAGTTTTCAAAATATTCTTCATTTGTGTCGCCCAGTTTAACTAGGCTAATCATCAAAGCAGCAATCACAGAATGATAAAAGTCTTCTTTTTCAACAAGTTCTTTTGTGGTTTCAATATTAAAAATGTAATGTGAATAGTAAAAACTGTCCGTGCAGCTGTCATAGGGTACAGAAAGACGTCGGTACGATTGACTTGCAGGTGACCTACAACGCGAATGTTATTACTGCCGTTCGCAATACAAACCTACATCTGGTGCACAAGAATTGTAAGAAGGAAGTACTGTGCCAACTGGCATCGCACGTTGCAAGTGCCAACTCGTCATTAAACAAATTTGCACAGGACACCTACGACTGGCATGCCAAATGTCCTTTTGTCTTACGTTGCACTCTCAATCACTTCAACACGATATTTAAGGCTACGATCAGCCACGGGAGCCACGGTTGGCAAAACCCGGAACACACACTAACACTAAACATGTACAGCCAGTTGTGACTGAGGTTTTAAGCTAAGTTTGCATATAATTATAAAAGAGTAAAAATATATTTACCAGTCCCAAGAAGAGGAATAGCAATTGAGTGTAATCTTGCCTCATCTGCTGTCTTTATTATCTTCTGAATTATATTTTTTAAGATTTTTGCAAATTCTGCATGATATTTTGCATATTCAGAGTCATATACCGGAGTGATAGCATGGATTATCATCTTCCACTTTGAATTTTCTTTGAGCCCCTGAGAACAAATATCCCCATAACTCATTTTCTGGGGTAAAGGCTGTTGATCAGGAATCATTCTGAAAATATATTTAGCAATTGCATCCTTTGAAAGATAGTTTTCATCTTGTGGACAAACAATTGCTTCAGTAGCAATATCTGTGATATTGCCTATGTGTATCCTAATTTGCAAACTATTTGATACATTCACAGTGGTAAAGGAATTGGAGAGTGGCATGGTAGAATGGACAGTTTCCTCCACTACAAATGCATTTGTATCATTTTTCTTCTCAAGGGTTTCAGACTTTCCAATTATGGTTGCAGATGGCTCTCTCTGTAGAAAGAATTCTTGTATTGCTCTCACCATTGTCTCATCTCTGTCCACAAAGTGAATTTCCTGGAGACTCTTGAATGAATAGTTCTTGCTAAATGACATTGCTGCTCTGTAATATTCTTCAACACATTTATCCCTAGGGACAGCAAATATACCTTAAAAAGTAAGAGACAATAATGTTCAAAATGAGAACCTGCATGCACATACACATTGCATTTTAAGACAAGAGGCCCACAGGCCTTGACGGTCAACTTAAATACCATTGGCTGTAGATGGACCTGTCAAGAGTATTATGTTTGCATTTTAAGATTTTTTTTTTAATTTAACCTAAATGTTTGCGAATAAATAATTCATAAATTCATGAAAGGAGAAGACAAGAGTCTGAGGAATCTCCAATTGTCTACACCCTTGCACCAGGAGTTAAAAATTGTAAACTTCTGGTAAAAAAAAACAACCCTTTTTTAAAGCTTTTCATTTATGTGTGCAATGCATACAACACAACCAACAGCAATAGGTTACCCAATTGCCTTATATGGATAACCTAATACAATATGTTGACTTTTTGACACCCCTCACAAATTAAAAAGCCTGAACCCCTGCCCCTTGGGCAGTGAATTTCAACTTTTATGAATAGGATATTATAAACATAATAACAATGCATTTAGTTTATGTCTATAAAAGTACAGAAACAAATATAGTACTTTTTTAAACATTTTCACTGTTGCCAATTTGACCCTAACAGAGGACCATGAATTTGGTCTTTAGAGTGACTCCGGTGACCCATCTTCGTTAGCCAAGGGTTGTCGGTCCACTTCGCTCCACATAAACCCTTGGCAGATCTCATTACGAAAACTTACTGATGCGGTGGCGCTATCTAGCAAGTAACTTGAGTTGCACCCCTTGTTTATTTACATTTTAATCGAATGAAACAACTGGTAATATACATACTGTGGCATAAATACAACTATAAAACATATTGACTAGCTAGCGAGAATAGGAACATAATTAACAATGCTATTAAATAGGAATGAAGAAATAACATAGAGAAAGCAAGAAATGTTTTATCTATAGTGTTTGTAGAGGCCTGTACCAAGTGAAAAAGCCGCTATATATGAATGCATTCAAGCCATAAAAGAAGGTATTGTTGTCTGAATTATTGTGTACAAAAAAAGTTAAATAAAATACAGCTCATTGAACCTTTAAAAGCAATAACCATAAGCTGGGACATATATACTATCGGAGTAGGAAACTTCTTCATGTCGTTTTTTAAAGTGATTTGGTTAGACCATACTTGTGGAGGTACTGTACTCTAACACATGTGCCTTAACTTGTGAAAAGCACCGCATGTTTTACTAAAGATCACATGTGTGTTTCTTTTAAAGATTATTTATAAGTGCTTCTTTACAACTCTGCAATTGGATTAGCTACTCGCAGCTGCAGCCAATCATTAAAGGTATCAGTTCACCGAGTTTTCGTAATGAGATCTGCTTAGGGTTTATGGGTAGAGGAGTGGACTGAAAACCCTTGGCTAGCGAAGATGCAGGTGACCAAAATATGTGAAAATTTGACAGCATAAAAAATCCAGTCCATTTTCTTTATAAATTACATGTAGCATACATATACGTGGGTATGATAAGGCTACTCTCAGGAATCAATTACTGATAATTAAAAATTCCAATCAATATGACATATCACAATAAGCAGCATAATGTCATATTTTACTCAAAAACATGCCAGTTTTAACTTTATCTCTTGTGCCATTTATAAAAACTACAGGCATAAAATGTCACTAGAAACTCTTCTAACTTAACATATCTTTGATTTCTCAGTATTATGTAACATATTCATTGTTGACGTCACATGCATGTTTAATAGATAATATCAATGTCGGGAGACAAATCATTCGAATGCAGTGTAAACAAGCTAGGTCGAAATAAGACTTATTCAAAACAGATAGCCCAGATTTAGATGAGTATCAGATGAGTATCTAGATAGGATAAAATCAGATTGTTTTATTAGCAGGTGTTATAAAGTAAGCAGATGGACATTTATATGGCTTGACTGGCCTCTGTCAGTGTGTACAAAAAAAAGCAAAAGTATGTGTATAACTACCACAAATATTATGAAATATGAATTTAGCAAATATCAAAAACATATGACCTAAATACTTGAAAAGTGCTCCTAGAATCCTTTGCTTCTTTGTTGTGAATAAAACTAATGAGTATTTTCAGTATAATTGAAGAAATTAAGAGGGTTTGCAAAAAATAATGACAGTATTTAATTTATGCAATTAATAAATTCTAGCAGTCATTCTAATAAACATGAACTTGCCAATTGAATTATTGTTTTAAGCATATAAATGAACTCCGGGGTAGTATTCCACTTTTTGATTTTTTGTTAAGGTAAAATAGTGATCTAGATAGCTATCTTTAGCTGTCACGTGATATCATTGCACGACATCTTCGAGGAGCGACTCGATTCCTATCGAAAGTAGAAATTTAATTCCCTAGAGAACACTTTTACTTGTTATTTATATTCAGCATTGTTTTATAAAATGACCATTAAATAGACGATCATTTAACTCAGAGTTGCCTTAAGCTACCCACGTATTAATAAAGAATTAGGTACAGTTTCAGTCATATTTTGTCCAATTTTAGAAAGATTTTTAACCGGGTTAATAGTGAAAATGGTGGGCGGGCCGGCGGTGGGCTGCCAAAAGGGTACCCTAATTGTACGGATAACTCCTCCTACAGTTCTCAAGATAGGAAGTTGTTCTTTTGCAGATCAATTGAACTTATATTAGAAGTGTGCATATTGCTAGAATTTTGATTTCCAATAATTTTTGAAAAATACCAGCTTTTGAACCTAGTCATTTTTCGGTAAAATATTTCATATAAGTTACCCTCATTGTACGGATAACGCCTCCTACAGTTCTCAAGATAGGAAGTTGTTCTTTGCAGATTAATTGTACATATATCAGAGATGTGCATATTGCTAGGATTTTGATTTCTGATTATTTATGAAAAAAATACCAGCTTTTGAACTTAGTCATTTTTTGGCAAAATATTGCATATAGGGTACTCCATTTCACTGGATACGGGTTGACATTGATTATGGATACAGTTCACATAAAAGAAAGCCCGGTTTGCTGTCGCATTGACCGCTTTTCACTTGTTAAAAATATCACAAGAAATTGAATTGTAAGGTTTATTTACACAAGAGTACCCATAAATCAAGAATCTACAAATAGTTACCTAATTAGACTTTCACAACCTTAATTGTGACGTCATAAACGGTGCATTTTACTGTAATTTTCATAAAACTGAGAAGAAGACACCAGATCCTTAGTAGTTTTTTGAATAGAAAAATATGTCCGCAGCTGTCGCCCACGATGAAACTCATATAATAACTTTATCATGTGATATTACATACGGCTGCGAACACATTTTTCTTTTCAAATATCTATGAGAAATTTTACCTTTTTTAATCACTTTTAACCAAATCTTAGAAATATGCCAAAATTTTGAAGTCGTAATTATTTTTTGCAACAAGATTAAAGTGTATAACTTGGTACTTTATATACATACATGTTCAAGATGTTATATGTGTATTTTTATGAGATTTAAATTAAACAACTTTTGAATTTTAGGGCAAATATGGAAAGAAAATTTACCTTTCTCTTTGAAATTATCGATTTTGAGGGAAGGATATTTTTAAAAGACATCCACCATATCTTTTACATTTTTAGAACCTGTATCTCTCTTTCCATGACAGTGTAGCCATTCATTTATTCAACATTAATTCAGGGAAGAAATTTTTATACATGTTATAAGAAAGCCTAAATAACTTAAACTTTAACCTTCATCCTAGGTGGGCATAAAGCAAAAAACCTACCACAACTAATCGCAGGTATAGCAATTGACCTCATATTTCTTTTATATGCTTCTTTGAAGGTAGCCTCAACAAAATCTTGGAGATCTTGAAGACAGCGCTTTTTATCTTTGTAGTCTCCCCATCTTGGCCCTACAGTGTGAATCACACACTTGTAAGGTAATTTGCCTGCAGATGTTACACAACAGCTTCCGACTGCAATAGTACCATTTTTCTGCACATAATCCCTGCTCTCCTGATCAAACTCGTATCCAGCAGCTTCTGAAATTGCTGCTGCTACTCCTCCACCATGCATTAGATTTTCATTTGCTGCATTGACAATGCAATCAACATTTAAACGAGTAATGCTGCCTGCATATATCAGTATTATCAAACCTTCCTTTGTTTTCAATTCTACCTTACGAGATCTTATACTTTGATTCATACTAAGAGGCATTTTCTTTGAGTTTGTGTCTTGATTGTTTTTTTCAGGCATCTCTAAATTGCTGCTCTCTTCTTCAGTTTTTGCAAATGTTCTACCTGCTCTTCTGTTTACTTTACCCGTGGACAGCTGTAGACTTTCTTTTGTTTTACCTACAGTCATCTGTAGAAGCAAACCCTTTACTTCTTGAAGGTCATTGTAACCTTCGGTGATAATTTCAATGTCGTTGTCCGAGTTTATGAGACAAACATTTGGTTTTTTCTGCTCTACATGCTGCATTGCTTTTTTAAGTTCAACGTCATTAACATTGATCAATACATTTTCAAAGATCATCGTTTTTACACTCCTTAATATCTGATTTATATCATCTTCAATATTTTTGACACTTTTAGCATCTACAACAGAAATGCAAAGAGAACCTTCCGTGTGCACTGCTCGGTTTGATATCCTTTTGAACCAGTCTAATTTGTTACCAAAGAACTTAACTGCTTGATAGTCCCGTTTAGACATAGGAACTTTAGCTATGAAAACAGTTTCTCCCATGGTATCCATTTTGCTGGGAAAATCATTCTGAAACTGTAGTTAGAAATTCTGATCAGATACTCATATGTATCTAGAATTTTATATTTCACTACTATTCACTGTGAGTCACAAACACTTCATATGCTCCTGCACCTCTTAAATTAGATTGCGTAATACTCTGAAATCTTGCAAATAAGCTCTATTGGTTAGAAAGTTAAAAGTAAATGATAGCTTTCATGTATTAAATTATCTTGCAGCTACCTTTACTTTACAGATCACCTCTGCAACAATGTCTAATTGACTCTAATATAATGTAGCAATAGCTGACAGCCTTTCCTGCACCAAGTACAATAAACATTTAATACCATATTTTTTTTGGCATTTATGCTTCCATTTTAAAAATTTAAATATTAATTAAGAGGTATTTGAAACATTTCATTTTTTCTTATAAGCAACCAAACTCTCAAAAAAACATTAATTCTATAAATATTTTAATGTTAGAAAATGTCATAAGGAAGAAAAGGCTGTAAGGAGATACCGATACAGCTTTTTTTAAGCAATGATTGATGACAGATTGCTTATTTTTATGATTAGCTATAATTTGATTCACCAAATCATGCTGATTTGAAATATTTTCCCGATGATGTTGAACTTAACAAATAAACACAATTAAATCGATCACTATATTTACCATTTCTGGGTCAACACTACTTCCATGTCTGGAATCTAAAACACAATTAGTGATAAAAATGTAGTAAAAAATTAATAAACTGTTGTATATATACATCAATTTCATCTATAATCATAAGGTATTTTTCCAATATATTTTCAGATTAACAATTAAATTACCACATATACTCACCTATAAGTATTGTTTGCCTATAAGTCGGTTGCATGTTTTGAGAATTATTTTAAAGATTTTTCTGTTGACCCTCTTATAAGTCAGATTATACTTTTTTAGAATAATCAGTCTACAGATTCTCAATCAAATTAACATGTTTTATCAAGTATAACTAAATGAAAATATCATTGTTTGACCCCTCTGTTATCATTTCTAGATGCAATGCATTTTAAAAGTGTTGTGTTCAGTTAAGACATCTAATCTTGTTGATAGTAACTTTCGATTTTGGGCGCTATTTTATATATATATATATATATATAAACACTCATGAAAACTTGGTATGAGCTCTAAAATTATTTAAAATACTATTGAAAATAAAATGATAGTGATTTGATCCCCTGTTGACTGATTAAGATGGTCATTAGCCCCTTTAAAAACTGGTAGAATTTTAAAAACATATCTAAACTACTAGAGTCAATCAACAAGAGGGTTTTACAAACAAATCTGCTATATTTATTTTAGTGCTAATTTCAAAAAAGAGTATGTCACAGAATGGAACCCTTATCCAAGCATCTTTTATAGATGCGATGGATGAGGGTCATTTTCCGAATTAGCCGTAAGGCTACGAGGGTTTAAATGGAATATCGCGTCACACTTATGCCCGTGTATCTTGTTTTAAAGTTTTTAAATGAAAAGTATTCACACCTTAGTGGTTCTCACACCTTGCTATATATACCCAATGCTGACCAGTGTCCGAGTCTTTTTAAAGAATAAATTTAAAATTTTGTGTAATCAATTGTTTTTAAATTTGTTGTCAAGCGGTGGGACTCAAACGACTTTATTTATTAATGTATTTAGATACAAATGTTGATGGGAGGGTATTTAAACCCTCGTAGCCTTACGGCTAATTCGGAAATAACCCTCATCCATCGCATCTATAAAAGATACTTGGATAAGGGTTCCATTTCCCTCATTGAGCCTCCAGGGTTTACTCTGGTTTAAATGGAATCTTTAAAGAATTTTTGACAACAAATTTAGAAAATAAGTCACTGCACCGAAAAAATTACAATAAAACCGAACATAGAAAAGATCAACACAACATTTATTCAACATACAAATATAAGCAATCATAAAGATACAATAATTATATTCAGAATATAATTACTTTTATATATATATATATATATATATATATATATATATATATATATATATATATATATATATATATAACTTTTTCTCTTTTCACTCAAGAATGTCCACACAAATGTCCGTGATCAAATATCAACACTTCCTGGGAAAATCATCACAGGGGTCACATCACCATCGGATCTGCTTTATCCGTTGAGGTCGAGGTAGTCTGAAGAACAGTGTCAGAAAAAGGATTTGATAATTCTCTCCTATAAAATGTATAAAATGTTTTTGCATTAGTCCAATTAGCAGTTTCAAGAATTTCCTTGAGCTGAACACCACCAGCAAATGCTGCTGAGGTTGAAGCACTTCTATAGGAATGAGCAGAAAATATTTTATCATCAATACCAGATCTTTTTCAAACTTCTTTTAACCATCTAGCCACAATGCATGTGGAAACTTCTTTGAGAGTTTTGAAAGAAAGAAATAATTTATTTGATTTCCGTTTTTCTTGTGTAATTTTTAAATATTCTTTCAAAGTGTGTAACACACAACAACTTTTATCTGGAAAAGAGCTGATCTTCCATTGTTGTATATCATGACCTGGTCTTGAAGTTTTTTGCAATTCATCAATTGTGAACACAACGTATTCACCGTAATCAGCCATTTGATTAATTTTTAAAGATACTAGAGTTTGAACTCTTTGTGCTGTTGTTAAAGCTATCAATGAAACTGTTTTTAATATCAGAGTTTTTATATCCACATTTTTCTAATGGATATAATGATTTCAGATAATCAAGAACTTTACCAACATCCCATGTCATAGTATATTTAGGTTTGGGTCTCTTAGCAATAAAAACTCCTCTCATAAATCTAATGATCATTGGATCTTCCGCAAATGAAAAATTACTACATACTGCTAAAGTCTGAACAATAGCTGCTTTATGTGCATTAATAGTATAATAAGAAAAATCATTTACAGCTAAACCAGAAAGATAATTTATGATCTGGTCACAAGATGATCGCATGGGATTAACTTTTCTCTGATTACACCAAATGACCCACTTATTCCAAATAAAATCATACTTTTTGTTTGTACTGGGTCTCCAGGAGTTTGTGATATATTTGATAGAGTTTTTTGATAATCCTTTACTTTTGAGTTTAGACCTGACACATGACATGCAAAAGGAAACAGTTTCCTTTTGTTTAAGGGGTGTAATTGATTGTTGTGAGCTAGTCGCAGTAAGTCGGGAATTACTGGAAGTCGAATAGGATTCCCTATTAACATTTCTAGTAGTTTTGGATACCAAGATTGAGTTCCCCATTTTGGTACAATCAGAATGGCTTGCCTCACCTTGTCTTCTTCCAACTTCTGAAGAACTTTTCCGATCAGACTAAAAGGAGGAAATATATAAGGTTTAAACTTAGTCAAGGAAATAGAAAATGCATCAGATGTGATTGCTAATGGATCTGGAAACCATGACACATAATTATCTTTTTGTTTATTCAATCTGGAGGCAAAAAGATCTATGTCAGGATAAAATAATGCTTCGCAAATATTCTCAAAAATATTTTCGTTTAATTTCCACTCTGTTGAATCACTAAATGATCTTGATAAATAATCTGCAGTAATATTGTTTTTTCCCGCTATGTGAACTGCCGAAACAATATTTCTTTCATCACACCACAGAAAAATTTCTTTTGCAATCTCAAGTAAAGATATTACCGAACCACCTTGATTATTTATGTAACTAACAGCTGAACTATTGTCAGATTTAATGCAAATGTGGTTATTACTCATCTTATGACATAAACTTTGTAATGCAAATTTAACAGCTAATATTTCTAAAACATTTATATGCAATGGAGATTCATTCTCAGACCATCTTCCACTTGTATGAACTCCTTTTAAATTTGCACCCCAAACAGCATTAGATGCATCTGTTTCTAAATATACATCAATTCTTGGATAACTTATCCATTTACCATTTTTCTCTTTAATATTATTTTTCCACCATAAGATTTCTGCTATTGATTTTTCACTCAATAAAATATGTCCCTCATAATCATTATTAGAGATTGCTAACGCTCAGACTTTGCCACTATCTAAATATCTAAATTGTAGTGCTCCTAAATTAATTGCATTCAATGATGACGTGAAAAGACCAATGAGTTTTGCCACTTCCCTTATTGAATGTATTTTCCTGTTTCTTAATACTGATTCACATTTTGAAATAATTTTTTCAATCTTTTCATCAGGTAAATAAACCTTAAATTGAACAGAATCAATAATGTGTCCCAAGTAACGAATTCTTGTTGATGGTGTTAACACAGATTTTTCCATATTTACACTAAATCCCAGATCATTCAACAATTTTACCAAAAATTCTGCATTAGATTTGCATGCATCAAAACTATTGGCTTCAATAAGAGAATCATCTATATAGTAAAAGGAAGACATTCCTTGTTGTCTAAGATAAGCAAATACAGGTTTCATAATTTTTGTAAAAACTCTGGGTGCTGAAGCTAATCCAAATAATAGAGCATTACAATGGTATAATATTCCATTCCAAATAAATTTCAAATACTTTCTATGAGTTTTATTCACAGGTACTGACAAATAAGCATCTTTAAGATCAATGCTCACAAAAAATGAATTTCTTCTCACTGATGATAATACTGACTCTAAAGTTTCCATTTTGAAATGATGATACTGAATAAACTCATTTAATTTTTTGAGGTTTATGACAGGTCTGTATTTACCGTTCTTCTTTTCAACAATAAATATGTTTGAAATAAAAATTGTCCTGATTCATAATTTGAAACCCTAATTGCTTTTTAGACAACAAGTCCAATACCTCATTCTCAATAATCTCAAATTGTTCTTTATTAAAATTTATTGGCGTTGGTACTTTTCTCTGAAAAGGTTTACTCTCAAATTTATATCCCATTATAGACTTTAATATCCAAGAATCTCTAGTTATTTCTTTCCATTTGACTAAATGGTTTGCTTAACCACATGCAGTAAAGGAAGGGTTCTTAAATTTACTTACATTTAGTACCCTTGGTAGCCTTTTCTTGAGCGGCTTGAACGTCCTGAACCCCTGTAAGTACTGGCCCTTCCTCTGAACCTCCCTCGGAAGTTTTTTGGAACACTGAAATTTCTGAAATTTGATGAACTTTGGCCAAAAAGAGGTTGTTTGTTAATTTTCGATGCATCTGTTATTTCTTTCATTCTCTTAGTAACATCTGAAGGGAATAATGTTTTCTCCTCAATCGGAGTTGAAGCCGAACAAAGTTGTTGGAATTTTTTATGCGCATACGGGCGCATGTGTCTTACATTTGTCTAATACATTGCATTGCATGCAAGCGTTATAGCATCAGACACATACTTTTTTGCCTGCTTCATATCAAATTTGTTTTTCTTAAACATTTCTGCAAAATTCATCATAGGAACTATTGCTAAACCCAGAATTTTTTGTGCTTCTTGAATTGTTTTATCTCTCTGCTGAACATTAACATATAAATTGTTCCATATTTCTGAATTTATGAGTGGTGGAACTAAATTTTTGCAGTTTTCAGGAACTTTTATTTCGTCAAGATATTTTGTTACATCTGCTTTCTGAGTGCAGCCCATTTTAATGAACTTTGCCAAATTTTCCGACACTGGAGGACAAAATTTTGTCTCGTCTTCAAAAACCTTGGGCATTGGAAACTCACAACTCTCGTCATCAAATATGACCTCTGGGTCATTATCTATCGAAAAAAGATCACTCTTATCCATACCATTTAAATCATCTGAAAACGGAAAAATTTCCTCTACCGATTCCGTATTTATTGCGGAAGTGCACGCTTCCGGTTCATCAGTACTACTTTGCGTAATACTTCGCTTTAACAGTTCTGATAACATAAAATAGATTTGAGACGGGTTAAAGTCTACCTTTTGTTGTTTCTTTGGCACGGGAACATCGTCCTGTTTTCTTTTATTTGAAACATTTACTCATTTCGTTGGACCTTTTACTTTTTTGTTCTTTCCCGGTCCTTTACCAGGCCCATTATTGGTAGTGCCCCCGATGGATCCGGATGGAGCCACGGCACTACGGGTATTTGGTCTGTCCGTCTGAGGTGTTTCCAAAACTTCGTCTTCAGAAGCGAATAGCTGAACAATATCAGCATTTTGTTCTTCTTCAGAACTAGAATCTGATAAATTTCTAGGCATTGTTAACTCGTAACAATCAGTTAAATGATTCAGTCAGCACGACGTACTGACACAGCACACGGGGCCTTTAACACGAAAGACTCGGACACTGGTCAGCATTGGGTATATATAGCAAGGTGTGAGAACCACTCAGGTGTGAATACTTTTTATTCAAAAACTTTAAAACAAGGTACACGGGCCTAAGTGTGACACGATATTCCATTTAAACCAGAGTAAAGCCTGGAGGCTCAATGAGGGAAAATGGACGTGGCTAATACAGTACTGACCAGGCATACATGTATATCCTAACAGATAGCTAACCCCAAATTTGTTTGCGGTGGTAAAAAAAGAAAGATTTTAATTAAAGTATATGAATTTTAAAGCTATTTTTTCCTTCAACAGAAAACTCTTAAAATTACCCCCATAATTTTCATTTTTTCTGACCCCCCCCCCCTCCCCTTGAAAGTGGACTTAGCCCTTTATTTGCACTTGAAACCCCTTTTCTCAAAGATTGTTGTGCCAAATATAGTTGAAATTGTCTGGGTGGTTCTGGAGGAGAAGATGAAAATGTGAAAAGTTGACAATTGCAAAAAAAAATGAAACACAAACAAATTTTGATAAAAAATAAAGCTAACTTAAGGCGTGGGATATGATCATAAAAGCTCTCTTGAACTTTTGACTCAGGTTAGCTAATCCTCCTGAAATGTTCACTTTGATATATTAAATTTTGGTTAAAGAATTACGATAACAGAAAGTTCAATAACAGGACAAATCACTCCAAGTCTATGCAGGTCTGTAGCTCCCGGTATGAAAAAAAAATTCGATGGATGACCTTGGAGCTACAGTGCCACCCATTGAAAAAATGTGTATCTATTGCGCACAAAAATGCGTGCTAAGTTTTAGACTTATTAGCCTTATTTATAAGTAAATTCTGTGAAATCAATTATTACCAGTAAACTTTTTTTGAAACATTTTATTGAAACTCTTTTACAATTTCATATTCTAATTATTTGCAGTTTTTTAATAGCATAAATTTCTGAATAAGGAATCTGTCAGCAATTATGATACTTAAACTAAGAAAGTCAAGTTTTTGGATAAGTTTGAATTTACAGGAAATATGTATTATTTTACAATAAGTATCAACAAGTTCTGAACTCTGTATAATTTATTATCGTTGTATTTACCGAAAAGTATGCTACTTTTTTCAAAAACAAAAGAGACATTATATTTTGTTTAGAGCAGCTCTTCAAGTCTATACCATATATCCTTAACTTCAGGGCATTCTGTGAATAAATGTTCTATTGTTTCAATGTTTAATTTACAGAAGTTACAAAGAGGAGAGTCTTTAAGCTTAATTTTATAGAGATAAATAGTTGTAGGAACAATTCTATGTAATATTTAATATTGCATCCGTATCCTTTTTCTCTCCAATTTATTACAGAGGTAACTTGCTTTTTCTTTTCTCTAGTAAGTAAATTGTACATATATTTACATCCTATTTTACTTTTGTAAAACACTTTTAGGGACATTGGTATATGTGGCTGAATCTTTTGTTTTACTTGTGTCATATTACATGTCCCTATATATTCAAAAATTGCGTTCCTCAGTCCTACATATTCATCATAATTTGTTGTTACATTTGAGTTTATAATCGTTTCATTAGTTATGAAATTACCAATTGGATCAAAAAGGTCAATAATACAAATCATACCATTATTAAACTGTTGTTTAGAAATACAGATGTCTTATTTATTTTAATTCTTGGATTATACCAGATATGTTCAAATGGAATTAATTCTTTTATATTATCTGGCAACCAGTTATTTTGGTCCTGCTTAAGAGTACTTCTTTCCAGAAACAATTATGTATTATTTACATATTTTTAGAGTATATTCTGTACCTCTTGACCATAAGTTGCTAACACTAGTATTCATTTCAGCTTCTAAAATATGTATCCACTTAGGCGAGGAATGAAAAAGTCGTCTTATGGAAATACGGAATTAAGTTGCATTTGAAAAGACATCTTTTATCAATATCCAATATCTATTACTGAGTATGATGGAATATTACCTGTAATGCTCGTGTCTGTTTTTCTTATGTCAAAGACTCCCTTCAAAGTCTGAAGCTCAATACCATTACTGACAACAATCCAGGAGATCTTCATTGACTTATCTGGAACCCAAAATCCGGTAAATGAGGAAGAAGAGGTTTCAAATGCACAGTTGATGAATTCGAAAGATTTCCCGTTGAGTTTTAAACATACACTGACATCTTCATCATCTATCAAATTTCCCGTAGAAGAAAGTAATTGAATTTTAAACTGTATTTGTTGACCAACGTAGCAAACTGCGGGAGTTACGACAACTTTACATCCTGGCATATAAACGTTGGACACCGATAGTTTACCTAAACTGTTTACTGTCGTTTCAAAACAGGAACCTAATGATTGTGAAGAGAAAGTCATTGTATCCAAAGTGACTTCAATTTCTGGTAACTGATTATCTAGGATTTCAAGATGTGGTAAAATAACGTTTGTAATATCTAAAAAATGGTTATGGTCGTTTACTTCGGATGATACTTTTCCATAACAAATAGCTTCTTCGCAGGAACTGCTAAAGGACGATATTTTTTTCTTTTCAGTTTCAATACACATTTGTTTCTCTTTTAAATGTAAAGCAACAGCTTCACACAAATCTTTTTCTCTTTTTTCTAAAGCCTTCTTTGCCTCAAAGAAACACGCTTTTATTTCAGCTTGAAGTTGTTGTGAGTTTTTAAGACATGTTTCGTTTATAACTGATAAATGATCTATAGATGTGTTTGCCTTTTCAACTTTGAGTTCGATACTTTTCAAGGAATTTTCCATTTTAGTTTCTATTTCTTTTCCAACCTCTGTGATGTCACATAGATTATGATTTTTGTGAGTGCTGATGGCACATAAAACGCACACATTTTTCATGCACGATGGATCGGAACAGTGCATTTTGATCTGTTCTTTTTCATGTCCAGCAACTGGACAATATCTTGAAACATAAGATAAACCAAGATTTTTTATTTTTCCGGTTAAAAGACATTTAATTTCTATGAAGGAATGTGATTTGAGTGTTTTCAGACTTAAATGCAACCTAACGCAGTCTTCACAAATGAAAACTGAACAGTCGAAACAACGATGTGAGGCCATTTGGTCATTGGTGCACATTTCACAGATCAGGCTGGAACCTCCGTTTTTCATTCGAAATATTTCTGATGCAATTTCTCTTGTATTGTCAATTTGTAGTAAGATTTGATTATTTTGAAAACAAGTATGATTGTGAGAGCATTTGCAACATTCATAACTTTGACTTTCTGAGATCTCCTGGATACAACTTTTACAAATAGCATCTAAGCATGGAAGTAGAAACGGTTTATGAGAGACATGGTCAAATTCCTTCTTGCAATTTCTACAGGAGATAAAATCTTTCATTTTGTTCTGATCGGCAAAAAATCTATGAGCATCAGCTGAAAGATAAAAACGATTTCTTTTTTAAAAAACATTTAGGTTTCTTTACATTATTTTCCATGATATTATATTTGGTTTTAAAATATGTTGACACTTCAAAATATAAAGCACATATCGACGTAATTAAGCTTTAGTTACCTAAATGGTGTAACAAAAAGGCGAAGATCATTCAGTTTATTGAATGGACTTTTTAATATTTTTTTTTTTTTTTTTTTTTTTTTTTTTTTACAAATACTCCACATTGTTAATTGAAAGGGATATATTTGAATATATAGGTGAAACGTTTCCATTTTCATTTAATTTAATTCTGGTTGTATCACGATTTTTGATTTCCTACAAAAAATGTTGATATCGTATGAGAAATTTTGCCTACGTCAACATAAGATAAACGACAAAAAGGTATTAATCCGTCTAATGTCACATTTGAATTTTGTACAATTGAATGTCCTTTTAAAGGTCAAATGGCTATTTGTTTCTACAATCTACATGTATGGCAAGAAAATGAATTATGATGAATAAATTAAATAGCTACTTATTTAATAAAAGTATAAAATGGATTGGAACAGTACGCTTTTTTATAAGCCGTGCCGATTAAAAAGGAACAATCTGAGGTTCTTATAATACAACGTGCCATAGTGTTTCAAAAAAGTTTAATAAAGGGTTGATTAAAGGGGCATGGTCACGATTTTCTCAACAATTATTTCTCCAATTTTAATGTTTACAATGCTTCAGTAAGGCATTTTTAATATGCAACCAAAATTTCGGTGTCATTTGTTAAGTTATAAGCGAGTTACAGAGCCTACAATTCTTTGCTTTTGTTTACATTTTGAACTAGATGCGGTCATTAGACAGTAAAACCCGCACTAAGTGTTTGCCCCTAAATAACACTGTTTTGTACCAGTTTAATTAAAAATGAAGGCCACATGCAAGTTCCGGTAATACATTTAAAAATTATGATTTTCATAATTGAAGGATGAGATCCCTTCCCATATGATAATAACACATGAGCAGCACTTTATGTGCAATTTCGGGTTGAACTCTTTGCATGTGAATTCTAAGTTAATCAATAATTTTAACTTTTCATGTCATAGAAAGTATACTGGTCTATATAATTATTACAAACAAAATTAAATTATGCCCGCTCTCCGCGGTGGTTGCCAGCTTTAGATTTGCTTCTGTGTGCCTACATGTACATAATCGTGTGCACGGATTTAGAACAGGGGTGGGAGTGATGGGTCCAGACCCTCCCCCCCCCCCCCCCCCCAAAGAATATTCATTTAAATCAATAGTAAAATTACCAAAAATTCACCTCGGACTCCAATGCCCTTTCAGACATGTAATTGCTCTAACCCGTAAGGTAACATTATTTTGGGGGAAAATATTATATTTATACTTTATTGTTTATTTCAATAGGAAGTATACATCACAATATGCAGGTGTCCTGCACCACCTTAAAGCTGTTATTTTCCTCATAAAATAGTGCAAGGGGTTTTGAAGAATGGGTCATAAAAATATATGCATGTTACAAATAACTGATCTTTGTCTGAAGTTATGTACACAATAATTTAACAGAGGTGTACAGGTCTCAATTGCGGATACTAGTTTTACCCAGCTCTTCGATTATATGGGTTTTAGGTGGTATACATACATGTATGTGTTTTTCATATGCAGAAAAGGTTTTGAAGAATAGGTCATAAAAATACATGCATGTTACAAATAACTGATCGTTGTCTGAAGTTATGTACACAACACAGGTCTACAGGTCTCAATTGCTGGTACTAGTTTTACCCAGCTCTTCGATTAGATGTACATACATGTATGTGTTTTTCAAATGCAGAAAAGGATTAGTTAACATGCATAAACATTTCTTCTGTGGTAATCAGCTAAAGGGATTCATATTGTGCTCTAATTGGATTATCATTATGATGTTGACCAATAAAGGTAAGCATAATGCATGTATAGTGAGTATTATAATAGCACAATATTATGAGACACCGGTATGTACATAAGTATTACTTTCACTTTCTAAATAAGTGATCTCCCTTTCCTAGCATACTGTATCATCATCTTTTAATATTTATATAAGTTTATCATCGTCACCTATCCTATCACATTTGTAAAGTTTCTGTCATTTTAATGGCAAAAGTTATTTTTTCATTTGTCAGACTTACAGTATTTAGTTGACCCCATATTGACCCTGTAACAATTTCGTATTAAATTTGGGTATTTCATGTATAAGTAAGTGTACAGACGTATCATTTTTATATGAGTTATAATAGGAAGGAAGGGGTCTTTCTTTCTTAATGTATTACAATGCATCAAATACAATGTAGGCCATGACCCTATGGGATTGTTCTGACCCCATGAAATAGGAAAATACAAAATATCTTCTTATGTCATTATGATGCATCAAATGCTGTAAAGTACATGACCCCCAGGTGTTGTCTTTAACCACCCCCCCCCCCCCCCTCCTTATGAAATAGGAAATGATGATACACTGTATTTAAGGAATGAATTCAATATTTATTTGTTTTATACGATATAAAATGGTTTGGGGCAGTTTACGCTTTATAAACCGCGAAGCGTAAACTGTAAAATTGTACAAAATAAAAACGTAAAGTCAGGCGTATTGATACGTTTTTGACGTTAGTCTTACAATGACGTAGGCAACATTCTTTATACGATATAAAATAATTTTTTTAGCCAATCAGAAAGCGCGTTACAACCAGAATTAAATTATATTTTGATAACTTTTGAGATCCTCATCCCTAAACCATATAATTTTATTCTTGCTCTTTGTGTCATTGCACATCAAATTGTATATAGGTTATGCCCTGACCCTGACATTCTAGAACTAGAAATAATAATGTATTTTATCTTATTCATATGTTAGTGTTTGATCTATGTGGGTAATTCCTAGCCGATGACACTGCTATAATTGTTTAGAAGACTTAACAATTGCCCCAAATAGGCGAATACACATGCAAATAACATTTTGTTTATAAATCTAAACAAGAGGCCCATGGGCCACATCGCTCACCTGAGGAACAATAGGTATGATAAAATCAGCTTAATGGAGTCATAATACAAACTATCTGGACAATGTACAATAATACATGTAGATCCTGTATAATTAAAAACCCTTTTTTCCTTTGAATATTCTTATGTTTATAATCATTAGTCCCTTTTCTAAGAGGATGATTTTATAGTCATATCATATGTTGAGTATTGCAGTTCTCAAAAAGATCCTTAACAATATAATTTATATAAGGGATATAAACGTACATCAAACTCTGAACCTTCTCGGGAGGCCAAACAATTGTCCTGGGGCCAAAGTCTTAACAATTATGAAGAATCATCTGGCTGATTAGTTTCTGAGAAGATTTTTTAAAGATTTACCCTATATATTCCTTTGTTAAACTTTGACCCCCCCCCCATTGTGGCCCCACCCTACCCCTGGGGATCATGATTTTAACAACTTTGAATCTACACTACCTGAGGATGCTTTCACACAAGTGTCAGCTTTCCTGGCTGATTAGTTTCTGAGAAGAAGATTTTTTAAGATTAACTCTGTGTATTCCTATGTAAAACATCGACCTCCCATTGTGGCCCCACCCTACCTCCGGGGGTCATGATTTTCACAAATTTGAATTTACACTACCTGAGGATGCTTCCACACAAGTTTCAGCTTTCCTTGCCGATTAGTTTCTGAGAAGCAGATTTTTAAAGATTTACCCTATATATTCCTATGTAAAACTTCGACCCCCCCCCCATTGTGGCCCCATTCTACCCCAAGGGGTTATTATTTTAACAACTTTGAATCTACACTGCCTGAGGATGCTTCCGAACAAATTTCAGCATTGCCGGCTGATTAGTTTCTGCGAAGAAGTTTTTTAAAGATTTACTCTGTATATTCCTATGTTAAACTTCGATCCCCCATTGTGGCCCCACCCTACCCCCGGGGGTCATGATTTTCACAACTTTGAATCTACACTACCTGAGGATGCTTCCACACAAGTTTCAGCTTTCCTGGCCGATTAGTTTCTGAGAAGCAGATTTTTAAAGATTTACTCTATATATTCCTATGTAAAACTTCGACCCCCCCCCCCCCCATTGTGGCCCCATTCTACCCCAAGGGGTTATTATTTAAACAACTTTGAATCTACACTGCCTGAGGATGCTTCCGAACAAGTTTCAGCATTGCCGGCTGATTAGTTTCTGAGAAGAAGTTTTTTAAAGATTTACTCTATATATTCCTATGTTAAACTTCGATCCCCCATTGTGGCCCCACCCTACCCCCGGGGGTCATGATTTTCACAACTTTAAATTTACACTACCTGAGAATGCATCCACACAAGTGTCAGCTTTCCTGGCCGATTAGTTTCTGAGAAGAAGATTTTTTAAGATTTACTTTATATATTCATGTTAAACTTCGATCCTTCATTGTGGCCCCATCCTACCTCCGGGGGTCATAAATTTCACAAATTTGTATCTACATTACCTGTCACCTGATGATGCTTTCACACAAGTTTCAGCTTTCCTGGCTGATTAGTTTCTGAGAAGAAGATTTTTAAAAATTTACTCTATATATTCCTATGTTAAACTTCGACCTCCCATTGTGGCCCACCCTCAGGTGAGCTAAAAAGGTGTTAAGTTTACAATACAATAAGTTGTTAAAGTTGGTTTCTGGAAGAACTGACTTTGAAATTTTTCTTAATAAATATTGACATTTATTTTTACTTTTTTAATCTTTAGTTTTTAAAATCTGTGTACAAACATAGAATTGTGAGCAAATCTATGTATCTTGCTTATAATTCGAAGTTTAACACTCAAATATGGTTAGTAAATAGAAATTGTAAACAATTAAACACAAGAAACATGCACTACATGTATAACAAATAAAGAACACAATTTATTTTTTCGAAATGAATCATATATATGATACATGTATATACCTACATATTTCCGTCAGCGATATCAAACTCTATTTAAACTGAATAAACTCGAGAAAATGCCGAGCATCTCAACAAAACCTATTGCATTAATCTTCCATTACGCAAAATATAATGCCGAATTACCGATAGAATGAATTGTATTTCAGTACCCCTACATCAGATTTTGCTTAATTTGCGCAGGAAAACATTTAACTGTTTGATTTACCGAAGTCTCTGTTTGATTTGATACGTAAAAATCACGAAATACAGACGATAGTTTCCAGGTTACAAAGCATAAATAATGAAAACGAAACCAAAATCAGAACAAGCTAACACCAACGTCATGTGTGAAAACTGTCAACGCATTGAAATATTTAGCCTCAATTTACTTCACAAAATCGGCACCAATATATTTTGCATGTTTCAAAATTTCCTTTTTCGTATAATGTCATGGCTGCTTGAAACAAAGAACCTCGTTTTAGAAGTATGGAATCATTTTACCGGATGCCGAACCCGAAGCTATTAAACTGATTGAAACACGCCTTTCCTTTATTATTATTTTCGTATTAACTCAAATTTGAAACAGAATTACACCTTAATTTTTGCAATTTATATTTTCCTTCCCATAAGGATAATTTATGCTAAACTGCGTTGAATTTGCATCGGTAGTTCCTGAGAAGAAGATTTTTAAAAATGCACCCCCCTTTTTCTACAGTTTCAAGGTTTTCTCCGCTTTGAATGCAGATCGGACTTTTATTTCTGCAATTTATATTCGCCCTCCCATAAGGATGCTTTGTGCCAAATTTGGTTGAAATTGGATAAGCGGTTTTAGAGAAGAAGTTCAAAATGTAAAAAGTTTACAGACGGACAGACGGACGGACGGACAGACGGACAGACGGACGGCCAGACGGACGACGGACAAAATGTGATCAGAATAGCTCACTTGAGCTTTCAGCTCAGGTGAGCTAAAAATAAATTAAGCAATTTCAAAAATGTTAATGTGCATTAGGAGAGAAAATGCAATCAAGAAATGATTTAAAATTTACTACTGTACACATGTATGAATGTAAGAAGACTGAATCTTTAGAACCAGGTTTGATTTGGGGGGGGGGGGTGTGGATGTGGAGTATAAATATTTATAATTTGAATCATTTATTGTTATTAATTTTAACCTGTTGATGAATATAAGTTATTGATCCCAAGGTAGAAATATGACTTCTGATCATATCTCAATAGATAATTTGTCAATTATGCAAGGTGTAATGTGTTGTGTTTTTTTTTAAGAATAACATTTTTTACCAGTTTATAAAACTTTTTAGACCCCAAATTATATTTTGATTTTTATAGATCATTCAAAAATGAAGAATAGTGTAAATGTAAGGTTATATTCATTTTAAGCATAAATAAATGCAAGTTTTTTAAAGTTCATTTTATCTATAGTTTGAGGAGGAATACATGCTCGGATCCAAAAAAAAAATCCAGGGGGAGGGGGGGGGGGAGCGACAGTTTAAATTTGGGTTTGTTTGGGGGTGGGGGTTCCAAGTCATATATTTGACAGTTTTTTGATGTAATTTGCAATAAGTAAGCCATACTACAGTCATGAACTTGAATAGTATAGAACAAAACAAAAACTAATACATATATATACGTGTACATAGGAAGAATTACAAAACATAGAGGATAGATCTATATCTGGGTTCTTAAATTGAATCATATATCATGTACCGGTACACATATTATTGTTTCTTTGTTCAAGGCATTTCAGATGGTATGTAGGTCATGATCCCAAGTGCTCTTCCTGAAATTATCAAATATCATAAAAACCATAGAGATTCCCACCTTAATCCAAAGATATTATTCCTCCTCTGGTCATGGTGCATAAGATCATTATGGTATATAAGTCATGAACCTAAGGGGTCATCTTGACCCCCTTAGAATCAGAAATTGTCAATTATCTTAAAATTATTGATGTTTGATGATCCTATCTCTATTTAATCTTTATTATTATGTCTCCCAAATGAAATTTTGAGACTTATTGTTTTTGTACGATTCTTATTACATGTATCATTATTCTTTTTCTTCTTTCCCGCTCAGAACTTGATTCTCAGAGATGGATGAACAGAATTGTACAAAACCCTAGGATACAATAGGCCTGCATATCTAGCTGTGCACCCTAGTTTGATTTTTCTCTTTTGGGGTTAGACAACCACTTTTCGGTGGGGGAGGGGGGCCAAAAGGGTGTGGGGTCTAACATTGAACCAGGTTCATGCCAACCTTATGGGAAGACTCGTAGACTCTATTGAAAACGGACAAAGATAATAATATAGGGTTTTTATAATCATATATTGACTGTTACTGGAAATATATAAGGTTTATTAGATCTTACCCCTGGGGTCATCCACACCCCCCAGGAATTGGAAATTATTACCATATATCTCAGAAACCGTTATAATCATGACCCCTAAACCATATATATTTTTGTTCCTTATATCAAGGGGCATCAAATGTTACGTAGGTCATGGGCCCTGTGGATGGTCCTGATCCCCCTCGAAGAGCAAGTCCCTTAATATCTTCAAAACAGTTGAGATCCCCACCCTTAAACCATATATATTCTTGTTCCTTGTGTCGAGGAGCATCAAACGGTATTTAGGTCATGGGCCCCGGGGGGTGGTCGTGACCCCCCTCGAACAGGAAGTACACAAATATCTCGAAATCGGTTGAGATCCCCACCCCTTAACCATGTATATTCTTGATCCTTTAAGGTAAAGGGTATCAAACGGTATGTAGGTAATGGGCCTCAGGGTTAAATTTAATTTTTCAAAATGAATGCACTATAGAACAGTTCCTATCATATCCCAAGATATGATGTGTCTATCCATTTAATCATAAGAGGAGTTCTAGGATCTATGGGTTTTTTTTGAGTGATAAACGTCAATTTTTTGCTACTAATTGACTCCCTGGATGAAATTTAAATTCTTAAAACCTTACTACACATCTATAGAACAGTCCCTATCATATCCCAAGATATGATGTGTTTATCCATTAAATCATAAGATGAGTTCTGGGATCTATGTTTTTTTGAAGTGATAAACGTCAATTTTTTGCTACTTTTTGACTCCCTGGATGAAATTTAATTTTTTAAAACCTTATTGCACATCTATAGGACAGCCCCAATTATATCCCAAGAGATGACGTAGCTACTCCAAAAGTTGTAAGAGGAGTTCCGGGAACCATACTTTTTTTGCAAAAAAACGTCATTTTTGTTGCCCACTGATCCTTGTAATAAAAAAAATAATTCTGGAACCTGATCTCACTTCAATATGACACAACCAATCATATTCTAGAAGATCATTTTGCTACTGCCAAAATAAAATGACGTTTTTGAAACCAGTTTTTTGTAAAAACAAAAAAAAAAACAAAAAAAACCGTCATTTTTCAGCCATTAAATGACCCCCAGGACAAAATTAAAAAATTCCGAAACCTTATTGCGCATCTATAGGATACCCTAAAATATTTTCCAAGAGGTGATTTGTCTACTGTTGAAAATGTAGGAGGAGTTCGAGGAAGAAGGTTTTTTGTGAAAAAACGTCATTTTTTACAAATTATTTGACCCCCAGGGCTACTAGAGAATTTTTGAAACCGTTTTACAAAACAACATGACACCCCAATCAAACTCCAAGAGTTCAGTTTGCTGGTTTATAAGATGTACGAGCAGTTTGAGAAAGTAAAACGTGACAGACGGAGGACGGACGGACGGACGGACAGACGGAACAGGGTAACAACAGTATACCCGAACTTTCTTTAGAAAGTGCGGGTATAATAATGAAGTGAAAATTACAGATTTAGACCAAAAATAATGTGTTAAACGTTAGGAACAGTTTATTTATGCTTAAAATGTCTAAGAAGATAGTCAAATCGGTTTGAAAAAGATTTTTACTGGTATATTTAACATATGTAAACAAAAACAGGGCACGAGCCTTGTTTACATGACATCGAATTGTGAGCCCTGTATCTTGCTTATAACTCTACGATTGACTCTCAAAACTCATTTGATCATTAGAAATGCATTCCTAAAGCATTGTAAATTATAAAACCAGAAAAATAAAATTTGACCAAAATCGTGACCATGCCCCTTAAAGGATGAATACAAGAGTGATGATACAGAGGATGTGATAAGAGGCGTTCCTTTATTCATACCAGGGTGCAAAAACCCTGCATTTTATACCAAATGAATAATAAACGCAGATTAAACTCAATACACCTACGTAAAAACAGTACAGGGAAAACGACAAAAAAAAAATTCGCGTAAAAGCAAAAAAAAAAAAAGGTTTTAAAAGTATAAAAAAAAAATGTTATATATGAAAGATAAGATCTACATTTTATTAATATAAACATGTATTAACTATAAAATAAGATGGTAAAAAGAGAAATACATGTATAAACAATGTTATTACATATTGCACGTTTTGCAGTTTTTAATAATTGTTTTTAAGAAAGGGCATGGAGATTTTTAAAAAATGTCAATATATCATCGCGTGACTATTTTTATTCAAAATGTTCATAATATTAGTTTAGTAAATGAATGACATGAGTAAACAAAATAATTAAGTATAAACTCACCCTTATTTGATTCTCCTGACACTTCTATTGAAGAACTTTCCATTTGAAATGTCTGATGTAATAAGAAATATTTTTAGTGGCGATATTTAAAATGATTCACAAAACGTAAGAATATAATTTGGATTTGGGTGATACCATGTTCAAGCAAATTTTGGAAAACTATTCTGTTACGTCATTAATTTTCGATGAGGCAGCTCTAAAGGGTTCTTCCACTACTGGGAAAAGTTTTACATACAAACCCAAATTCCTATATTCTTTTAGATACAGGATATTAGCATGACGTAACTAAATTCATTTTGGGGAAAATGAAACTTTTTAAAATGTATTACTATTCATAGAAACAAAATGTTGCTGTGTTCGAACTTGGGACCTTCAGATCAACAGACAGAAGCTAACCCAATCAGTACAAACATGTAGAAATATACCCAAATTTTATTCTCGATATGAAAAGGTTCATAAATTGAAATCGCTATGTTGTGATTTGCTGTCAAAAAAAAGTAAAAGTCTCAGACCCCAAAACTAAAACTTAGAGACATTATTAAAAAGACAATTATCCAACACGATGTCTCACAGTTCGCGTCTACATCGTCCTATATGTATGCATAGACATGCATGATTACAAAAAACCCATGAACCACATCGCTCGCCTTAATTACAAACCTTGCGCCCCTTTTGTATATAAAACACTTCTAAAAAATTTAAACTCGCATAATTCTTTTCATATTAAAAAATTGACAATGCATTTAAACAATATATAGATAGAAAATCGTTGAAGTATACTCTTGGGAAATCACATTCTAAGTTCTTTGATGCATAAACTGACAATCTTATTATACTGGGCCTCATTATGAAAAATAAAAAAATATTAGAAAATCAATAATGAGAGAAGTGAAAAGTAGATACTGTACCTTATTTTAGATCAGGATTTACTAAGTTTGCAAGATACGCCACCTCAATATCATATGAAATAACTTGTTTGAAAGTGAATACCAAGTAAATTTAAAAATCAAATGATGTTTAATTTAAATTAAATAACAAGATAATATGAAGTTGCATTATCATATATTTACCTATGCAAATATGCTTCCTTCTATGTACCTATAGAATAGCGAAAACGTTCAGTTCTATATATTTGCATTTAGATATATGCTCTCTTATAAAAAAAATTAATAATACTATGTACACCTTGCTACCTGATAATTAATAAATATCGACTGGACCAATTTGGGTAATTAAGGAGAGCAGTCTTGTCTTTGGAATGGGCTTTTCTTTTCAATGAAACACTATTTTGTGTATTTTGTGACCCGAAGCTTAAATGACTTAGTAATTCCGATGTAAAAAGAAATCTACTTATACCATAAAATCAGAAGATGTTTCAGTAGTTTCTTCAGGGTTCTGGTGTGCCATTATCAGATGAATTGATATTTCATAGATGAAGGCAAACTTCTTGAAACCAACACTTCTGAAAAATAAACGTATTAAATTAGCCAAATCAAATAAACACATTTGAAGCTTTTAAAATCACTTTAACCAAAATAATTGCTGAGAAGGAATTGACCTTTAAAAATTTTAAAAATACTATCTTTCGAAGTGGGCTTGGCAATTTTCAAATTGTTAAAACAAGAATTAATCAGTTTATACAAACGTGAAGTACGGGTGTCCTAGACCGGGGAGCTTTTCTTATTTATTTTCCTAATAAATAGCCTAATTTCCTTTTTTAAAAAAACAACAGTTAACACAACATTATAAATTTAAAAACAGTAGCACCTTTTTATTTTGATATAATTTTTTCTTTCAAATAAACAATAAATGACTTCCTGTTGCAATCAATTAAAAGCTAAGTATTTCATGGAATTCATCTACAATTTTTTGATTATTGCAATGAGCACAGATCCTTTAATGTCTCAGAATATTTGTTCAATGCCCTATTTCCATTTATTGGCTAACTGGATTATGTCTATCAATTTTTACCAGCCCGCAATTATGATGTAATTAGTTTGAAAAGAATGTGATTGTGACAAATTAATTATTTCAACCAAATATAAAAATTATCATTTCTATTCCTTAATAGGCTTTAACTATTGGAAATATAGTCTGAGAACTTGAGAAGTAAATTTATAGAACACGAGATAAACCAAAGTATTTTGAAATTTGAAAAAAAGACGCTAGTGTAT
Source organism: Magallana gigas (assembly GCF_902806645.1). Taxonomy (NCBI): domain Eukaryota; kingdom Metazoa; phylum Mollusca; class Bivalvia; order Ostreida; family Ostreidae; genus Magallana; species Magallana gigas. The sequence continues at coordinate 31,673,412 of NC_047564.1, forward strand.
GCATATTAAGTTGCCTTTATTAAACCAAAGTATTTGCCCGATGGTTAACTCATCCTACATTTTCCGATAGGTGTAAATTTGTCAAACCGCGTTCCTGGGCAGGCCGTTATGGAAAATAATTTCTTTCGATCAAAACTAAAAGTAAATTGTTCAATTTTATTTATTATCTTTTTTGTTTCTCTCTTTCAAAACTAAAATCGCGCATTCAAGAAACGAATTGCCTTATTTCATTTATTCAGCATTTGTCAAACCTTAACTTCTATGATTAATCCAAGTAAGTTCCTAACAAATATATTCACGGTTTACGTATTCATTCAAAAGAATATTTTTTACTGCAACGGATATATTTCATCGAAAATGAAAGTAGGTTTAAATTTATATCTCAATTTAATTATTAATCAGGTAAAATTCAATTATAGCATACGGACAATATATCACATATGTTGAAATACCTAAGGTATAGGCAGTAATATACTCTGGTGCAGGCGTGTCGTAATTTATTGGCAAAATGTCTAGATTTTTTGGTTTAGATAATATTTATTTTCAAATGACTCTTGTCCGTAGGCTTTCGTAACAAATCTTTATTAGTTTTATGACCTTTGAACACTATTTTGTCGATAAAATTATTAAAGGTTAAAATGTGTTTCCTTATCTTTTTTTTAAAATTTGTACATCAATAATCTATACACACTCATGCAAAAACAAATTTTGCAAGGTAAACATTATTTAAAACGAAAGTGGGCACAGCCTTCAGAATAAGATAAATAATATAAACATCATATTGTAAAAACAAGAAAGAAAAAGAAATCGGCAATTTTAACTCAACTTACCCTACGTAGATTTTTTAAACGTGTATGAAAGGAGAAAGAACACATTTTTCTCGCTCGTAAGCCAGGTACGCAATACAAATATCTCTCAAAGGCAGATAATTCAATACAGAAATACTCGCGCATAGGGAAACAAGATAGTGCAATATTCTGTGTATCCAATTATTTTTTAATGTTCCTGTCATTCGTCTTATATAACTAAATAGCTGAATAAATATTAGTTTGTATGTTATTAAGTTATAAAATTTTGTATTTAGCCATTTGTATATCGTTATTTGTAGGATCTATCGAGTTTCTTGCTTTCGATAAATAATCCGTTTGATGCATTTACATTAATTTGTACTTGCACATTAATGAATAGTTTCAACGATTTTTAAGGTAATGCAATATTATGAAAAGAGGAGACATGACGGCTACTTTAAATTATGGAGGCGTTTTGACAATTTTTTGAAAATTGCATGCGTAATGTATATATAGTACTTATAGAAACAGGGACGTTATAATTTATCAACAAATGTTGTCCATTACCGAAGGACGACAACGGATCGCTGTTATTCACCTCCTTGATAAGGGTAATTTTAATGATAAACGGATATCGCATAAGGTGTACAACGCACTACAAATACAGTGAATGAGAGAAACAGGTCAGGATTTGAAACTGATATTGTGACCGTCGTCACTTCCTTATATGTATACAATTACAATATATTTACATAATCGCAAAAGTACCGAAATTAAAATCATTCATGTAAAATTTGAAAATGTCGTTTGTGAGCCATTCTATTATTATAAATTATATGCATGTTAAGCACAAAAAAACAAGCATTCTTAGAATATTGCATAAGCAATACACGTCCACTACCGGTTTGTATAATTCTATGAAAGCTTCGACGCATATATCTATTTCAAAACTATTTTTAACGAGATATTATGCTTTAATCAGAGATAAATGAACAGAGGAAATTCAAAATACATAGTTGATATAGAAATTAAATAAAAAATGGGTTAAATAATACTCTTTATTTTATCTCCAGTAATTTCGCCAAGTCCATTAAGTATTTGGTGATAGAAATTTGTGAAAACAATGCACTGTAATGCAGAATATCATTTCTTACCGTCTTCTGTTCCCTGAATCAACAGACTAACACGATAGCGAACCCGATTGTAATAATACAAAAAACCCATCGATTAAATTTACAACACAATGCTTGGCACTATTTTACAGAATGAACTTATTTGTTTGTTAGATACAATAAAAGGAATGGTACAAGTAAATCACGATATTATTACTGACTACATACTTTCCTCGTTTATTCATTACATACTGAACCCGATAACGAACCCCGAAAAAAATGGAATATAAAAAATTATTTTTCTCGAAAATATGTCAACCAGACGTTACAAAAGTGTAAACTTGATCTGTAGTTTGACATTTTGAAGCTGTTCAGCAAATTTCATATTATTCCTCAAACGCATAAAGAAAAAAAGTGTGGAAAACTGAAGTGGGACAGACAGACGGACGGACGGACAGACGGACGGACGGACGCAGAGGAAAGCTATAGTCCCCTCCGGTGAAACCGGTAGGGGATTAATAATGATTCAGAAGTAGAATTAAACAATTAGAAATCCTTATTGTCTTCTTTAATGATATAACGAAATATACGTAATGAAACAGTACCGTTTTCCTTCCTTTTTGTTCATGCGTTTGCACATAGAACAAGAAATACATGCACATAATGTAAGACCACGAAAGGAACATTACACGTCCAAACAGTTGAGACCTTTACAGCGAAATACTTTGAACAGAGGTTATACAGGTGTAGCGAAATATGAAGGACAATGCTTTTTACGACTAGTGTTCAGCCTATTGAATAAGCGGTTTATTTACCTGTGTGATGATCGCTAACCTTAAAGTTAAAACATGCACTTAAGACAGCGTTTTACCTACTCATTCAATACAATATTCATAATAAGTTTAAGTACGTAAATTTTAATTGTTGTTGATCAGCACGTTACACAGAGGAAACAACCAATTTTTATGTATCTAAAGGCTGCCGTAATTATTTACCAAACTTCTTTAATGTCTGAGATAAAAAAAAAAAATTCAAGTCAGTTTACTTGTATCAATGTATATTTTTTTATCTGTATCATCTACACTGTCAATATCAAAATATATCAAATAGGACATTAATCAACAATGAAAACATTCTTTAGATATAAATTTACTTTTTTTAAACTAAAATTGAATATTTAATTAGCTAAACAATGCAGATGAAAGATTTCACTGCGTGTGCGCTTTATAGTAAAAAACCGTGTATTTACACCTTTTCAGGAATTGTTCAATAACGTTTATAAAATTAAAGAAAGTAAACAACATACAGATATGATTCTTCGGATTTTTTCAAGGAAATGTTATTTTTAGGTCAAATTTTTGTCGTTCGGTGGATGAACGTCGGAATTATACTTCTATGACGTAATGATAATATTATGTTTTGTAGAACACGATAATAGAAATGATATAAATGAAAAAGTAAAAAGAGTACACCTTAAAAATAGAACAAAAATATTTAATCTATTAGATAATCTATTTAATTTTCGATAAAATTGAACCAATTTACGTGAGTAATACTCAATATAAATAAGAAATTTGGTTGATATTTTGAGTAAACCCCTTTTAAATAACAGATTGTATAATTTTGCGTTTCTTACACATATGGCGAATATTATATTTTAAAATCACATAATGATAGCAATACGTTACAAAATGTACAGTTCAAACTACCAAGTTTAAAATAATACATATAACATCTTTAAAAAAATCTTTTGTGAATTATTTTATTGTGATTAATCATGTAAAACACCACAAATCAACAAATACTTTACAGATTCAGAAGTAAAATTTCTAGTATAGTTTTCTGGAATATAGATATAATGAAAAATAAGGGATGCAACATTTCATTCTTAATTGTTTGTGCTTCTGCAAAACCAATGCAAAATATTTTTTTCAATACATTTGAAAAGTTCAACATCCCCTTTACATTAATAAAAATATTCAATTAGCTTCCAAAATTTTTTTTTCAAGATATGTTTAGATTATATTTGGAAAGCAAACTGTCATGTTTGCTTTTAATCACAATTTAAATATACTTCCAAAAAAAAAGATAACATAATAAAAAAATGTTTTTCTTCATTACATAATGCATTCAAAAATCGTCGCTTATAAAACAAATACATGAAAAAAGTACTGCATTAAATCATTGGCATAATACAATTTCATTTAAATCATGGTCTTTGATAAAATTATGCACAACTAAAACTATTTTTAAGGATGTGGGCAATATCCCAAATGTAAAAACACTTACTAGTATTTAAAAGTAAGTTGATGAACAAGAGGCCCACGGGTTACATTGCTCACCTGAGCAACAATTTCCCTTCTTCTGATCAAATTAGCATTACAGTATCAAAATCAAAATATCTTGACAGCTTAGTAGATCTTGCTAAAAAAAGAAAAGAAAAAGAAATATCGACATATTTATATGGTAAATACCAAGCCCCTTTTTTGTTGTTGTATCTTCAAGAAGATTTTTCTCCATTCCTTTACAACACACACACACACCCCTCCCCCCGCTTTGTGGCCCCCTTTTTTCTAGGGAATCAGGGTTTGATCAAACTTAATCTGCACAACCTATGCTTTCACACAAGTTATTGCTTTTTGGACTGAAAACTTTCCCAGAATATTTTAAAAGATTTTCTCTATATTCCTTTGTAAAAATTCACTCCCCCCCCCCCCCCACATTGTCGCCCCGCCGTACCTCCCATGACCACGATTTAAAAAATTTGAATTTACACTATTTAAGGATTCCTCCACACAAGTTAACAAGTTTGAGCTTTTTTGGCCTAACAGTTTCTTAGAAGAGGATTTTAAAAGATTTTCTCTATATATTTCCATGTAAAAATTCACCCCCCCCCCCATTTTGGCTCCACCCTACCCCCGGAAACCATGACTTGAAAAAAACCCTCCAATTTCAACTTTTCTGGCCTAATAGTTTTTTAGAAGAAGATTTTTAAAGATTTTCTTTATTTATCCTATGTAAAAATTCATCCCCCATTGTGGCCCCACCCTACCCCCAGGGACCATGATTTGAACAAACTTGAATCTACACCATTGAGGATGCCTCCACACAAGTTTACGCTTTTTTGGCCAAATAATTTTTGAGAAGAAGATTTTAAGAGATTTTCTCTAAACATTCTTAAATAAAAATCACCCCCCAAATTGTTGCCCCCACCCTATCCCCGGGGACCATGATTTGAACAAACTTTAATCTACACTACCTGAGGATGCTTCCATACATGTTACAATTCTTCTGGCCTAATAGTTTTTTAGAAGAATATTTTTGAAAAAATACCAACAAATTTTCAATAATTCTAAATTATTTCCCCTTCAAAGAGGGTGTGGACCTTCATTTGAACAAAATTGAATCCCCTTCACCCAGTGATGCTGTGTGCCAAGTTTGGTTGAAATCCGCCCAGTGGTTCTGGAGAAGAAATTGTGAAAAGTTTACAACGACAACGCCAACGACAGACAACGGACAAATTTTGATCAGAAGAGCTCACTTGAGCTTTCAGCTCAGGTGAGCTAAAAAGAATCACAATATGATTTACAAGCTAAAAAACAAACATTATCAGGTTTTTTGCAATATTAGTAGATGAAAGTCTAAAGGCAATATTTTTGTATTCGTTAAATTTGAAAGGTTTTAATTGAATGCAATTTTCATTGCATTTTTTATAACTCGAGCAGTAACTGGTTGCTATAATTATGCATCATAATGACTTGAAGTTTTTTAAATTGTTTTTTTTTTAAATTTTGAATGAGATTTACAGAGATAAATAAAATGTTTATTGATATGCAATTGGAATAGTACTCCTATATATAATTTTTTTGATAATCTTATTTAATTCTAAATTCTACAAAACATCAATCTATATATTTATATTCATGCATTGTCATTACTTAACACTTAAAAAAATGTGAAAACAAAATTCTTGAAACAGGAATATACAGTATCTAAAAAAATAATGATAACAAACTTTAATACTTATCACATCATTAAAGAACTAAATTTCATGTAATACATGACGAACAAAGTGATCCGGTATAGACAGTTCACATGTACTATTTCAGTATTTTCTACAGTAAAATAATAATTTAACAGCAATAGGTCCATTATTTCAACTCTAAAAATCTGACGAAACCAAAAGTAAGAATGCAGTTTTTTTTTATAGATGCATGTTTAAATCTGGTCAAACATACATCAAAACAATGATTCGACTGGATCCACTCTGAAAGAATATTAATTACGTTACAGTCATGTATATTTTTTTCTTCCTTCAAGTATTAATATCTAATTTCTCTCGAGAACTCCTTGTATTCCTCTGGATCATCAGCCGACTCCTCGGTGACTCCTTTGGCCTCCAACTCCTCCAACACTCGGTCTAGGTAGGTAGGGTCAGGGTAACCAAACCTACAACCATTTGAGATGGTATATAAATACATTTTTAGATATGTATCAAATTAATTGTTCTGCAAACACATCTTATGATGACAGGATGGGTTGTAATTTGGCATACAATTTATACATGCTTTAACCAACACCATCATCTTTATCGTTCCTGGGAAGAGTGATATGGTCAAGATTTGCTACTAAGAGTTAAAATGTTCCAAAGTTCACTTACAATGCACACTAATGAAAGACCCGAGCAATAAGTCAGGCGACCCAAAATCTGAAAATCTCAATATTTTCAATAGCTATAACTCTGCATTTTGAATGTGTATACCTAGCTGGCCCTCCTTCCATACTAGTTTTGTGATGTATAGCATTCCAAGTTACTCCATCATGCCCTGTAGTTCTTGACCATCCAATGGTAAACACCAACCGCCTACTGAATGCTACATTGAGTAGCTTAGCTATAAGCCTGCCTTTTTTATTGTTTGGGAGATAACCTGAAAGACGAATCCCTTTGTAAACCGTTCGGGGATTTGGATGCTCTTCCTGTAAAAAGCATTGAAAAATTATGCAAAGTAAATATAAATTATAAACCATAAACTGTCAAAACATGCAGTTATACAAAAAATGAAAGTAGCGAGCATTACAGAAAAAAATAATCCATATTTGATAAGTTACAGTATTTTTCTGCAATAATCATGACCTTCATAAAATGTATTAAACATTAAGAGCATGAACGGACTTGCAAGAGGTGACCAATGACTTTCAAGGAACAATAGAAGCTTAGCAACACATACAGTTTATGGAAGACTTGGCTGTTCTTGCTGTGACTTTATGGTGGACAATAACAAAATTTCATGCATTTTCACTCTCTGTTTAGGTTTATTTGAAAAAAAACTGTAACAGGAAGATTTAAAGTAACAATTCTAAGTACAATATTGCACGAATTCACGTAAAGATTTTTTTTATTCTCAGATTTGGTAAATGGAGTTCAAATTTTGGTATTCTGAGAGTTCTGAATTGAATTTAATATCAATAATTGATATAAGACATATTAGCTGTAATATTTTATTAAAGAAATTTAAAAAAAAATTCTTATCTGTAATCAATTAAACATGGCCACTTTAAAAAAGTTTAAAAAATTTCTGAGAAAATATAAGATAGAAAAAGAAAAATCATTAATCATTATGAATAATTTTTTTTCAGTTAGTAAAAATGTTACAGTCATTAAACCACATGAGCTTATGCTATGATCATTTTGATGTCAAAATTATGACCTCTTGATGAGATCTATTTAAAAAGTTCACACAGAAAAATAGGTTTGCTCTTTTGAAGGTTCGCGTAAAGAAACATATTTACAAATGTAAAATATATAACATCTTTCGGAATTTCGAATTCGTTCAATGAGAAGAACACATGTACAAACCAATACAGGTGGTACATGTATAGCTAGGACAAATAAAATTTTTCAAATTGATCAACTAAAGCAGAAAAAAGTGTATTGATTTCAATTGTACTTTTAAAGGACACATTTGAAATTTTCTTGCTTATATCTGGACATTCAGCAAAACTGGCTTCATACAAGCAAGCAAAGTTCTGGGAACATTTAGTGTCAAAAACTGATCGGGAGAAAAAATTATATTGAATTTTTTGGTTTAGTTTTTCTTTTTTAACACAGGTATTAATATCTGAAATAATGCATCAGCATAAAAAATACATTTGTTCTAAACATTATATGCAAAAAAAACTTACCCCTTGCAGTCCGTCATTAAAAAAATATGTCAGAATAATTGTCCCACTGCTGTCATTGAATCCTTGCAGTCTACTACCGTTTGTCCTAATTGACATTGTTCCTAGGGGTTGGTCTCCCGTCACTTTCCCGTAGATCGTTCCACAGATAGGACAGGCTGGTTTGTAGTTAAAGCACTGTTCAATACACTCTTTGCAAAATATGTGTCCACATTTTCGTAGTTGTTTTGGTTTTGTTGGTGTATCCATGCAAACACAGCAGCGTTCCTCTTGAAGTCGTTGTGAATTTGTTAAGTTATCACAATAAAAGTCATTCCGAATATCTGATATATAAAATTGGATTTTTAAAAATATAATAAAATGGTTTTAAAAAGAGAGATTTATTGCACTATCTTGTTAATAGCATATTTAAGCACAATGAATTTATATTCATGTATAAGAAAGTAAGATACTCTTTGAATTGCACAAAATAAATGCATTCTCATCTCTCTTCATCTAAGAAGATGAATAAAGAATATTTATTATATTACAAAACAAGAATAACTGAGTTTAATTGCGTTTTTATAGTAATTCTTCTTGATCTTTTGTCCGATGATTGGCAATATTTTAACAATAAAATAATTTCATCGGGATATCAAGGTACATTGCAAGAAAAACCACATAAGCCCCGTTTGTGGGTTATGTAATTTTTTCCTGCAATGATCGCTACATTCATAACCCGCAGGAATCATCAAAGAAAGCATTTTATTGTTTATATTTACATATTTCTTTCAACAAATAAATAAATTGATTGTAAAAAGTAGGTAAAATTCACTAAATTATTGTTAAAGAGACAGTACGGCGCATCTTAGCAAAAAACCGACTTAAAAAAATTGTCTGATCTGGTTCGGTATTTTTGTACTACTCATGAATATATACATTTTCAGAAAATTACAAAGTTCTCCATGAAATAAATCTTTCTTATTACGTATAACCTATACATAATTACATCGCAACGTGTTACGGGGTTCAGCCTTCTATACTAATACGCATGCGTATTTACTGTAAACAAAACACATGCAGGGCTCGCGAAGATTCTCCTGGACATATGTTTGTTGATAAAAATATGCCATTTCTACTTTCCCCAGGTAATAATTGTTCAAAGTTTTTAAAACAACCACAATTATTATTTTGTAAACATGTATTTTTCGTGTTTATCATAGGAGTTGTTACAACCTGAATTCATTTTTGTAAATGACGCCCCATTAGGGTTTAATTGACATATTTATGTCTGTTCATTTTAAAATGAACGGAAATTGGCAAACCGTCAATAAATTATCGAGAAAGTGATGATGTGTTCCCTTTAGAGAGTCCATTTAACCTCGTATACCATGATGACCGTAGTCGGACGAAGATCTTGTAGTTTTCAGCACGTGTCAAGTACTTTCAATCAAAGTCCACGTGGTATAAATATTATTCCGGTTTGCATGTCCTTAAATTTCCGGAAGCTCATAATTACGTTAATTAGATATGTGAAAGGGATTTTTATGTATTTCAACTATTACAATCAACGTTTTTTCTTATTTCCTAACGATACAATGGGTAAATCTGAAGGTATTCACACATGTTTTTTCAGCTGTACTGTCTCTTTAATGTACATCAGTACATTGTATGTTAGCTTAAAGAAACAAACAAATCGTCTTCTATTGGAATTGAGTCGGCGACATAATAAATATTTCGTGCAATCCGTGATTTTTCTTAGTCGCTGTGGGTTTCGACCAATCGATAACGGGGCGCGTGTAGATGTCATTCTGACTGTTTCTATAGAGCTATGAATTAACTATAAGTTTCCGTAAGAAATAAAGGGAATCATACTCGGTTGATGTATAAATTATGCATTCAATAGCTGAAGTCATTATTAAATTTGTCTAAGGCAAATTATTGCCAGAATTCAAAATTCCTGTGTATGATGTATCTGGGCTAACATTTCAAATATTTAGTGTACATACATGAAGTGTTATGGATATCAAAATTGATCTTAGTCAATATTTTTTATGTGATTAAATTTATTAGCTTGTATAAATGTTCACTCTAATTTTTAATTTTTTTTTTCGTTGTTGCTTTTCACCAAAAACCAAAAAAATTAATATGCATTTGTGGATGTTTTTGGGGTTATTACGATGATAAGCTTCCCTAGAAGTATTTTACATCTCCGATAGCTAATACATCGCATTGATCGAAATAATCAGCAATAGTTTTTTTTATCAAATGATTTAGTAACAAATAAATACAGACATATCAGCTAAATGTTATCTCATCACTTTTTCTAGTTTTTGAGCGATCCTACCATTTATACCTCAGACCAAGTCTTGAAAGACCGGGTCATATAAGCATATAAGGAAGCCCGCCTCTTCTTCAAACTGATAACACGGCAGCGAGAATCTATTAATAGATAGATGCACCGAACCCAGTGAAAAAACGCGAAATTTTATTGCACGAAAGGAATGATGATAACCAATAGTAGCAAAGAGAACAAAAACAAACGGTAAATTAACCTTGTTGGCCACGTGCAATTTTCTTTTTAATCGTCTATTTAAGCCAAACAGATAGCTAGGAATAAATAAATCATATGAAAAACTTATTTATTTGATTTATTACTTTATTTGTTTATTTTACAAACTGAAAGTCGGTAGAGTTATCATGGTCTTGCATATATTATGTGGCAGGTTAGGTTATTTCTTTTACCTTTCAGTTGCAAATTCTCCCAGTAAATTATTATATGTAATACGGAAATTTAGCTGGTAAAAGTCTTATCCCTTGGATATTACAATAATAAAAATAAAGCAGCATGGTATCGTGGGTTCATTCACGTTTAATCTATGCTATTAAAAGTATCAAATATTTAAACCCCACCTCCAAACAAGCTTTACATGAATTTATGTTATTTCTAACTTCAAATTCATCATTTTTCGTTTACTTAATATGTATAATTTTATTTAATTTTATTTTGAGGTGCAGTCTTTATGTTGTATTGTACATTTACTGTGAGAATACCTTTTGGTCTAACATTTTTCGCAGATTTCATCTTCACATGGGTGTTCATTTAGGTTTTATTTAGCAAAACCTTTGCTGTAATGCAATCGGGTTCAAATATGTATTCTGCATGAGAGTTTTATCTTTACATAAGTAATAAAATTATATACAGTAATTTCAAATTTAATAAATAAATAAATACAACAAAGAATAGGCTTGGCTTGAAACATTTTGAATCACAAACTGCATTTAATTGACTGAGACTGTTGTCATGCATCACCGTACATGCATTGAATCCTCGCAATCGGTTTCTGAAGGATTCATATCTTTTTAAAAGTTTACGTACTTAAAATACCAGAAATCTGATCACTCATCTAAAAAGACTACATATATTATCCAAGGCTATGTACATTGTATATATACTTTAAGGAAGTTTGCACCTGAGTACTAGTAATGTTATTTAATCATCCAAAAACCACTTGCAAATAAGATGGGAACCTAACCTGTTCATTTATTTTATTTGTGACCAATGCCACATGCCATTTGTGAAATAAAAGAGCCACAAACAGAAATAATAATTTTCTTAAAATTATTGCTAAACTTTGGCATAGAAATTGATTATTTGATGAAATGAAACACATATTTATAGTTTGGACTATTATTTAAAAATGATTTTAATACAGTTCATGTATGAAGTTTAACACACGTAGTGACTATAAAAGTAATATCTAAGTTAAAAACCTTGCTTTTCTGATGGCTTAAAATGCCGGCACATGTACATAATGAACACAACAGCAGATGTTAAAATACTTACAAAATTTTGAAGTAATCAAATTATAACGTAAATAAAACAAATAGTAATGCCATCTTTCTAAAACTTTGTATACAAATAGACATACATTTATTGTCTCATACACAAGTTAAAAATAAGAAGGGGTAACATCTCAAAAAACTGAGATATGGCATTAACAGTAACAATACTCTTAAGCTGACACAAAAAATAGTCCCTTCCTTAACTCTGTAAATATGTAATTTTTCTTTTAACAATTTTATTCAATAATTTTGTTTTGGCATTGTAAAATATTGATGAACAAATAGAATTGATGTATTAAGCAAAATTTCAAGATTAGAGGTGACATAAAAGTAGTTACCCAAAAAGAGAGGAGCGGACATCTTTAAGAAGCATTATTTTAGTAATAGAGCCGATATACTGGTACTGTACCAGTTATCGGCTAAGACCAGTTATCGGCTAAACTGAGAGTTCGGGTTTAAAGCACGTAACAATCCAAGATTTTTTAATTCAGTCGTCTTTTTCGAATAAAGAAAAGTAAATTTGCTTGAAAACTTTCTTGAATATGTTTTATACATGAGCTTAAACGATCATTGTTTACCGCTGAGTTTACATCTTTGCACTTTCAGCAGTGGGGGAAGTGACGTAATAAGTTAAAAAAAGAATATTACCTCTTTGTGATACGTTATTATATCCCTTCTTTGATTTCACATATAAAATCAATACATTTAACATGTATAAATATATATATAAATATAAAGGAGGGTATAAAAGGAATTCACAAATTTCCGACAGATTCGTACCGCAATTGAACGCCTGATTGCATAATTATGCTTTGAATAGTCTACGATTTGGTGTATTACCGTCTGATAATAAACGAATAATTTTATGAGTTTTGTTTATAATGTACCATGACCCCGACTACATTAGTCTGACCCCACAAGGGGCATAATTCAAACTATATTTAGCAGAATATAAAATCGACATGAACACGGACTTTACTATATGTTATTATCACGAAGCCGATAACTGGTACAGTAAATCGTAAAAACTCGGCAAAATTGGGGCGCCCAAAAAAGCACAAAAAAGATGTTTTGGGTTCTAAATAATGATATAAACTAACAGATTGATAAATAAGGAGTTCACTTTTTAAAGTTTGTCAAGTTTTATCCAAAAATATCAAGAAATGAGGAATTACGAAAAGAAAACGTTAAATTTTAGCCGATAACTGGTACAGTGCCAGTATGGTTTGGTAATACGACTTATTCCATTACCTATAATCTGGTCAAAAGTATTGGGAAAATATAGCTCATATACAGGGTCTAAAGCATGAATAGTATTTTACATTAATTTTCAGATTTATCATGCAACGAACAACACCTAGCGCTTAAGAAGAGGGGTGGATAAGGCTTATAGAATGCCTATACACGGACGGATAAGATACTGAACAAGAGGCCTTAACGGTCACCTGAGTAGCACATAACCCATACACAAACTTGTCGAGGAGTCATATGCATTTAATTAATTAGGTTTCATTCTGGAGTAGAAAAATTATAAATTTGTAATGACGACCACCTCCCTGAAATCTTTCAAAAAGAACTATGAAACCTATAATTTTGGCAAAAAAATTTAAAGATCTGGTCTACAAAATCATGAATTCAGTTTTCCTTTCAGGTGTGTTGGAGAAAAGAAGATAATTTTTTAACATTACATGCATTAACACCTATACATCCATTTTGGCACTGCCATAGAGTCAAAACCCATACTCCAGGGGAAATGAAAATAAAAATTTCAGTAGAGGACTTCCTGGTAAACATTATTATATGTCAGTTTTTAATACAGATGTGTGAGAATAGATAAGAAAATTTTTAAACATTATATGCATTAACACTATATTGCCATATTGCCCCCCCCACCCACCCCACCTCATGTCCTAAACCCCTGACCCAAAGGCCATGAATTTCACAATTTAGGTAGAGGAGTTAGTGGACACCATAACCATTTATTCAGTTTTTTGCCCACATGTGTGGGAGTAAAGAAGATTTTTTTAAGATTTCAAACATTTTTACAATATGGTCATATTGGCTCCACCCTAGAGCCTGAACCCCCAACAAAGGGGTCAATTTTTTTTTTACAATTTTGGTATAGGGCTTCATGGACATTATAACCAGGCATTTAGTTTTTAAGAAATATATATGGAAGATTTTCTAAGATTTAATACATTTTTACTATATGGCCATATTGGCCCCAGCCCAGAGCCTGAACCCCTGACACAGGGGTCAGGAATTTCGCAATTTTAGTAGAGGGTTTCATGGACATTATAATCATGCATTTAGTTTTAAACAAATATATAATATGGGAGTAAAGAAGAAGATTTCCTAGGATTAAATACATTTTTACAATATGGCCATATTGGCCCCAGCCTGAACCCCTGACCTAGGGGTCATGAATTTCACAATTTTTGTAGAGGGCCTCATGGACATTTTAATCATGCATTTAGTTTTTATATATGGGAGAAGAGAAGAAGATTTTCTAAGATTTCATACATTTTAACTATTTGGCCATATTGGCCCCACTCTAGAGCCTAAACCCTGACCCAGGGGTCATGAATTTCACAATATTGGTACAGGGCCTCATGGAAATCATAATCATGCATTTAGTTTTTAACAAATATATATGGGAGTAGAGAAGAAGATTTTCTAAGATTTAATACATTTTAACTATATGGCCATATTGGCCCCACCCTAGAGCCTGAACCCCTGAACCAGAGGCCATGAATTTCACAATTTTGGTAGAAGGCTTCATGGACATCATAACCATAAAGTCTTTAGAGCGATCGGCGACAGTAGCAACACCTTCTTTAAGAATGTGAACACATGTTTATAATGTAACTGTTCTTTTTTTTATAGTTTCTTAAGTAGTTTAGTAGTAGCTTTAGATTTTGTTTTCTTTGTTTTGTACTCATGTAATTTATTTTTTGGTCCTGAAGAAGGGACTGGTTGTCCCGAAAATTTGACAATTTCTATTGTTCGTGTCGTTAGCCATTTTTAGTGCTTTTTATATTCAGTTTACTGGCGTAGTATCTATATATTAGATCCGACACTTTAAAGATGCTAGTGTTGTTGATTCTATTCAGTGCTTTATATATATATATATATATATATATATATATATATATATATATATATATATATATATATATATATATATATATATTGTTTTCTTACAAAAGCCCATTGAGCTCATTTTCGAAGGGGAAAAAATATTCTTAGGCCAAAAATAAAAATATTCCTGTTTCCTGTCACTTGACCAAAAAAATTAGGGTAGGTAGGTAGGGAAAAAAATTTATTTTTAAAAAATATTTTATTTTTAAAAACTTGGAGCATTTGTGTAATAATGAAAGAGATGTATATTCCCAGTGTTCAGTATGTAAATAGATCATTTAAAATTTCCAAAGGTCTTTGTAGTGTTGATGCATGTAATGTATAGAAAACAACAGGCAAAGAAAAAAAATAGATTAATTATTTAATTAAAAATAAAAACTACTATTATTTGCAAAATTTAATCTACGTGTATTGAATGTATTTATCCTTTTCTGGATAAATATTTTTGTATTTTATTAGCTTAATGTCAATATCAACATGATTAATTAAATCACTCTCTGTACTTCCGTGAATTTGGGGTATTAGTCCAATCCTTTGACCCACTTACTACCGTACGTTATACATGTAGAGGATCTGTTTAATTCTCAAAATAATATAGAAAGCAGTTTTATGATAATTTTAACATTAATTGCAGTTATTAACCAATAACAGGTTATTGACTAACTGTAATATCAGGATTTAAAGTAATAAACATTGTTTTTGTAATTTCCAATATACAGTATGTTGTTGCATCACCCGTATTTATAACCCCTGAAGGTAAGATAGTCGCAAGTTATTCGCCACATGGTATATTTATGCAGTTAAAATGTCTGTAGACTAATTTTCTATCATTCTTTCGCCAGTAAGGTTAATTTACACGATTAGGAACTCAGAAGACTTGGTCATCTTTACTTCTCTTTCTGAGGAAATTCTGGCGAAATTACCGATCACCACCATGATCACAAAAAAACTTTTAGGGTCGGAGGGTAAAAGATAGGGTCGGTCGGGCGACAGGAAACAGGAATTTTTTTTTTGGCCTTATCGCGGATAAACGCGAAACCTTCGCGATATAAAGCGTAACTTTTGCGATAAAAACACGTTACATTCGCGAACAAACGCAATGTAACAAATACATGTATAATAACGTTTTGAACAATGGTATCATATTCTACATTGATATTTTATATACCTTTTAATTCGAATTAAAGTTGCCTCATTTTCACAAATACATGTATAATAACGTTTTGAACAATGGTATCATATTCTACATTGATATTTTATATACCTTTTAATTCGAATTAAAGTTGCCTCATTTTCTATAATACGGTGCTCAAGAGAATATGAGAAGCGCGATGCATCAAGTCGTTTAAAAAGCAGTACGCACATTTTTAATAATTTCCCACGTTTGTTTGAATTTATAGAAATTTGTATGAAATTTAATAAAATTTATCTATATCTTTATATAAGAAAGATTATATTGTTTCATTAAAAACTGAAATGTGTTTTTAGCCATTGCTCTTCATAAAGAGTTATTGTATGAAATAACAAAATCTATATTAATGTTTCGCGTTAATTCGCGAAAGTTTTGCGTTTATTCGCAAAATAGACGCTTCTACTTGCGAATGTGTTACTTTTATTCGCGAAAGTTACGCGTTTTATCGTGAAAGTAACGCTATTTTTCGCAAAAGCAAACCTTTTATTTGCGAAAGTTACGCGTTTTATCGCGAAAGTTTCGCGTTTATTCGCGAAGTTTTCACGTTTATTCGCGAAAAAACGCGTTATAACGCGAGGAATTACGTGTTTTATCGCGAAAGTTTCACGTTTTCTCGAAAACATTTCACGTTTATTCTCTAAAGATTTACTTTTTTGCGAAAGTTACGCGTCATATCGCGAAAGCAACGCTTTTATTTGCCAAAAAAGTATTTTTTCTTTAAACGTAAGAAAATCAGCTCAATGGGCTTTCGTATTTTCAATAATTTTTTTTTTCGAAATTTTTTTGAAAAAAGTAACATTTTCTTAGTACATGTAGTTCACATTCAGTATATACAATTCTGGTTATGTTTTTTAGAATATTTTCTATGTACAAACGATCTTCCGACTCTAAGCATGCCCTGTATCACTTTTTTCAAACGTCCGTCTTGCCGTCTTGTCGTTCAGCGTGTTGACATTCATTTTGATAAACTTCTTATTCACAAAAGCATTTCTATGCGAGTTTTTAAGATTAAAAGCCACCTAAGATTTGTTTCAAGTTCATTACAAAATTTCGTCAGTTACCAGTGCGCGGCCTTTAACGCCTACGTCATCACTTTAATACAATATCATGGCACAAAACGCGCTATAAAACTTTTGTAACAGCCAAATCACTTCATTGGACAATTAAAAGAATTAATAATAAATTTATGTCTTTTTTATATTTTCATACAAAAATTTCTTTTCTTTTTGTTAATTTTATCTTTTCGTTTTTGACATTGTGCCGCTTGCCTAATTTCTGATCTAACACGTTTTTATTTCACCGATTTAATCTCACACAATATTTGATTTCAAAACATTAGTCTAATGCAATTACTTTAATCTTATGTGCCACAGGTTTCATCTCCTTGTGTCTTCAAATAACGAAAAAACGTCACTTTTTTACGCTATTTTTGGACAACCCTCGTGTGTATGCATACATGTACATTGTTTTAAAAATGCACTCACTTCCAAAAAAGTCACCCTAAATAAATACGTATATAGTAAATATGTTGAGAAAAGGTTTTTCACATAGGTCAGTAAGACCGGTACCTTAACCAATCGGTTCATGATCACTGCAAAATGTTAACTAGAAGTCATTCTGTCGATAAAATTTTGTACTCTATTGATATAAATTATTTCAATAGTGGTTGGGGGTGTATTTCATTATAAAAATCACGTTACAGCCACTAGTGAAATACAACTACTATTAAAATATTAAATTTTTCAATCGTTGTTTGGAATGAATTTCTTTATAAATATTAAATAATTACTTTGTAATCCCAATTGAAACACATTTGGAAAGAAAGAAGTTGTATATCATTTTTGCAAAATATTTTCATATGCAAGAAACACTTATATATAAGTTAGATATATACACTAATATATCTAACGAACAATTCCAAATAATTATACAATTTAGTTATTATAGACATTTTTACTGTAATAACCGAGACAATGAAATTAATGAACTAATGTTGGGATTTTCACGGCAGAAACAAATAACCAATTCTCACAGATTTATATATATATATTTATATATATATAATTGTTTTCATATTTTTTTCTTTACATTTCTCTTTCTAAAGATATCATGATTTATGAAAATTATTAAATTACATGTATTAGTACATGTACAAGGATGGACACCTTGTAAGTTTCCTGAACTTATATTCAAAACCCCTGTAAAATAAATGTACAATAAAATATGTTTAAACCAATTAAACACCACTACTATAGAAATAAATATTGTCGTTAACATTTGATTAAATCAGAGTGCGGGATATTGATTTGGGTTTGACAATCCGTCTGACCGTCTTCCGTCTAATATTCTGTTTGTTTGTTACACGTTAATTAATCATAACATAAACAAATAATTTCATTAGTGGTTGGTGATAAATTTTACTATGACCACTATTGAAATAAATATTTCATTAGTGATTGGTTATGAATTTTACTACGACCACTATTGAAATAAATTATTCCAATAGTCATTGGTTATGAATTTCAATATCAGAAGTAATTTGCAACAACTATTAAAATACAAACACCATTTAATTAGTTTATAATAAATTTCATTTTAATTATTATCATTGAAATACACTATCTTAGTGATGGTTAGGGACGTATTAAATTGTTAAAATCACTGTACAACCACTATTAAATTTCAATAATATTTTTTAGTTCAATAGCAGCTTTGAATAAATTTCATTATGCATATCACTTTTATTATAAATTATTTCCATATAGGTCGTTGATGTATATCATTATAAGTTTCAATTTCCGATTAATTGTTTAATATTACGCATATATAAATGTTATTATATATTTATATGTAACACTATTGAAAAAATATTCCAGTAGTGGTTGAAGATGTATTTCATTATAAGAATTGAAATAAAGTATTTCAATAGTGGTTGGGATACATGTCGTTTAATGTCCGTTATTCAGACTGTGTGTAACACTTTTCGTTCTGGATGAAAGGTGGTATGGGAAACTTGGCGATATACAGGTAAATCAAAGCACATCATAACTTTTTTTTAATGATGCCAAATTCGATCATGTAAAGATATCAAATTTTAAACAATAAAAAATATTTATTTTCCTGCCAGGAGAGTATAGTGCCTCCTCATGAATATCAATCCATCATGTGATATCGACAGCTAATTTTAGACTGTTAAACAAAACTTGGAGTGGGTTAACACCTTTATAATTGTTGTAGTTTAACGAACGAAAGAATATCACTTTTTTCAGTAAAAGCATAAATCTATCCTATATACGAGCATGAACAAAAGAAAGCAAAAACACAAGGGTGTGATTACGTTTATGTATATACATCACAGGCACCTGACGTCATATATTTTTCTCATAATAAAAATAATACACCGCTTACCTAATAATACACAAGGTACCCATCCCCGCCATCTTGGATTTTTTTAAAACTGTCACATCGCCGTGAATTTTCGCTTATAACTCAGCGGTAACATTTTTCTGCGATCATCTCCGCCGTCCGATCGGTCACTCGATTTATTAGCTTACTGCTGATTCAACCAAAACGGCCCATAACATCGTTTATTAATAAAAATATCTCCTCATTCTGCATCTACTGCTGCTGATTTGCGACAAAAGGCTAAAGGGTGGACGGAAGTTGACATCTTTGCGTCATCTTTTGGGATATCCCTTTTCTGATTGGTGCATTTTTTGCAGTATTTTATTAGGGAAAAAATGCACCAATCAGAAAAGGGATATCCCAAAAGATGACGCAAAGATGTCAACTTCCGTCCACCCTTTAGCCTTTTGTCGCAAATCAGCAGCAGTAGATGCAGAATGAGGAGATATTTTTATTAATAAACGATGTTATGGGCCGTTTTGGTTGAATCAGCAGTAAGCTAATAAATCGAGTGACCGATCGGACGGCGGAGATGATCGCAGAAAAATGTTACCGCTGAGTTATAAGCGAAAATTCACGGCGATGTGACAGTTTTAAAAAAATCCAAGATGGCGGGGATGGGTACCTTGTGTATTATTAGGTAAGCGGTGTATTATTTTTATTATGAGAAAAATATATGACGTCAGGTGCCTGTGATATACATATACTTTTCTTGAACAGTGATGTAGGCTTATGTGGTTTCCTCTGAAGGCTTTTTTAGTTCTTGTGAGTGATTATTATCTATTTAAATATTCAATAGTACTGGTACTGTGAATGACAAACGTATTACTGATAATAGATGTTTAATTTCAAAGAAACAGCTTTTAGCATACAGTATACAAAATCAACACGGATATGTAATTAGGCAAACAATAACGGCTACCTGACTTCCCGCAGGACATGTGCAATGAGATCAGTTTCGCTCTTTCTTCATCAATATTCATAAGAAAGGCATTACTTTCATGTCAGGAGAATGAAAATGAAAATTGTATATATGTGTAACTAGATGGAATTAACCACTGTAATTTACATAATGAAAATAACTTTTGTAAGTATACAAACACATAAATAATGCGTTTTCACTGTCATTCAAAATTGACGCAAATTGTAGCGTGTATAATTTAGCTATAAACTATAATTTAGTAAAGAAAAAAAACCATGTAATTTACCTTTTAAATTTAGGTATTTTTCAATATTTTTATATGTTCAGTACTGATCAGACCCAACCTTACACCAAAGTAAACCCCAACTAAACCCCGGGTTTACTTTGGGGTTTTTTGGGGAGTTTACTCTGGGTTTACTTTTTGAAAGTGTGGGTCCACTCGGGGTTTACTTTGGGTTTACTTTGGATTTACCTGGAAATTGCTTTTTAGGTCAACTGTATGCACTGAAGTGTGAAGCAGACCCGTCTTTTATCTTAGCATCCTACTGCCCCTTGTATATTCCGAATACACAGCGTCTGTTTTCAAGGGTATACCTCTGACTGGCTTTACGTTGGGTTTACTCTGGGTCCATTCTGGTAAACCTGCAGTAAACCGAGAGTAAACCCATCGATACTGTAGCTCTTCTTTTACAGGAGATCAATACAGTTAAGAAATGCCCACTACCATCTAACCCTTTTTATTAGTGAAATGCAAAGTGATCGTTTTGGAATAGAATATTTATACTCATATTATAGTATTTAGTTCACAGTAGCGCAGGTATTAAAAGTGTTGTGCATGCACTGACCTTTAGCGCACCTTATTCAAAATATTTAAAGCGGTGTTTGCCTTATTTATTTGGCCCAGAAAATGATATCATTTAAGGCCATTTGCAAAAAAAAACAATTGATTTTTTTCAAATAAAATATTAAATTGATTCGTATGTAACACAAGTCTTTTGCAAAGTGTGAAGTTGATTTTCTTTCTAAACTCTAAACCACAAAAGCATGATACCTTGTTGTGTTTCTGTAGCTTTTACTTCAATCATTCCCTCTAACGTCTCTAGTTCGATCCCATTACTGACTACGATCCAAGAAAGCTGAAGTGGTTCATCTGGAACCCATTTTCCAGTGAAAGTGGAAGATGGTGTGCCAATGGAGCAATGAACGGATTTCAAGATTTTTCCTCTGTTTTTCAGATGTACACCGACATTTTCGTCAATTATTGGTATACCAGTAGAAGAATATAATTGGATTTGAAATTGTAATTCTTCGCCTTGGTCACAGACTGAAGATGTAACAACTACTTTAGATTTCGTAGGATTGACCTTTGTTACTAATATTTTGCCAAAACTGTTTATTGATGTAGTAAAACATGCATCTGAAGGTTTTGGAGAAAATTTCATGATATCCGTGCTGACCTGTTTTTCAATCACCTGCCTTTCGAGGTTTTCAAGTTGTAACTGAATAGAATTGCCAATGGCTAAGAAAGACTGGTGATCATTCAGTTTTGGTGAAATATTCCCATAGTAGCATGCCTGTTTGCATGAGTTGATAAATGAGGTTAACTTTTTTTTCTCTTTTTTAATACATTTTTGTTTGACATTCACTTGTGAAGCTACGACTTCACACAATGTTTTTTCTCTCAGTTCTAAAGCTTTTTTAGCTTCGCTGAACCGTGCTTTTATTTCGTTTTGAAGTCGCTGGGAGTCCAGCAGACATTTATCATTTATATCTTGCAACTCTGTAACAGATTTTTGAGCTTGATCTACTTTTGAAGCAACGTTTTTAAGTATATACTCAATCTTAGTTTTGTTTTCTTTCCCAACCTCTGCAATGTTACAATACTTATGCTCCTTGTGAGTAGTGATGCAACACAGAACGCAGACAGGTTTCATGCAAGCAGAGTCTAAACAGTACATTTTCAGCGTTTCATTGTCATGCCCATTCACTGGGCAATGTATTGTTTTCCTAAACAAGCTCATGCAATTTTTTTCTTCACTTAAAAGACCTTTAATTTCCGAAACAGTGTGTGATTTGAACGGTTTGATAACTGAATGTAATTTTACACATTCAACACATATGAAAAGAGAACAATCCAAACAGCGATGTGACGCTGTTTTATGATTTGTGCACATTTCACAAATCAAGCTAGAGTCGCCTTTCATCAGACGTAAGATTGCTGATGCAATTTCTCTTGTACTGTCAACTTGCAAGGATAAATCACCATTTTGAAAACAAATATGAATGCCATGACACTCGTCGCATTCTAATCCTTGTTTTTCTAAAGTTGAAATATCCTGAGTACAGCTTTTACATATGGCATCTAAGCAGGGGAGCAGAAACGGTTTATGAGCTTCGTGATCAAATTCCTGCTTGCAATTTCTACAGGTAATAAAATCTTTCAGTTTCGTCGAATCAGCAAGAAAACCACGAACATCAACTGAAATTTTATATATTTAACAAGATTGGTTATTTACTTCGAAATTGTCTATGATTGGCTATTGCTGATGATATTACTTTTTGGACGATATACATATATCTGAATAGAAAACGTTCTTTTTAAAAGAATGTGTTGCCAGCGATCTTTGCAAATAAAGACTGATTCACAGATATTATTAAAATATACAAACCCATTTCTAAAGATTCAGCCTGAACATCTCCATTGTTGAAATTCTAAAAATATAAACTCAATTGTCAATTTTATGCCTTTAATAAATATGCTACTCAAATTTGGTTATACGATTGTGAGTTTTGGCCCTTTAAATATAATTTTCATTGAAAAAAATTCATCTTAAATTCTGTAAACTTGTTTTAAAGGGGCATAAGCACGATTTTGGTCAAATTTCTTTTTCAGTTTTTATTATTTACAATGCTTTAGAAATGCATTTTTAATGATCAAATGAAATTTGAGAGTCAGTCATAGAGTTATAAGCAAGATACAGGGCTGACAATTCTTTGACATGTAAACAAAGTTCGTGCCCTGTTTTTTGTTTACATAGGTTGAATATACCACTAAAAATCTTTTTTAAGCTGATATGTCTATCCTCTTCTTCATTTTAAGCATAAAAACAGTTTCTAACGTTTAACAAATTCATTTTAGGTCTGAAACTGGAATTTTCACTTCAAAATTTAAAATGTAAACAAAAGCTTTGTTTACATAGTAAAGAATTGTAAACTCTGTAACTCGCTTGTAACCCAACAAATGACACTCAAATTTTGCTTGCCTATTGAAAATGCTTACTCAAACATTGTAAACATTAAAATCGATTTGACCAAAATCGTGACCATGCCCCTTTAAACCTTAAGACATATACGCGAAAGTATATAGTTCTTTGGAACCTGCTAGATCCACTGAACGCAACTGTAAAACTGAGATTGATAAAATTTTGGATAAGATTGTTTACCGGTAAAGAAACCAAAAAAAAACCCCATATCTTGTATATTTTTTTAAAACCAATCACAGTGCAAAAGAAATAACTTCCACTGGATTGAATGCACAAAAACTTGGATGATATTATATGATCTTATTTCAGGAATGTAGTAAGTGAAAAAAGGGACTGTAATTGAACGTAATAAATTAATTTTTTCAGAGTAATAAGGAATTATAATTTGTAATTGAGTCTACTTGTAAATTACTTGAATATAATTAAATACATTCGAAAAATGTCATGTCTTTTCAATTACATTTCAGTTTCATTTCATTATTTTTTTTCCCCAAGTTTAAAGTTTGAAAAGGTTCTAATGATACATAGTTTGAATACCTGTTTGCCATATTAGGTTTATGCTTGTGCAATAATTAAATGCCTTAGAATGGAATGTTTTTGTTTATACATCATAACACAACGTCCAGGGCGATAGTTTTATTTTGTTAAGGTGTGAACCCCTCTCATACCAAAGAACGAATATACTATGGTTAACATCTAATGCTGACTAAATTGAACTTAAGAATTTTTTTTTTAAATTAATACATAATGCCTTGTTTGCCTCAGTGCGTGCTGTTACTACATATATTTGTTCTTAAGATTTTAAATGACGAAATTAAAGTAATTGAAATCTATTTAATTACCCAAATCAAAGAAATTGATAGTAATTAAATACATACTATGTAAATGTTATTGCAAGTAACTGACAAAATTATCAATAATCCTAATTCCTCAATTCAATCGTTTTGCATTAAATCACAGGAATTCAGATTTGCGAACGGCCAAAAAAAAACTAAAAGCGAGATTATTAATTGGCGAGATGTATACTTCTCGCTATTTTATGCGGATATATATTCCTCGTGTCTGATTAAGAATCTACAGTATTTGAAAATATTTAATTACGTGTACACATCAAAGTAATTGGCCCTAACCCATCTGGATTTTGCAAAATGTAGATAATAAAAAATGGCTGTTGAATGTTGTTTAGCAAACCTTGAATGATCAATTTCAACAGAAATGGATGTCAGACTTTAATTTACCTAAACAAGAGGTCCATAAGCCACATCACTCACCTGAACAATCATAACGATGACTAAATTTTATAAAATAACCGGGTATGCCGATTTCAAAGATACATGTACAAGTTGTTAGAAGCCAAAAAATAAAGCATTAGGTTTATGAAAATATGTACGGATAGAGTTACACCTCTCTATCTGGACTAGGCGTGTATCTAGATACTATAGAAGCCTGGGGTGATTATAATTACAACTCTGACGGTTTTGAAGAGCCAGAATAAGATATATTCAATAGCTTTAAAGAATGATATTTTAAACACGCTGAGCAATAGAAATCAAATTGATATATGTTATCATCAAAATATAGAAATCGTGGTCATCTTCCTAACTGTATTTTTCGGTTGCCGTGTTCTATAGAAATGCGCGTTAAATATTTGTGTATTAGTGTATGTTGCCTAAATACGGAACATACCCGCAATCTAAATATAGTCGTCTACGTAATGTCTATATTTAGATAATACTCTTCAAGCGATACGGATATTTAATTATGTTCTTATTCGTTAACACTCAAACGAACATAAATAATTTATAAAATAAAAAACAACACGTATATAGATGCAGAAGCGCTCTCAGAAGTGCAGTTTAATTATTACATGTATACAATCACATAATTCAATTTTCTTGTGTTCTTTTTCTCTACAAAAACAAAACAACACATATTAGCAAAATATTTATATATATATTTTTCATAAAACCAAACATTTATGACTATCTTTGAGGGCGGGTGGGTGGGGAAACGTCTGCTTGCACTGAGAGAGAGCCTTCGAATGACTTAAAACTCAATTCTTTACCAAATCGTGCGTACCTTACGAGAATACCTGTAGAACAGGTTTTCTATAAATATAATAACCAATCAAATTGGTTAGTCTTCATAACAAACACCAGGTAAACACGTGTTCGATCGAAACACGTGTTGTAATACCTTCAATAAATACATTTATGTTCTTATTCGTTAACACTCAAACGAACATAAATAATTTATAAAATAAAAAACAACACGTATATAGATGCAGAAGCGCTCTCAGAAGTGCAGTTCGACGATAAAGAAAGAAAAGACATTTGAATTATAACCCAAGTTGTTTGGTAACAGACAGTTTAACTTGTAAGTTTTCGTGCACATAACCATCTTTGGCATTTTCAGATTTCCAACGCCCGTGTTTTTTAAAAAGACGATCGCTGACACCTGCTGCGGCTGCAGCAGTTGCCCCACCCGACCTCAAACTATGAACACCATATTTCTTTGAATCTAAGCCTAGACTGTCCAATGTAGACAACACTAATTCTCGTACTCTTGTATATGACAAAGGTTGTTTATTATTTCTAAGCTTGTATGAGTTATTTTTCTTGCAAAATGTAACTTGCCTAAAAATAAAGTCTTCCGACCTTTCATCAATGTCTGATAAAAGTAAATATCGGAGAAGCATAGATACAGGACAAGTAGAAGAATTCGTTTTAGATATACATAGAGAAGAACCTTGTTTGTAAGCGTCTGTTTTGCTTTTTGTAATAAACAATGTTAGATGAGAGTCACTAAAAACTAATTGTGACCTTCTTATGTTTACAATTTCTGAAAAACGCAAAAAACCTGCATATCCTAAAAGAAAAATACAACAGGTTCGAAGGTCATATAGTGTTGCATCACTCTTCCCAAACTTTTCAACAACAGCAGACAATATATCTGATGAAATCGGTTCTTTCTTAACGACAGGGTGACTATGTTCTCTGATACAACCTTCTTTCACAAACTTAACAAAGGTGGAATCACAAGGATTAGGGAATCCAGCCATGTCATGAGCCCATGTAATTGCATGAGTAGCTTCTTCTATCTTCGACGAGGAATCAAAAGTGTTTGCGAGATGAGCTAAATATAATGCGACATGTACATCGGAGGCTGGTAAATGATCGATGGTTGGTTTAAATGTTTTACACCACTTGGAAAAGTTTTTGAATGCGTACCTATATTTCTTTACTGTATTTTCGGCTTTTGATTTTAGGCAGTAATTCGGTAAGGACTCCGCAAGCTTCAAAAGAGATGAATCCTGAGCGCTGTCAAATAAAGACGTCCACCTGCCGACCGAAAATAATTCTGCAAAATGTACAAGACAAATAACCAGTTAAAAGAAACTGTTCAATCAAAATATCTTGAATATCAAGGTTATTCTAATTAATGCACATTAACTAAACAACTGCAATACAATTATGTACCTGAATCTTAAATAAAATAAAACAAACATCTGCAGTACAATTATGTACCAGGACCTTAAATTAGAATATATCAAACATCTGCAATACAAATATGTACCAGGGCCTTAAATTAGAATATATCAAACATCTGCAGTACAAATATGTACCAGGGCCTCAAACTATATATTTACATCAACGTCTGCAGTACCATTCTTAGAGTACCAGGTCCTGCTGTATATATACACGTCCTATGATATATGTATCATTATATCACAAAAACCTTGCATCAAGTCTTAAAGCCAATACTGGAGATACAAATCGGTTAGAACAAAAAACCGTGGATTTGTTCTGACCTTGCACGTAAATTCCTGATGCGTCACTGAACTCTAAGATATCTGTGATATATTCATAAGTAGAATATTTATCTTTATAATGTAAGGCCAAAAAGAAGCAGATCTCCATTTTGGTACTATCAAGGTTCCCACCGCTTTGCTATTAATGAGATATTTAATGGTTTTTGTCACTAAATAAATGGGCGGAACTAACCAATTGTTTTCTGTTCTCCAGTCTTGAGTAAATGAATTTACAGCTTCCGTAGCCGGATTCCAAAACAACGAATTAAATCTAGGCAATTTTTTGTTTTTTGAATTAGCAAATCTGTCAACGGAATGTGGACCATATAAAGAATCAATGAAACTGAAAAAATCTTGAGACACTCCCCAGTCTTCATAATCAACAAGTTTGCTTAAATAATCAGCTTTCTGATTTTTGTCTCTGGGGATCCACTGAATGTCGACTGAAATGTTGTGCTCCCTGCAAAACAAGAATATATTAAATGCTATTTCTTGTAAATCTGCTTTTATGCTGCCCGACTGCAAAATATTCACACATCTCTGGTTATCTGTAAACCATTTGACGCATTTGTTAAATAACAGTTCGTTAAATGATATCAAGGCCAATTCTATGGCTTTCATTTCTCGCCATGTCGAACTTTTGCTCATTTCATTTTCATTCCACATTTGATGAAAACACTGTTCATCCACACCCACAGTAAATGCCCCAGCGCCTACAGCGCTAGCATCTGAATAAACTATCGTACTTTCTCTTTCCGTTACTGTTAGTTTTTTGTTATTGTATTTTCGAAAATGTATTAACCAGAACTTTAATTCGTTTATTGATTTTGTAGCAAACTTGAAATTCAGTGTATTATCCCATGACACTCTGAAAACTATTTCCAGATAGCAGTATCTTGTCATTAGTCTACAAATATTACCAAAGACAGGTTGCAATGAAATTATTTTCCCAGCAACTCTGGCCAGCGCCCTAGCTGAAACTTTTGGTAAATCTGAAAGAAACTGAACAATAGTAGACTCAACATCTTGAATTCTTCTTTCTGGAATGGAAATGCTAAATCTTACTGAATTCCATCTGATCCCTAACCATTCAATATCTTGAACTGGACTGAAAATAGATTTTTCTTGATTAATTAATAATCCAGCATCCTCTAGTGATGATTTGATAAAACTGGAAATTCTCTGACATTCCTCAAATGATTCTGCCATAGCTAGCCCGTCATCTAAATACAGAACAATTTTTATATTGTTAGATCTCCAATACTTAACCATAGCTCTTAGACACTTCGTAAATATATACGGGGCTGTAGACAAACCAAATGGAAGTACTGTAAAGCAATAGTATTCCCCTTTCCACTCAAAACCAAGGAATGTTTGACATTCCTTACAAATATCTATATGGTGGTAACCAGATTTAAGATCAAATTTGATACAGAAACAATTGTTCTCAAAATATTGTAAAGCCAGTTTGTGATCCTCAAACTTTATCTTTTCTTTTTTCAGAAAACCATTTAACATACTCAAATCTAAAATCAAACGCTTCTTTTCTCTTTTTTTTCCGCAACGCTCAATGGACTTACAACAAATGGTCTGAAAGGAACTTGTATGACGCAACCCGATTTTACTAAGTCTCCGATGCTTTCTGTAACAAAAGAAAAATTCTGTAAAGCTGACTTATTATTTTTCAAATAAATCCTCGGTGGGTTAACTGCAAAAGGAATGTTATAACCAGTTTTGATCAATCTCAAGATATCTTCAAATGCGCCCATCTTTCTCCAAAATTCATAATGATTTTGTAAACTATTTTTTACACCTGTGCATGATTGATTTGATTCTATGATAGATAATAACTTGCAATGCTCATTCATTATCTCATTATTTGTTATTCGTTCGAACATATCTACAGATAATAAATACTTATCATCAAGATCACTTGGGATTTGAACTTGTGGAGATGTTGAGGGGACATCTGGTCTTCCAATGCCCAGTCTGGAAGCACCTGTAGCAGACATCGCTGGGCTGTGGGGTACGTCTACTACCTGATCGAAAGGGCTGGTTGAACGAGTTCGAGGCACCAGCATTGGTCTGCAGAGTGTTGGTCTGTTGTAGAGCAAGGGCAGACAACTGAGCAGCAGAACCGGCAGCAGCAGAGGGTACGGGTTTGAAGTACGGTTGGAAGCGTGACTTTTTCTGTTTACTGTTCCTGAGAGCTCTGTTCTCGGCACTCCTGATCTTTTCCTCGTCGTCCGAGTCGTCAGCGATATCATTGCATTGGTATTCCTGAACCGTTTTCCACCCTGCAGGTGACCCGTCTGCCATCCTAATATACTTTTGTCTAGTTTTAAGTTTATCATTAATTCTTTTGACAACATTTTCATTGTATTTAGACAAATCTTTGAGTTTTTCAAGTTCATCTAATATTTCTTCATTGAACAAATATTGTACTTTATTCCCTTCGTACTTCAGTTTTCCAGCTATATTTTCTTTGAATTTCTTAGAAAGTTGCTGTGCTGAAGATTTGTTATCTTCTTGTAACTTCTCCGTTAATTGTTGAAATTGTGTAGAAATGGCCGTAGAAAGCAGCTTAACTGCGTCGGTCAAAGCGAATGCGTTAGCCGTATTCTGTTCTGGAGGCCTATGCGCAGTATCTTCTTCCATTAATATATCTTCCTCGTGGTCTGTATTAGCCATAGGTAAATGCTAAGAAACGTCTGCTTGCACTGAGAGAGGGCCTTCGAATGACTTAAAACTCAAAGTGTAGGAACGGAGGTGTGCAGTTTTGGGTAGCGATGTTCGTCAAAGCGAGTTAACAAATTGAACACGTAGCACTGCGTACAGTCGAAGACAGTGTCAGTGTAATTTTGATCAAATAAATTGATCAATGGATTTAAAAATCTTCTGGAACAATTCAATTCTTTTCGGTAATAAACTGGCAAAACAAGATATCTGTGAGTCAATGTTCAGGAGTGATTTCCCATCTCTGATGTGAATTATTACACGGTACTTTAGATAATGGATAATAAAGAAAAAGGCAACAAAAATTTTTGTTACGAACAGACAGACGGACGGACGGACAGACAGACAGACAGACAAGGGTAAAACAGTATACCCCCTTCTCTTTCGGAGCATGGAAATTCTGATAATAAATACCGGTATCCAAAGTCACACTTCACAGTTGAAATCATTATTATGTACAAAATACAATCATTATCACAGAGTCGAGGACATGTAAAGGTAGATATATATCTCAAGAGAAAAATCTGACCTTGCTTCTGATGCTATTGCAAATAAAAGTAGAAAAAATCATCAGAATATCACGAGATGCTATTATTTTATACTTTACGCATAGCACAAAGGCATTCTAATTTTACTGTACGGGTAGTTCTGTTAAGGTGACTCTATACACCCACAGTTTATCCCAATTTTCTATAGAAGACCACAAAACATATACTTATCAAATATTAAAATTATGATAGGGATACTGTAGGTATTTTAAAAGAATTTTTGAATGTTTTTTCGTGGTTTTGTAAAATAATTTTTTAAAAGTTATAACACTTCTTAATATTCAAAAATGTAATTATTGCAATTTTTTTAGTATTTCGCAAAAAAATAATTTTTCACATTTTCTTACTCTGTTGACAAATCATCTGAAAAAGCTGCTTGATGTTATAAGAAAATGTATTTTAATAAATGTGACATAAAAAAATTGAATGAAAATAATTGCAAATAAACACAAAAAATATTTTAAATTTTATTTGGTATGAAAGTTCCTCAGGTAAGAGTTATCGTTCCTAAGTCCCAAGGCCTAAAAACCTTTGGGATTTTCATTTCTGAGTTGAGGAAAATTTCCTAAATATCATGTTGGAATGATAAAATCGTATTTCATTATACGCCTATAAAAGTTAATATACTCGCTTAAATGCAAAACTAAGTCTAATAGATAAAGGGGAAAATTAACTAATAGGATTTATGTATCCCAATCAGAGAGAAATTCAAAGCCACCCTCCCATCTCCTTAAGGTGTATAACATGAGATGGTAGTGTATTTACAGGAGAACTTGTGCACGTACAAATAATAACATTTACTGTTAATTATACAGGTTGAGAAAACAAAACAAAAGACTACAATTATGTAATACAGTTGTCTCTTAATAACATACTTTTAGAGATGAATTTGCTAAGATTACAGAGATCTTTAACATTGTCCGTATTAAAAAGTTGAATTAATTTAAACATAGAAGGTTTTTTATAATAATAGTCTTTCATGTATAATCTACGCAATGTTCTGTATAGAGGACAAACAAATAAAAAATGGAATTCATCTTCAACACTAGTTTTGCAATGTGGACAAAATCTAATTTCTCTATTTGTGTTATTATATCTACCAGTTTCAATAGCCACTGACGATAGTCGTAATTTAGTTATATATTTCTGTAATTTAATGGGAATAGATTTTCTTAAATTGTATTGAAGATGTATACCATCGATAAGATATTTGTAAAAAGAACATTTCTTTGAATTTTCAACATTTGCAAAAATATCTTGTTTTGCCTGATCAAAAATTCTTTGTTTTACAAGTTGTAAAATACCATTGTTTATTTTTTGGTTAGTCCATATATTAAAAAAATCGAGGTCAATGAGAATTTTCTTTACATCGAAAACCCAGTTTTTATAACCGTGTTCTCACATTTAATGTACATAACAGTCTTCGTAGCAATGTCTTATTATACAATTATCACTAATTAAGACATTTTTCCAAAACTTAATAATGTTAAAAATTCTTTAATGTACAAGGGGCATACGGCCCAATTCAGCATATAAGTAAGCAGTATTTGTACTTTTCTTCACCCGAGAATTTGTTAACAGAAGTCTGTATGAAGTTTCTCGATATTGCGACCTATATTGTTTCCCCATATTTCCGAACAGTAATTAACAATTCCACCAATAAAACAATCAAAAAGCGACAATAAAGTTATTATATTAAATGACATTCCCCGTATATTCTTCCTAAGCGCAAACAATGCTTTTCTACCTTGTTTAGATAATTATTTTTCAGCCTTGGTAAATTTGTTGTTAAAGTTAAAAAGTATTCCTAAGTAAGTGAATTGTTGTACAATTTCTAAAACATCATTACCAATGTGCCAACACTCACTATCTTTTACTCTGCCATTGTTTCTAAAAACCACAATTTTTTACTTTTCCGCATTAACATGCATTTTCCAAGTATAACAATAGCTATGTAGTTCATTCAAAAGACATTGTAAACCTTCCACAGATTCAGAGAACAGGACCATATCATCAGCGTACATCAATAGAAACAGATTTAGGGAAGATAACTCGTAAGACAAACAACTGGAATTTAAAAAGCTATTTTCGAAATCGTTAACATATAAATTGAATAAAATAGGTGATAACACTTCGCCCTGCATTAATCATAGGTTATTACAAAAATATTCACTTAAAAATCCGTCACCACCAATACAGGATTTCAAATTACGATACAACGCTCTAATAACTGCCAATAATTTTCCTTCAATGCCAACGTTTGAAAGTTTAAGCCACAAAAGTCGTCTATCAATAGAATCAAAGGCTTTTTTGAAATCGATGAATGCACAATATAACCTCTTCTTTTTACATAGACTGTTACTAAAAATAGAATGTAAAGCAAAAATAGCATCACGCGTTCCATAGCTTGGTTTAAAACCAAATTGTGCATCAGTTATAACATCATTATATTTTGACCATTCCAATAACCTTTTGTTTAAAATTGAAGTAAATAACTTACACATAATTATTACTAACAAGACTTATACCCCTGTAGTTGTTAGGGTCTGTAGCATCACCCTTTTTAAACACTGGAATAATAATTGAGGAAGACCACGTTAAATTTGCGCAACTCGACAACATAATCCTTATACAAAGATTTTAATTTAAGGTGGTAAGGAACATCTGTCGATATTAATGTGGATTAAAAGTGTGTTATAATTGAAATACTTTCACCTGATTAGAATTTTCTTTCACAGTATTCAACCAAAAAAATACGTTTTAGAAAATTTTGGAAAGTTAAACATTTTCTTGTCCTCAACGGGATTCAAACTCATGACCTACAGGTTTATAGAGAACCCACTAATCCACTGTGCTACGCTGTAATGTGACGATGAACGGAGAGAAACTATTTAAAAAATTATACTTGATTTTATTGTTTATTTTGATAAATAATACGGTATAACGTGAAGGTGTCAAAATAGTTAAAAGAATCTCTAATTTGGGTGCTTAATTGTGGTCATTTGGTGTTTGGTGCATGCTAGGTACCTCCACAATATTGCAGATTGCACTACAGTATTGGATTTCAAAACATATAGTTAGTGTATGTGTTAAAAAATTACCACCCACAAAATGGTTAATCATATATTAATCATTCATGTTCCCATGTATCATTACGAATGTTGGGAAATTCAGGATCTTTTCATCTAACTGAGAGAATTAGATTACCTCAGAATTATGCACTTGTCTTTCATGAATTTGAGTTGAGAACTGAGTTGAGTAATTTCAAAATGCTAGTGATGTAAGTGCTATATAACTTACATGTTTTCTATCTAATGTATATGCATTGGGGTGATTCTTAAGGGGAATTAAATTTGACATCCTTACGCCTTGCAGGTTAAGATACTGATGCAAATGATAGATCTTGAGCATGCATGGGAGTTAACGTTGTTGGTGATTATTGTTATACGGAATTTTAGATAATGGACAATAAAGAAATATAATTTGCATGTATTTTCAATGTTACGAAAAGCAAATCATTAATGGAATAATATTCATAATGCAATGATCGTTTGAAAGGGGTAGGGATTCATTGTGAAATCAAGTAAAACTAGTTTTTTTGTGACAGATAACGTTGTATTGTTTTCAAAGATGGGGGGGGGGCAGACAGGAATTGGAAAGAGAAGTCCGAATGCATATTTTCACAAAGAATATAAGAAAGAACTTTCACATATTAAATCGTTTTATGTGTGTAATGTTGTTAAGGTAAGCGAAATGACCTTCGAGTATGACCAACAAACATTAGGGTTTCTGTGAAATAAATATTATTTCATTAACATCAACATTTTTTTAAAATTTTTGGGAGGGGGGGGGGGGACACAACAAAATGTCTACTCTGCGACGTCCACGCAAACAATTGTTTATTGCAGAAAAACTGCTGAAATGTACAGTATTGTGCTCCAGACAAAACATTCTAGTCATATACATATCATATAGCAAGTGGCTGTGCCTGACGTTATATTAATTTTGTTTCTCATAATAAAAAATAAAAAACCGTCTATACCTAATAATACACAAGGTACACATTGCCGCCATCTTTTATCTATTAAAATCTGTCACAGCAGCTGGAAGTTTCACTTGAAACTCAGCGGTCAAATTTTTTTGCGATCCTCTCCGTCTCCCGATCGATCCATCAACATTTAAGCTTACAACCGATTCAACCAATACGGCGCATTACACCTGTCATTAATAAAAATCATCATTCAATCTGTATCATGCGCCTGTGGCATATATAGAAATCAAAATACAAACTTCATTCATCATTGCAATAGTTGTCTAAATCGTACAGTAATCGTAGTACTTAATCGTATTAAATCTCAGTGGATTTTGAGTTCTTTTGTGTCGATCGGGACTGTTGAGATTTGTCAATATGGTCATTCGGGCTATATACATGTAGATATGGCCGTCGGAGTCCAATCGTAACTCAAATCGTGGTCATCTTCCATCATCGATATCTTGATCGTAAAAAGAATCGATATCGCCAGTGGTAACCTAGGATAGCTCAGTGTATGGACCGGAGCTACGCGAACAGTTGTCTCACTGCGAATCAGAGCTACCCGTACAGACATTAGTAAGAGCTACGCGTACACTAACAGTAAACATGATCAAGGTACATGTATGGTCAGAAAAACTTAAGTTTCGAAAAATTTAATGCTTACTTCATACATCTAACTTTTTTTCCCAAAGTTAACATATTAGGGAAATATTATTCACAACTGATAAATGTTGAATTTCTTTACCACAAAATCTGAAGTTGTTTCTACAGATTCCTCAGTGTGTGCCATCTTTGGTTTATTATGTCTTTCACCTATTTTAACATCTGAAATAGAAAAGAAATGGCTGCATAAATTGTTTCCTTCTTTCGCTTAACATGTACACATAAGCAGAACAACCTTACTGAATGTACACTGTTGTTGGAGAGGTAATTTACCGGCTATGAGGAAGAAGCAAGTTTAGCAAAACAGCAACTATTTCACGATGCGAAGCCAAAGAAAATAGTTGCTGTCGAGGGGGACAATAAACTTGCTATCGTCCGAGTAGTCAGTAAATATGTATTTAATTATACTGAGGAAAAATTTATTTGTCGGCGATGTAGAATTTCTTAATGACAAACAAATTAGAGTTATCGAACTTTGAATTTAATGTATCGATAGGGTAACGTCAGAGATGTTCCGAGCTTAAAAACGAGGGAAATCGAATGCAGCCGATGAATAGACTGGTTCGCTGTCACTGATTACGAGCGCGCCTCGTATAATCTCCTACCGGCAGCGTTTGGAATCAAGGGCAGGCTATCCAGTCTAGCCGATGAATAGTTTCGATGACTAATCAACAGCACGGAAACTATTTCAGTTAGATAAAATAGCATGTGTATTCCTTGTAACTTTACATTAAAATAAAATTAAATATTAACAGAGGTATAATAAAGCACTTTATTTCCATGCACATGGAAACGTAATCATAGTTTTTGCATTTTAAAGCCAGTGAATAAAGGCTTCGTTATTCCCGACGACAAACCATACTCCACTAGCCATGACAAACACTTGTACTACTAATACGTACATTCTTTGTAGATTTTAATGACAAACATGTAGTTTTTGTAGATTATTTTTTCATATATTTTCAAAAGTCTGTGAGCATGATGAAAGGGGGCAATTGTTACATGCACACAGTGTTACTTATACTTACATATATATTTACTCATAATCATTACAAAATTAATATAATTCCGTGTAAATAAAAACCAGGGACGTCCCTGTAAAAACTTAACATTACTATAAATTAGAATTTAATTGTTTTAGCACTATATCACTTTTTCCTGATCATTTGTGTAATTAGCCCCAGTGAAGTGATGTGCAAGGGACGACACTTCCTTCGCAACGCATGTACTACAGATTTATCAACCGAAAGTAGGCACACTTAAACATAATATTGAACATTTACTTGAATATGTGGCAAAAAGAGATTTTATAAATTAGATGTTCTTACCTTACATTTTTACTGTTATCTTCCTGAGCTTTTCTTATCATGACAAAATACATGTACATATAGAACATCAAAACAGTTTGTACTTCTTATGACCTTTTCCAAAATGTAAATTTTATACGTTTGCAAATAGTCATGTGTGGTTGGCTGTTGTCGATCACGTGAAAGTCATCGTCTCAACTACCTCTAATAACCCGTTAGTAAA
This sequence comes from Magallana gigas, assembly GCF_902806645.1. Lineage (NCBI taxonomy): Eukaryota > Metazoa > Mollusca > Bivalvia > Ostreida > Ostreidae > Magallana > Magallana gigas. The sequence continues at coordinate 31,710,561 of NC_047564.1, forward strand.
ACATTGTTCGCACTAATGTACAGACCATAGGCGTCGGAGCCGGGAGGTGGGGGGGGGGGGCTAGGGGGCTTAGCATAGCATCAGGGAGGGTCCAGCCCTCCCCCCCCCCACACTTTTTCCCGTAGCAAATATAATTGTTCCTATATTTACCTTAAAACGATTGAAATATTAATATATTAATATTGATATTGAAAATTTGAGTCAGTCATGGGTTTACCCCCCCCCCCCCCCGGATTAGGAATTTCATGATTTGGGATTTTTTGGGGGTAGGTGAGATTAAAGTTAAAGGTAAGTTATAGGCCCCCCCCCACCACACACACACACACACACACACACACAGATTAAGATTATTTTGGGAATTAAGTTTTTTGGTTTTGTTTTTTTTTTCGTTTTTTTTTCTTTTTCTTTTTTTTTTTTCGTTTTTTTTTTTTTGATTTTTTGTTTTTGGCTGATTAGTCTAGCCCCCCCCCCCCTCCCCCACTTTCAATTTGCTTCCGTTGCCACTGCAGACAAAATGAATTCACAATGAAATAGCGATATATACATACAAATGCGTTCATCGTACGTTATGGACAAGTAGTAATAGTTCGCTTACGTATAATACCTTTCCAAAAATCCTCAAAAGTCGTTTTTTTTTTAATAAACTATAATCCTTTAAATCCACTCCTTTTTTTAAATGTGAGTTATTACTCCTCATACTAAGGAAGAATATTAGTACTACATTGACAATATTTTAAGTTTGTTCACACTTAAAAGCCAAGGGGGTAAAATTTATCCTTGGATGGTAGATTTAATTGAATATATAATCAATCATATAATTTATTCTTTGTCAAACTTTGTTGTGTAAAATTTACATTTTAATCTGCAATAGGTGCATGGCTATTTTGATGTATCAAGATCAAACAATATTCTGAAAATGTTTACCTAGATTATATTTATAATTTACATATCAAAGACCAGTGACTTTGGTCTGATAATAAGAAATCTGCACTACTTAAAAATGAATTGTGTTAAATGACGCACACTCTTGGAGCATAGGCGGGGTAAGGATTCATTCTTTGACTTCTTGGGGAGATCATCAAGGTAGGACACGTGATCAAATCTAACTAAACACGAAGGACTTTGTGATCATATATTTTATCACGTAGCAACCGTAATGACCTTCCCGTAAAGGCCAAATAATAAGCCCTTGGGACAGATCTCTCATATGAACAACAAAAGCCATCGTTAAATCAGCTTTATGGAGAATTATACAACATATCTTGACAATGTAGTAGAATAGATCTTGTATACGATATTTTCAAAACTTTCCCCGAATATTCTCATGTCAAATATTATGCCCCCTTTGTTACAGGATGATATTATATCACATACATGTATTGACATGCGATTTCCCAAGAACATCTTAAACAAACCTATATCAAACTTTGAACCAGGAACACTTGTGGGCCCAACCCTACCCCAGAGAATCACGATTTAAACAAACGAATTTACACAACATGAGGATGCTTTTTCGCAAATTTCAGCATTTCTTGCTAAACGGTTTTTGAGAGAAGATTTTTAAATGTTTTCTCCATTATGTGTATCTCCCATATCTTCACATTCTAGCGAAACCCTATCCCCGGGGATCGTGATTTAAACAAGCTCGAATCTACACCACCTGAAGATGTTTTCACAAAATTATCAGCGTGGTTTTTTAAGAATTTTTTTTAAAATGCCAACAAATTTTCAATAATCTCTCTTTGTGAACATGAATTACGCAAGATTACTGAGTCGTTCTTGCCTAATGCATACATGGAATATATCATACCCATGTCTTTTGTATATATGTACCGAGAAAATAATTGTATGTCTGTAATCTTAAAGGGACTTGGACACGATTTGACTTAAAATTGTCAAATTTTATTTTTCCATTTTCAATGTTTATATTGATAAATATAGAAGTTTTTAATGTTATGTCGAAATTTGAAAGTCAAATATCAAGTTATTAGCAAGATACAGGACTCATAATTCTTTGTTTTGTAAACAAAGCTCATTGTTGTCATTTTTTACACATGTGTTGTATTTGTGTTAATTTCAATCAAGTGTATCTTTTTTATGTTGATACTAGTATTTATGAAGATATTGAATTAGTTAAAACTGTTTTTTACATGTCATTTTGTCTAAGAAATGGTAAATCTCTACATTACATATTTTGTAAACAACTATTATAAGACTCGAGCTTTGTTTACATAACAACCAATTCTTACCTCCGTGTCTCGCTTGTAAGTTGAATTTAACATTCAACATTTTGGTCAATCATTTAAAATGCACCAGTAAACCATTTTATACATAAAAATTAAAAATAAAATTTTTGATCTCCCTTTAATACTCAGTTTTTTTAGGATTTGAAATATCATCTCAAAAATTACATGAGGATCTTTTCTTAGGATTTAAAACATCATCTAAAAAATTATATAAGAACCTTTTCTGAGATTAGTTAATTTTTACAATCCATTGCAATATTAAATTTATGATTTCGCAAGAAGAATGAACCATCTAGGCCTCATTGGTGACCATAGAACATTTGATATATCCATAAAAACTTGAATGCGGGGCAAATAAATCAATTAAATAAGATGGAAGAAAAACATTAGCAGATTTCGTCGAAATCGTACCTTACATGTTGTATTTTAATGTATATTCATTGAGTATGAACACATTTTCCTCGTGAGCCATGTAAATATGCCCTCCCACTAGTCAGATAAATCTTCATTCCTGGTTGCAACGCGCCTATGCGAAGCTAAAAGGTTCAATATTCTTCTATATTCATATCTTTTTTCTGATCCATGAATGTGTTATTCTTTTGATGTAAATTGATAAATGTTAGTCGTAAACTTTTCAGTTGGAAAAAATTAACCCTTTGGTAATTGATTCTGTGAGACTTTTTTGTTTCGATAAATTGTTGATTCATTTACACAATAAAATTCTTTCTTTAATGATTAATGTTTATTGCTGGATATGAAGGTAGCGACATTGCTGAAAAAAAACCCCATAACCTGCTAACCATCTAATTTTTTCACTGCCGACACAATACACAACCCGTGTTAGCGGGTTGTGTATTTTTTTTCTGCAATGATCGCTACCTTCGTATCCTGCATGAATTATAAAAGAAAGATTTTGAATAATTATTTACATCTTTCTTGCGAATAAATAAATGGAAAGAGTCCGTTTGATGGAAGTTTGACATTTGCTCTTGCATAATTCGTAATTTTTTCAACATTTGTAAGGCATTGCAACATAATGAAGACAGGAGGAACAGATTACGTCGAATCTTTTTGGAAAGAAAAGATAATTTTTGAAAACTGCGTAATGTACATGGGAACTTACATTCACCAAAATATTTTTAAAAATGTTTTCTATTACCAGAAGACGACAACGGGTCGCTATACTTCGCCTTGTTGGTAAGGGTAAACATTAAGAATAAAGACATATCCTAAAACGTTCACAACGCAACATGAATACAGTGACTGATAGCAAGTATGATTCATCGTATTGTAAATGAGATAGAATCGATATGTTAAGCCTTATTTTACCATCGCATTAACGGGTTATGTAAAGATTTCTGTGATGATCGCTAACTTAAAGGCCAAATCAAACACTTACAAAAAAGTTTTAGTTAATCAAATATTCATTTATTCTCATAAAGTAAGTTAATATTAATTGTCATTGTCGATCAGCACAGAGGAAACAGCCAAATTTCATAATTATATGTTTAAATTAAAGGCTGCCATAATTACCAAACTTCTTAAAATTAAGAGCTCAAAAAATGAAAGTCTGTGGACTTGTATTAATGTATAGTTTTATTTATATCATCTATAATTAAAGTCAACATCAATGAACTATATTTTAAAAAAAAAGAATTAGAGATAAATAACATAACCCGCTAACGTGGGTTATGTATATTTTCTGCAATGTTGCCATCTTTATGTACAGCATGAATCACCAAAAAAGCATTTTATTGTTTAAATATAAATATTTATACGGTATTCACAGTTGAAAGTAAGTATAACTTTTAAGGAATCCGATCCATTATAGCCTCAGATTCAATGAATCTGGGTGCTTAACAGATATGTATGGGCTTAATACTCAATATACTTGGACTTAACTGTCATGTTTAAGTGTCAATATGTATGAGTGGAATGTGTCCTAATTAATGACCTTTTTCCTTTTCTTGAAGAGCTGCTCCCCCTCCCTCTTTGCTTTAATTCTATAAAAATTAGTTTTAAAAATCTCTACGTACGGTATAAAATTTATTTTCAATAGTTTTTGTATTTTTAAGGACAAAATACATCCTTCCACCAAAGCATCTATTGGTATTCCTAGCATTTACTTTTTGATTTTAAAAAATGTGCTTGTCCCCATAGACCATAATCTAATTTTCATTTATTAATTACTGCTTCATTTATAATATTTTAAAAAATTTCCTTAGGTTAATTTTTTTCTACTTTTAAATGCTTCAAATTAAGGAAGGAGTCTTTTCTGGTTTTCGACTTGTCAAAAGTAAATGGTCATTAAATCAAGATGAGGGAAATTAAAATATCATATTTTTCTTTTATCATACAACTTGGCATAGAAATAGTAATCAAAGTTTTGAATCTAACAAGGACTATTTTTTGGCGGAACACTGGCATAGGAAAATATCACAATTCCTGGCAATTCAGAATTGCTGTAGATTCACGAGTCTATTCAGCATTTTTAAAACAGTAACATTAATATTGGATTTTTTCAGCTAATTTGAGCTAATGATGATGTGCTTGGGTTTCTGAGAAAATTTTTAAAATATCATTTGCCTATCAATTCACATTTTATTAGTTTTTTTTAAACAATCATTCTTTATATAGTTTTGTGTGAAATATCACTAAAATCGGATTTTCTCTTATTAAAATGTCAAAATATTATAGCTTCTGTCAATTTATCCCTTTATATAAGGTTTTCATTATATGTAAAAATAAGAAGCATTTTATAATTGGAAGCATAAAAAAATAATCAAAATATCTTCAAATTTCAAGAAAATTGGAGGAAATGCGGGCTAAGCAATTTCAATTTTAGTTTAAGTATTAATTCCAATTTAGTAGTATAAGCTAATAGACATTCTTATATTCTATCATTTCATTGAAGAATAGAAACGTCGTATCTTAATCAGATTTCTACAAAACTGCAGATAACTACATTTATTTGTATTATTTTTTAAATTGAGGAAAAAGAGTGACCTTGACCTGACCTTGATGCAAAAACAAGATGGTCAAATTGGTTGAACTCATAGAATTATTTGGTTATATGATCTGTTTGATTGTGTCAATATTTCATGAATTTCTTAATATAAGAAGTATGTCTGATAACGAGAAGACCCCGGCTTTCCTTAATATCAAAGTATTAAATACATGATGGATATTCATGGTTGGGAAAAAATAGGTCCTAATATGGATCGGATAACTTAAAACAATTTAGTAAAATATCGTGTATTTACAACTTCCTAGAAATTAATTGTTTTGATAACGTTAATAAAATTGAAGACGACAAACAACAAACCTATATAATTTTTGGGATTTTTAAGGAAATGTTACTTTTGTCTTTTTATTTTATTTGGAGGGTGAAAGTCGCCACTATGCTTTTAATGCGTAATGATTAACTTAAGCTTTGTAGGAGTACGTTATAAAAACTGATATGAACAAAAATGTTAAAAAAGGCACATCATAAAAACTACAAAAGAAGAAAAAAATTCTATCCACGGTATATTTTATTCATTTCTTTTTTTTTTTTAAATTGAACCAATCTGCGTTAGATATCCTCAAAATAAATAGAAATTATTTTGTGCAGTTTGATAGAAGTTTGTGTTTCTAACATATAAGGTGAAAATAGTTTTAATTACAGAATGATAGCAACTCGTCACAATTCAAACTACAAATGAACTTATGACTCTTTCCTCTGCTATCTGATATATGCAATTACTTAATAATCACAAAATTGCCAAATCTAAAATATTTCATGTACATGTAAAATTTAAAGAACATTCTTTTGTGAACCTGCAATCTTTTTATTGTCATTAATCATGTTAAACACCACAACTCAATACATATATTAATAATTCAGAGATACAATTTCTAAAATAGTTTACTAAATATGGAAAAAAGGCGATGGAACATTTCTTTTGTATTGTTCGTGCTATTGCAAAACCAAATGCAAAATAGTTTTTCAATACCTTTGAGGGTTCAACATCGTCCTTACATTTTCAAAAAAGCTTTATTAAAATACAATATTTTTTTTCGAATGATATCTAAATAATAATTCAAAACCAAACTGAACAAGATAGCTTAATTTAAAAATCCTTTGACAAAAATAACATAACCAAAAATATATTTTTTCTTAACATAATGCAAGCCAAAACCATCGCTTATTAAACAAATACAATGTGTAACATGTCAAACATTTTGCATTAACTCATTTGCAAAATAGAGAACAATTTAATTTTAATCATTGCGTCTTTGATAAAATTATGCACAAGTTAAAACTATTTTTATGAATATGGGCAATATACTAAAAGTAAAAACACTTACTGAAAAATAAGTTGATGGAAAAGCAATCACAATATGATTTAGAAGCTGAATTCAAACGTTATAAGTTTTTTTTTCTTCTTCAATATTAATAGATAAAAGTTTAAAGTCAATATTTTTATGTTCGTTAAATCTTAGAAGTTTTTATTTCATGCAATTTTTTCTTACGTTTTATATATCTAGGTAACTGAGTGCTACATTTATGCATCAAAACGACTTAAAGCATTTTTTTTTTTAAAATTTTGAATGATGAAACGCTGTACAAAATTGACAGATAAATGAAATATTTATTGATAAAAAGTTGGAGTAGAACATGCACTCTGATATAATTATTTTAATAATCTTACATACATATAATTCTAAAATCTACAAAACGTCAAATTATACATTTATTGTCATCTATCGTCAAACTTCAATACTTTAAATAAAATTTTTGAAACGCAATTAGGAAGTAAAAATGGTAACAAACTTTAAAATTTAACACAGCATTAAAGAACTTAAATACCTGTAATACATGTCAGTCAAAAAGGTTGGATACAGACAGTTCACATGTACAATTTTAGTATTTTCTACAGCAAAATAACATTCTAATAGCAGTAGGTCCTTTTAAAAGTCATAATTTTAGAGTAATCTCTTAATTTAAGCATGTACAACCAAAAGGAAGTATGCACTTTTCATACATGTATACTTCTATCTAATCAAACAAACATCAAAACAATGAATAAACTGGATCCATTCTAAAAGAATATTAATTACGTCATTTATAAATATATATATATATATATATATTCCCTTCAAGTATTAATATTTAATTTCTCTTGAGTACTCCTTGTACTCCTCTGGATCATTAGCTGACTCCTCAGTGACTCCTTTGGCCTCCAACTCCTCCAACACTCGTTCTAGGTAGGTGGGGTCAGGGTAACCAAACCTACAAACATTTGAGATGGTATATATACATTTTTAAATATGTTTCAATATAAGTGTTCTGCAAACAAATCTTATGATGACAAGATGGGTTGTAATTTGGCATACAATTTATACATGCTTTAACCAACACCATCATCTTTATGGTTCCAGGGAAGAGTGATAAGGTCAAGATTTGCTACTAAGAGTGAAAATGTTCCAAAGTTCACTTACAATGCACACTGATGAAAAACCAGAGCAATAAGTCAGGCGACCTAAAATCTCAAAATCTCAATATTTTCAATAGCTATAACTGTGCATTTTGAATGTGTATACCTAGCTGGCCCTCCTTCCATTCTAGTTTTGTGATGTATATCATTCCAAGTAATCACTCCATCATGGCCTGTAGTTCTTGACCTTCCAATGGTAAACACCAACCGCCTACTGAATGCTACATTGAGTAGCTTAGCTATAAGCCTGCCTTTTTTATTGTTTGGAAGATAACCTGAACGGCTAATCCCTTTGTAAACCTTTCCGGGATTTGGATGCTCTTCCTTTAAAAAATTTTGAAAAATTATGCAATGTAAAAATAAATAATAAACCATAAACTGTTAAAACACGCAGTTATACAAAAAATGAAAGTAGCGAGCATTACAAAAAAAATTTAACCCATATTTGATTAGTTACAGTATTTTTCTGCAATAATCATGACCTTCATAAAATGTATTAAACATTAAGAGCATGAACGGACTTGCAAGAGGTGGCCTATGACTTCCAATGAACCATAGAAGCTAAGCAACACATACAGTATATGGAAGACTTGGCTGTTCTTTCTGTGACTTGATGGTGGACAATAACAAAAGTTCATGCATTTTCACTCTCTGTTTAGGTTTATTTGAAAAAAAAACTGTAACAGGAAGATTTAAATGTAACAATTTTAAGTACAATATTGCACAAAAGATTTTTTTAATTCTTAGATTTGGTAAATGGAGTTCAAATTTTGGTATTCTGTCAGTTCTGAATTGAATTTGTTATCAATATTTGTTATAAGACAGACTAGCTGTAATATTTTATTAAACAAATTTTTAAAAAAAGTTTTTCATCTGTAATCAATTAAACATGGCCACTTTAATAAAGAATTACTAAGAAAATATAAGATAGAAAAAGAAAAATCATTTATCATTATGAATATTTTTTCAGTTAGTAAAAATGTAACAGTCATTAAACCACACGAGCGTATGCTATGATCATTGTTATGTCAAAATTATGACCTCTTGATGAGATCTATTTAAAAAGTTCACACAGAAAAAGAGGTTTGCTCTTTTCAGAAACATTTACAAATGTAAAATATATTTATGTTTCATTTCGAATTGTTTCAATGAGAAGAACACATGTACAAACTAATTCAGGTGGTACAGGAGAGATAAAATTTCCGTTTTTTAAATTTTCAAATTGATCAACTAAAGCAGAAAAATGTGTATTTTTTTCAATGGTAGTTTCAAAGGACACATTTGAAATTTTCTTACATGTCTTGCTCACATCTAGACATCCAGCAAAATTGGCTACATACAAGTGTCAACAAGCAAACAAAGTTCTGGGAACATAAAGTGTCAAAAACTGATCAGGAGAAAACATGACATTGCAATTTTTTGGTTTAGTTTCTATTTTTTAAACAGAGGTATTAATATCAGAAATATTGCATCAGCATAAAACATAGGTTTTCACAGTTTACAAAGCTCACCCAGACGAGGCATCACCTTTATGAGGCATCACCTTTTTTAGACCACCTTCATCATATTACTGTCAAACCTCGTTATCTCGAACTAGATGGGTCTGGTTAAATCTTTGAGATATCCGAGTATTCGACATATCAAGGGTAAAATACTAGTCTTAAAGTTTAGGTGTTTGGGACTCAAAAATCACTTCGTCATATCCATTGTATTCGAGATATCAGTGTTTCAGATAACGTTGTTCAACTGTATATGAAAATAATAATGATCTTGGATATTCATATATATACTGTGATAAATAATGATGCAATATGATACTGTGACATATGATATGACATTGTATTGTGTTATACATAATTGTATTTGATCACATAATAAAATATCATACTATGACAATATCACATTATACAATTTCGTATCATATGATATAATTTAATATATAACAATATCATATAATACAATTTCATGTGATTTCAAAATATACTCTTCAAACCAATATCATATTATACAATATCATATCAAATGATGCAATATTATATATGATACAATATTATATAGTGTGATATCAAACGAAACAATAGCATGTGATAAAATAATTTATAATACAATATCATACAATATTGTATCATAATATACAATACTATTCATATCATAATGTACAAACAAGAGGCCCATGGGGCCACATCGCTCACATGAGCAACAATGGGCGTTCAAAAGATATTGTGCCATATGGTCCCTCGGTAGAATAACAAAAAATAAATTCGCAAAGTATTCGAATTTTACACTTATTTTTGCATACACGTAATTTTTGACATTGTACCTTCATAAAATACTATTTTTTACCAGAATAAGAAAATCCTATGCAAGATATAAAACTAAACATTTGGTAAGGGTACACTGTTAAGTTGTTAACTTCCAATTCCCTAAATTTTCGTTCTGCCCCCCCCCCCCCCCTGTAAAGCGATCAAAATATATGAGAGCATATAGGTTCATATTTTTCATCAACTACTTACTAGTTATTGTATTTTTAAAAAAAATAAATATAATAGTTACCATTTTTTATTTAAAAAATCCTACATGTATGGACGTGAAGAAGAAAATTGTACCTCAATGTGCTCAATTCCTCAAATACAAATCATTCAAAAATTTTATTTGTCTTCTCCATTATAATTAAATGACTGTTATTTACTTTGCATACAAACCAGGATAATTTTCCGCTGTGATATTTTCTTAGAAATAGCGATAATTACTTTATCCCCGCAACAGAAATGTGTCAGAACTATGGAAACTGTTTTAAAGATGTCGTTTTTATTTACTCGTGTCTGAAAAACTATCAAAAGTATCTATTGTTTAAAGAGGGGGCCCCAGAGAGTAGGTATATACAGAATATCATTCTTTTATTTTGTTTGTACAAGTATTTAACATACTCTAATTCATATAGAATTTCTAATGTTCAACCAAAATTTCAGCGTCAATCGTAGAATTATATGCAAAATACAGAGCTCACAGTTCGCCTAGGTTTGAGTCATATTTTGTTCACATGAGTTTATTACATTCAGCTTTAAGATTTCTAATGTGGTATTTCCTATTCAGCATTTAAAATGGAAAAAAAAGAATGGCCTAAGATTTTCAATTCTTTTATTCACTCAAGACCAGTTCACTGGTATTTGAGGTTCAAAATCAGTTTATACAAATGTACACAAACACAGTCAAGGATCACATGTACAGTAGGGGTAATAATGACGAAAAAAGGTTTACAATACAAAAAGTTGTTAAAGTTGGTTTCTGGAAGAACAAACTTTGAAAATTTTCTTAAAAAATATTGACAAATTTTTTACTTTTTTAATCTTTAGTTTTTAAGATCTGTGTACAAACATAGAATTGTGAGCAAATCTCTGTATCTTGCTTATAATTCGAAGCTTAACACTCAAATATGGTTAGAAAATAGAAAATAGAAATTGTAAACAATTAAACGAAAGAAACATGCACTATAACAAATAAAAAACACAATTTATTTTTTCGAAATGAATCATATATATACATGTATATACCTACATATTTCCGTCAGCGATATCAAACTCTATTTAAACTGAATAAACTCGAGAAAATGCTGAGCATCTCAACAAAACCTATTGCATTAATCTACCATTACGCAAAAGATAATGCCGAATTACCGATAGAATGAATTGCATTTCAGTACTTTTTTTATACATCAGATTTTGCTTAATTTGCGCAGGTAAACAGTTAACTGTTTGATTTACCGAAGTCTCTGTTTGATTTGATACGTAAAAATCACGAAATACAGAAGATAAATCCCAGGTTACAAAGCATAAATAATGAAAACGAAACGAAAATCAGAACAAGCTAACACCAACGTCATGTGTGAAAACTGTCAACGCATTGAAATATTTAGACACAATTTACTTCACAAAATCGGCATCAATATATTTTGCATGTTTCAAAAACTTCCCTTCATACTCGAACTGTTGCACAACAAGCAAATTCATCATAGTCTGATCAACCCTTTTTCGTATAATGTCATGGCTGCTTTAAACAAAGAACCTCGTTTTAGAAGTATGGAATACGAGACTTGGTAAAATGGGTATGCAAACCCGGGCCGTAGCAAAATAAATGCCGGGGCAGATCGGCAATCGTCAATTCCAAATACGCATTATTTTGCAGCAATATTTACAGCGAATACAAATATACTGGTCCATCAAATATCCTGAAATTTTAATGAGATTGGCAGATTAATAACTGCCAATCTTTTGTTTTGCCCGGGCCAAGTCTTGCCTATCCATTTTACCGGATGCCGAACCCGAAGCTATTAAACTGATTGAAACACGCCTTTCCTTTATTATTTTTATTTTCGTAATAACTCAGATTTGAAACATAATTAACCCTTAATTTTTGCAATTTATATTTTTCTTCCCATAAGGATAATTTATGCTAAACTACGTTGAATTGAACTCAATAGTTCTTGAGAAGAAAATTTTTAAAAATGCACCCTCCTTTTTCTACAGCTACAAGGTTTTCTCCGCTTTGAATACAGATCGGACTTTTATTTCTGCAATTTATATTTGCCCTCCCATAAAGATGCTTTATGCCAAATTCGGTTAAAATTGGATAAGCAGTTTTAGAGAAGAAGTTCAAAATGTAAAATGTTTACAGACGGACAGACAGACGGACGGACAGACGGACGACGGACAAAATGTGATCAGAATAGCTCACTTGATCTTTCAGCTCAGGTGAGCTAAAAATTGATACAATACCATATCATTTCATATAACTTTTTCATATAACTTTTTACAATATACGATATAATACTATATCATATAATACAAAACTATAACATACAATGCTTAATCATAGGAATCGTGTAATATTATTTAACAACAAACACATGAGTGAGGAAGGAGATTTTTTTTAGTATCCTTGATAATGGAGGTCAGGCTCTGCATCTGAAGCTACCTCTGCAATCCATTTATATCATAGTAAAATCAACTTTGCAAGTTTGAAATTGTACTATTACCTGTTCCCAAAAACTAAACCTCATCCAGCATCCGAAACCTATGGCTCAGATTCAGCATTCAAGCCGGTCAGGTGCATCAGTATCATAAGACGATTAGGAACAGTAATAATTAAGATATAATCATCAGAAGGCACCTGCTCCAAAAACTTTAACCAGTTCTAAAAACCTTAACTTCCTCCAGCATCCGAAACCTATGGCTCAGATTCAGCATTCAAGCCTGTCATGTGCTTTATTATATCATAAGACGATCCATCCATGCAAGTTTGGTGAAGTTAGGAGCTGTAATAAGTAAGATATAATCATCAGAGGGCACCAGCTCTAAAAACCTTAACCTCCTCCAGCATCAGAAACCTATAGCTGAGATTCAGCACTCAAGCCTGTCTGGTGCATCAGTATTATAAGACACACCATCCATGCAAGTTTGGTAAAGTACGGACCAGCAGTAACTTAGATATTGCTATCAAAGGGCACCTGCAACAAAAACTTTAACCTGCTCCAAAAACCTTAACCTCCTCCAGAATCTGAAACCTATGGCTCAGATTCAGCATAAAAGCCTGTCTGGAACGTCAAGTATCATGAGATGCATCATCCACGCAAGTTTGGTGAAGTAAGGACCAGTATTAACTTAGAAATTGCTATCAAAGGGCACCTGCACCAAAAACTGAAACCACCTCCAAAAACGTTATCCTTCTCCAGCATTTAAAATTCATGGCCCAGATTTAGCATCCAAGTCTTTCAAGTCCATTAGTAGGTCAAGATGCATCATTCATGCAAGTTTGGTGAAGATAGGACAAGTAATAACTTAGATACAGAACCTGCAACAAAAACTTTAACCAGGTCCGGTGTCGTATAATTTAAGGTCCGCCCTGTAAAATGGTTCGGCCGGACCTTTGATGTTAACATTAAAGGTCCGGCTTTCCACTATAAGAAAAGGACCTCCCTGTAGTCACTTGTTAATTTCTTAAAATAATTATTCATTTAGCTCATGTTCATAATATCTTTAAGATGTCTTTGTTTGCATGATCTAATCAACCATTTGCGTATGGTACATGTAAGACTGTACGTGTTACTAAATAAATTACTTTGTGGGATAATAAATATTGATAGTGGGTAAGATTTTGACTAATTGTTTAAGAGTCTGAAAAAAGGAAAATCACACCATTAAGTCCCTTTGTTTTTAAATCTCTTCCAGTGAAAATATGTATTAACAGAGGGTTTTTCAGCAGATAAAAACTGGTAAAAGAAGCCCGGCAGGCATTCACACCTGTGCTGATCAGAATACACCCCTGAACTGGGAAAGAAAAAATGTCTCCGCTGTAGTGTTCTACACAACTAAGATTGTCTTTTTTGATATCTCGTGCAATGTTTAATTTACAGTAGATCTGAAACTTATGATATTATACTAATAATTTATAGGCCTCTAGGTAAATTTATTAAGTAGTACTAGTTTATTATAAGATAAGTAATAAAAGGTGCCAAGTGTGGATTACCGTAACAGAGGGTATACGTTGACAATATAGTGTATACATGTACGTACTGTGGTACAGTTAATATAAGGGTGTGAAAAGACAAAAGAAATTAAATAGATGATACGTGTACCTATAATTAAAAGGCATGCTTTGATTGCATGACTACAGGTAAAGTTTTTAAAAATAATAATAAAAGTGATAATGTTGTAATAATCTCTCTCTCTCTCTCTCTCTCTCTCTCTCTCTCTCTCTCTCTCTCTCTCTCTCTCTCTCTTTTTCTGACATCCATATTGGAGAAGTACTTCAAAATTTCATATCCCAGGAAAAGAACAGACTCGATGCAGCAATGGTATCATTGTTATATGATACAATACTTAATCAATTGGCACCTGTATTCATTTGACTTTCATTTCAAGGGAATCTTTTATTTAAATGGGTAGGACCAAATATTACAGTTCAAGAAACGGTCCGCACCAATGAAATACTGAATGCAGATAATTGATATTCATATTATAACTTGTTTTGAATTACCCCGATGATCTTTTAATTTATGGGTAGGACCTACAATATAATGGCTCAAAAAAATTAATATTAATATTGATACCTGCTTTGACCCCAATATTCTTTTAATTTAGGGGAGGGACCAAATATTATGGCCCAAGAAAAGGTCAGCCAGTTGAAATGCTGGATGTAGATATTTGATATTAATATTGATACTTGCTCTGATTTACCCCGATGATCTAGTATTACGGCTCAAGAAAAGGTCTGCCCGTTAAAGAAAAAAAACATGTTAATTCATGTAGTTAAACAAGGAATTAGGTACTAGTAGCTAATACATATTGGTAATGTATTGATGTTCATCGATATCTTAATTTTTTTATTCAGAGGGTAGGACACAGTATCATAGTACTAGAAAAGGTACGCCCCATTGAAATGCATGCAAATGTATGCAAACAATTCACAGTATTTTAACCCGATGACCTTTTGTTTCAGAAGTAGGACCCAGTTCTACAGTTCAGGAAAAGGTCTGCCTCGTAAAAAAAACTGGTCATACATAGATGAAGTGAGTTTAATATATATTCTTGTATTGACATTTTGTAGTGATATTTTTCAGTCGATCTTCTTAATGAATTATTACTGAAGTGGACATAAAATTGACTTCAGCGTAGGTTTTATTTTAAAAATGTATCAGGAAAGTTACACATTATCTATAATTATATCTATATAAATGATTTTCATCGTAAAAAACTTTCAATTAAAGTAGTGAAACCAAACTAAACGATTGTCTGTTTCGTTGAAATGATCTTAAAATGTTAAGATAGTTTTTTTCCTTTTTGTCTGATGGTATCGATTTTCATCTAATGGCTATAAGAAAAAATAATCAATGCTGTATATGGAGATAGCACACAAGAATCTAGAATAAAATTTTACCGGGATGTAAACATTTGCCTTTTTCATACAATTACTTTCCACGGGTGCTTGAGGACAAGACCCAGCCCCCCTTTTAAATGTCTAAAAATTAACGGAAAATAAACGATTAATGTAAAACATCCCCATTGCAATTGAAAAGAGGATCTTTTATACGTAGGTTTGGGGTGGTTGTAAATAAATCGTTTAAGTTCCATTAATTTTCATATATTTGATATGGTACATGCTGTGTACATGTATTTAAAGGAATTTCTATCAAAAAAGCGCCAACTACCCCGGGGGTCTATATCGGGGGGGGGGGGGGGTTCCTGCCTTCAAGCAAGAAAATCCCCTTAAATTCTTTGACAGATGCAAAATGCATATACAGCGAAGGAATAGGGCTCGTTACTAATCTTACATGTGTTTAATTTTTATAAACAAATCAATTCCTTTGAATACTCCCACTCAGTTTTAAACCGTAATAATTATTGTGATTTATTTGTGTTCACCAAGCTACATGTGTATTTTCATTTAAACTCTGTGTTGGATATTTACTAACTCATTTCTGGTAGGTACTCCTTTAAAGGGGCTACAAAATAATACCACTTATTTTGTTCCAAAAACTCGTAATTGAAAAAAAAATAAACCCCGGACCTTTTATGTTAGGCGGACCTTTTCTTATATGGGCCGAACCCTTTTAGAGTAAAGGCGGACCCTTAATGTTAACATTAAAGGTCCGCCCCGGACCATTTCACGGGGCAGACCTTAAATTATACAACACCGGACGCCGAGTGTATATTATAGCATAAGCTCCCTCGACTTCGTCTCAGTGAGCTTAAATTACATTTGCTTCTTGCTTCTTACCATCATATGCAATAAAAACTTACCCCTTGATTTCCGTCGTTAAAAAAATACGTCAGAACAATTGTCCCGCTACTGTCATTGAATCCTTGCAGTCTACTACCGTTTGTCCTAATTGACATTTTTCCTGGCGGTTGGTCTCCCGTCACTTTCCCGTAGATTGTGCCACAGCTAGGACATGTTGGTTTGTACTCAAAGTACTGCTCAATGCACTCTTTGCAAAATATGTGTCCACATTTTCGTAGTTGCTTTGGTTTTGTTGGTGTATCCATACAAATGCAACAATTTTCACCTTCTTTAGGCATTTCTTTCATTGTTTTGCCAAAATCATCTGACTTTCCATTATTTGTCACTGGTCTTTGGATAATTTGACAGTTGATAGCAAATTCTTCCAAATACATTTTTTCTTGTTTTTCTTCCTTTAGCACAAGATAAATGTCATTCAGATACATGAGCTCAGACTTATTTGCCATAACTGCTTTGAAAAAACTAGAAGCACAAGACTCTACAGGCGTTCTGTATTCTTCTGTACCTGCAATAATAAATTAACTATATTAGTTTCCATTTCTTATCATTTAAATACAATAAGGTGTATGAGAGTATTTGTTTACCAAAACAAAATTCATTTCAAGAAACTAAGTTTCCGCAAAAAACTTATTTTATATTTTTGAGGTTCCCCATCCCATACACACACACGTATCATGGGTTATAGTTATTATGTGCATACATCTTAAATAAGCATATCAACACTAAACAAACATCGTACTATCATTTGCTTACATCATAAAAATACCTGATTTATTAAAGGGGAAGGAAACTAAAAATGCATTGTACAATAAATCAATTATCATCTATTTTTATTTTCAATTAAAACGCCAAAACAATGGATAGATCAAGAAATATTGATCGCTTTATTTAAATGAACTTTAGTCTATGACGCCATCTTTATATTCCGGTTTGTATTAAATCAACATAGCATCAGTATTAGCATACCTGATATTCGCTTTAAATGAAAAGTTCTGGAAAATTTGACAAATATCGATTTGAGCTGTTCTTTTACCTTAAGTTTGACTTACCCCTGATTTATAAACGAACGTCAAACAGAACATGTTCGTTGATACCTATAAGCAGAGGTTAGTGTCAGAGGAATCTCCCCGGTTGTGCAAATTGTCAAATGACGCCAAGTATAGTTGAAAATGTCTGCCATCATTATTTTGACATGTTAATTCCAACTTAGGAGAATGCATTTTAAACATCCCGATTACAATTTAAACATACTTAATATTTAGTAAGCGAGGAACTTGACTTGAAATAAAAATTTACTCAAGGTCAATTAAAACTTTTTATGATAGCAGATTAACAGCGTCATTAATTTCATACAAATACTTACTGTACACCAGGTTATTTTTGCCCCATGTAATTTTCGCCCTTCTACACTTTTAAACAGTTTCGTCCAGTCTTGAATTTGCCCGCTGACAACGAAGGCGAAAGGGGCAATAACAAGACAGTGGCGAATATATCCCTGTATACAGTATATTCATGCATAGATATATTCATTCCTTAGATTGATGTGTGAACCTTAACATTAAAAATTTTGATCAGTCGATTACTTAAGTAACAGAAAAGCATAAACCTCCGTTTTGTTCAGAGCACTGTGTACATTGCATTGTTAACCAAACCAGAATAGAGGATGTAGCGTCAAAAAATAATTTTTGGGGTCTTTAATACAAAAGAGTTCTACATCTTGTCAGCTCCAGTAGATACAATTTCTCTAACTTCAAACGTTCACTAAAGCTTTATTATGAAGTTAATTTTCAAAACAGCATGACCACACGTAGTAATATATTAATACAAATAAAATATGTTTTTGGCTCTCCTTCCCCTTTTAAATTAATCCTTATCTGATCATTTGTTCGATTAATTCAACTTTTAATTTTCTCTTTTTTTTCACAGTTCTAATTTTACAGTACACAAAACTGATAAAACACCTCTTATAGTCTGTCCCAAGATATTTATGCAGCACATTTGGGCGATTTTTAATAAAAATACACATACCACTGAAAGAAGTGCAGTTGAAATAGTTGTAAAGGATAATTTTCACGATAATTTCATTGACACATTATTATCTTTCACTCAAAGAAATTCACAGGAACAAAAACAGATTCCTTACGGAGATTTATAATGGGGAATGTTTACATCTTTTCTCCATTCGGAATACACTCGGAATACATCGCACAATTTTTCAACGTTAACATCCGGGCTTGCTGCAATGCAAATTCCCAGTATACATCACATTTTTTAGCATTGTATTGAAACCTGATAAGCTAACACGACTGAGAAATCTTGAAAATTGTTTATACTTTTAAATGAACATCGTTTGAAACATGAGGTATTCATAAATATCAAGCAATTAAGCCAAATGTGAATCCAGAATATCTTGGGACAGAGTATAATAAAAAAACAGAAAAAAAAGACTTAATCCTTAGTCACAACTGGTCGTGCCTCTATGAGTGGTCTACAGGTGAATTATAATGAAAATCTTGTGAGAAACACAAGAGTATCTTACAATCTTTGAAGGACGCACGCATCCCATAAGCACGCATGATGGCTTTTGGACATGCAAAACAATCACCACAGTTTCCTTGCTAGATCTGAAAATGTACGCTGCACTTGCGCTTCACTAAACAGATCAGGTA
The DNA here is from genome assembly GCF_902806645.1 of Magallana gigas. Classification (NCBI taxonomy): domain Eukaryota; kingdom Metazoa; phylum Mollusca; class Bivalvia; order Ostreida; family Ostreidae; genus Magallana; species Magallana gigas. The sequence continues at coordinate 31,729,752 of NC_047564.1, forward strand.
CTCTACCTTATATGGATAGCATTATTTAACACGTGACAGTATTTTCGTCAAACAGATACTCCAATCCAGTGAATGAGTTGCAATGCATGACGGTCTAAAACGTGTTTACGATTCAAAAAACGCACGTGGTTTTTGTCTGTTGTATTCACAATATTTAATTGCTTGCCGGAATGTTTGTACACCTTGATTTTTATTTTCGAAGGTAAATCAAAGTACTGAAAGTACTGAAAAGCGCTAACCTAGCTTGGTTCTAAGAAAATTTACTGTGTGCAAGCGTAAGCGGAAATGAGCCTTATTGAAATTTTGGTTTATGTTTAATGAATATCAATTTAAAGTATCGAAGGCCAGATTTCTTTAAATATATGTTACTTTCTGAAGATGATGTGAATTAAAGCTGAACACGACTTGTATATGGATACTTGCCTGAAAAAAGATATGTTAAAATCACAAATTATACCGTTTGAACAGTAATTTATCACAGTTTTTGACATTTTCTTGCAAAAATCGATTTTATTTTTCTATATTTTAGCTTCTGAATACGCACTATATTTTTTCATCACTGCATAGCATCCCGTGCTGATGTACGTAAGCCCCGCAAACCAATCGTATCTACTCGGCCATTTCCGTCACCCAGATAACTGGTTCCCTATACCTCTTACCAGTTTAAATTATGTATATTTCTGCTCATAGAGGGCAGTTATTCCTTGCACCGGAAAAAGAAGTCTAACGACAATAAAGCGCTGAGCTATGCTTAGCGCTTTAAAAAGGAAAGATTACGTACCATTAACTTTGTTCCATGCTCATATTTAAAAATACTGTTGTTTTACTTGATCAATTGTTGCTTCAAAAAATTATTTGTATCAAACGACTGACAAACATATGCAAAGAAGTACAAACAGATTTTGATAAGAAAAACCTGCACAATTGTGTATTGTTGGCTTTATTATTGTGCACTAGAAATGAATACAGGTACCTGTACATTTTTAACATACGTGAATAGTCATGGTAGTAGAATGCACAAATATACAAACGAAGAAGTTCAAGCTATGCAGCATATAGTATTTTGTCCGTTAAGCATTCTGATGAATGTCCCTGAAGAAAATATCAACGTGCATTCTATTAATGTTGTCCCAAATATGGGGTATCACGTGAAAAAACGATACTCACTGCTTCTAATTCAATAGGATGTACCTCTCTTTTGAACATTGACAATGGGGTACTTATATAGGTTAATATAAGTCCTAATATGCAATATCTTTTAAATGTGAGCATAGAAATTGAAGTTCAGACATAATTGCCCATATTAATTTCATAAATTCTCATTCAAAATGAGTTTCAAAAGGACAATTCAAATTGGTATATATTTTCAATACGCTTTGTAAACACTGAAATTTGTATTAGCCCACAATGCTTTGCAACTCATTCACCTGATTGGTTTGTCGATAAAAGTAAACAGATGGTTAATTTAGTATGCAAATTTATGCCGACGTCACAAAATATAGTGGTCTCGACCTGCTAAAGGAACAGTAAATGTAAGATAACCGTACGATTTGACTAAGAATAAGTAAGATGATCTCACTTGTCCCTTGCTTCACACGTACGTTACCTGCAAGTCGCTTGTACATACCATCAACATATAAATTGAAAGCACAGTAAACGTTAGTCATACTTATTTAATGTATACACCAATTGCTCGTGGTGCATAAACAAAATTTTAATTTTTAAGAAGAGATGTCTGTGAAACACTTGGAAACATCCACAAAGAAAATGAATGTAAACTGCAAATAACTGTAATTTTTCTAGGTCCAAGGGCCATAACTCTGTCAAAAATGGCTCGATCTTACCCAAAATCAAACTTGACCTTGATATTATTTAGATAAACCTGTATACAAATTTTCATATCAATATGTGCACCCTCTGCAAAGAAAATGAGCAGAAACTGCCAATAACCGGAATTTTCTAAGTCCAAGGGGTATAATTCTGTCAAAAATTGCTCGATCGTACCCAATATTGAATTATCATGATAAACATGTATATCAAATTTCATATCAATCAATATATGCACTCTCTGCGAAGAAAATGAGCGGAAATTGCAAATAACTGGAATTTTTCTACGTCCAAGGGCCATAACTCTGTTGAAAATTGCTCGATCGTACCCAATATCTAACTTGACCTACATTGTAGATATTATCATGATAAACATGTATACCAAATTTCATTTCAACATGATTATCCTCTGCGAAGAAAATGAGCGGAAACTCTTGGTGGACCGACCGACCGACTGACAGATAGCAGCAAAGCAATATGCCCTCCCTTCTTTGAAGGGGGGCATGAAAATAACATTGTAAAAATCACTTTAAGGATAAGAGAATCGACAATTTTACAGTTAATAAAAAAAACACCAAAGATTCTAAAGCAATCCCCTTCTAAAAACCATAATCAAACAAACAAACACGTTCTTTTTGTCAAAAAGATGGAAGGTAATTAAAAGAAGAAACACACTACAAGAGGGAACTGGGCATTGAAGTAGATTGTAGAGGAAAGGCAGGAGACTCTCGACCACTTTGACTTGCAAGCGCGCTAGGATTGAATCATATACATTTTCGGAGTAAGGAGAAGAAATATGATATCTATGCGCAGAACGATATTTTTAACTTAAACCAACTACAATAATCACTCTATCACATTCTACTGAAGAAAGATGTTTTCGTGAGGATAATTTTCCTCAGTAAACAGAGTACTTCTTCCATTTTGAGAATACTGATTGTTATCTAATATGACTATTTAAACTTTAAAAAAAATTGTTTTCATAATTGTATCAAAATTAGAATACAAAAAAAGAATTTGACTTTGATTTTTAAATGAATGAAGGGCAAATTATGTTACTCTTTTGATAATAACATTTGTTAAAGCAAAGTTATTTGATGCCGCTTTTTAGTTTCAATTGAAAGTTTCGTCAAAGCTTTTTTCGAAAAAATTGTAAAGTTCAACAAACAGTAAACAAAATTGTAAAATCATTTTTCAAATATTACATTGGCTGGGAAAATTATCCGTTGATAATTAATTCGACGAAATTAGAATTTTGCGCAAATTTTCTTCTTAATTTAAGAGAAGTTTTCAAAATTTTTTAGTTTTCAAAATATTCATCATTTGTGTCGCCCAGTTTAGCTAGGCTAATCATCAAAGCAGCAATCACAGAATGATAAAAGTCTTCTTTATCAACAAGTTCTTTTACCGTTTCAATATTAACAATGTAATGTGAAAACTTAAAACTGTCCGTGCAGCTGTCATAGGGCACAGAAAGACTCGGTACGATTGACTTGCAGGTGACCTACAACGCGAATGTCATTACTGCCGATCGCAACACAAACCTGCATCTGGTGCACAATAATTTAAGAAGGAAGTACTGTGCCAACGGGCATCGCACGTTGCAAGTGCCAACTCGTTATTAAACAAATTTGCACGGGACACCTACGACTGGCATGCCAAATGTCCTTTTGTCTTAGGTTGCACTCTGAATCACTTCAACACGATATTTAAGGCTACGATCAGCCACGGGAGCCACGGTTAGCAAAACCCGTAACACAAACACTAAACATGTACAGCCAGTTGTGACTGAGGTTTTAAGTTAAGTCTGCATTTAATTATAAAAGAGTAAAAAAAACATACTTACCAGTCCCAAGAAGAGGAATAGCAATGGAGTGTAATTTTGCCTCATCTGATGTCTTTATTATCTTCTGAATTATAGTTTTTAAAACTTTTACAAATTCTGAATGATCTTTTGCATATTCAGAGTCATATACCGGAGTGACAGCATGGATTATCATCTTCCACTTTGAATTTTCTTTGAGCTCCTGAGAACAAATATCCCCATACCTCATTTTCTTAAGTAAAGGCTGTTTATCAGGTATCATTCTGAAAATTTCTTTAGCAATTGCATCCTTTGAAAGACAGTTTTCATCTTGTGGACAAACAATTGCTTCAGCATCAATATCTGTAATATTGCCTATGTGTATCCTAATTTGTAAACTATTTGATACATTCACAGTGGTATAGGAATTAGAGAGAGACATGGTAGAATGGACAGTTTCCTCTTCTACAAATGCATTTGTATCATTTTTCTTCTCAATGGTTTCAGACTTTCCAATTATGGTTGCTGATGGCTGTCTCTGTAAAAATAATTCTTGTATTGCTCTCACCATTGTCTCATCCCTGTCCACAAAGTGAATTTCCTGGAGACTCTTGAATGAATAGTTCTTGCTAAATGACATTGCTGCTCTGTAATATTCTTCAACACATTTATCCCTAGGGGCAGCAAATATACCTTAAAAGTAAGAGACAATAATATTCAAAATGAGAACCTGCATGCACATACACATTAAATTTTAATATAAGAGGCCCACAGGCCTTGACAGTCAACTTTAATACCATTGGCTGTAGATGGACCTGTCAGAAGTATCATGTTTGCATTTTAAGATTCATTTTGAGTTTAACCTAAATGTTTGCGAATTAAAAATTCATAAATTCATAAAAGGAGAAGACAAGAGTCTGAAAAATCTCCAATTATCTACACCCTAGGACCAGGGGTTAAAAACTGTAAACTTCTGGTAAAAAAAACACCTTTTTAAATCTTTTCATTTATGTGTGCAATGCACACAACACAACCAACAGCAATATGTTACCCAATTGCCTTAAATGGACAACCTAATACAATATGTTAACTTTTAAAACCTCTCACAAACTAAAAAGCCTGAACTCCTGCCCCTTGGGCAGTGAATTTCAACTTTTATGAATAGGATATTATAAACATAATAACAATGCATTTAGTTTATATCTGTAAAAGTACAGAAACAAATACCGGTATAATACTTTTTAAAAACATTTTCACTGTTGCCAATTTGACCCTAACCGAGGACCATAAATTTCGCCTTTTGAGCGACTCCGGTGACCCTTCTTCGCTAGCCAAGGGTTTTCGGTCCTCTTCGCTCCCCATAAACCCTTGGCTGATCTCATTACGAAAACTCAGTGATGCGGTGGCGCTATCTAGCAAGCAACTTGAGTTGCGCCCCTTGTATATTTTCATTTTAATAGAATTGAACAAGGGGTAATATACACACTCTGTCATTAATACAACTATGAAACATATTGACTAGCGAGAATACGAACAAAATTAACGATGCTATTAAGTAGGAATGAAAATATAACAAAAAGAAAGCAAGGAATGTTTTATCTATAGTATTTATTGAGGCCTGTACCAAGTGAAAAGCCGCTATATATGAATGCATTTAAGCTATAAAACAAGATATTGTTGTCTTAATTATTTTGGACAAAAGAAGTAAAAATAAATACAGCTCATTAAACCTTTAAAAGCAATAACCATAAGCAGGGACATATCTACTAACGGAGTAGGCAACTTCTTCATTCACCATGTTTACTTATGTCGTTTTTTTTAAAGTGATTTGGTTAGACCATCCTTGTGGAGGTACTATACTCTAACACTTGTGCCTCAACTTGTGAAAAGCACCGCATGTTTTACAAAAGATCACACATGTGTTTCTTTTAAAGATTATCTATAAGTGCTTCTTCACAACTCTGTGATTGGATCAGCTACTCGCACCTGCAGCCAATCATTAAACGTAGCAGTTCACAAAGTTTTCGTAATGAGGTCTGCCAAGGGTTTATGGGAAGCGGAGTGGACTGAAAACCCTTGGCTAGCGAAGATGCAGTTGACCAAAATATGTGAAAATTTGACAGATGGACAGACAACAAATGATCAGAAAAGTTCACCTTCACCCTAGGTTCAGGTAAGCTAAACAGACAATTCTCTGTCAATTAACCTGTTATATTTACATTCTCCAGTGTCTTTGCCTGTGATAACACTGCGTATCGATTTTGTTCTATATAACCCATAATATAAATGACGCCAAATTGAGGCGCCAGCGGGGTTTGCTTATTTATATTTATATATTTAATCGTACGATGGCTTAAAATTTTATAAATATTAGGGAATCATTCAGTGAATATTATGAGGTGATAATTTGGGTCAGGACGTGATCAAATCTATCATAAAGCCCTTAGGACTTTATTGGATTTGACCACGCACAGGCCGAAATTATCACCTCGTAATACTCAAAGAATGATTCCTTATTCCTTATTTAAAGCATAAAAAATCCAGTCCATTTTCTTTATAAATTACATGTAGCATACATATAAGTGGGTATGATAAGGCTACTCTCAGCGATCAATTACCGATAAGTAAAAATTCCTCTGATCAATGTGACATCACAATGTCATATTTTACTCAAAAAACATGCCAGTTTTAACTTTATCTCTTGTACAAATTATAAAAAAACTACAGGCATAAAATGTCACTGGAAACTCTTCTAACTGAATATATCATTGATTTCTCAGTATTATGTATCATGTTCATTGTTGACGTCCCATGCATGTTTAATAGATAATATCAATGTTGGGAGACAAATCATTCAAATGCAGCATAAACATGCTATAGGTCAAAATAAGACTTATTCAAAACAGATAGCCCAGATTAAGATGGGTATCAGATAGGATAAAATCAGGAAAATCAGGCATGGATTGTTTTATTAAGAGGTGTTATAAAGTAAGCAGATGGACATTTATATTGCTTGACCGGCTTCTGTCAGTGTGTACAAAAAAAGCAAAAATGTAAAACAACCACAAATATTATGAAAGATGAATTTAGCAAATATCAAAAGCATATGACCTAAATACTTGAAAATTGCACCTAGAATCCTTTGCTTCTTTGTTGTAAATAAAAATAATGAGTATTTTCAGTAAAATTGAAGAGATTAAAAGGTTTGCAGTAAATAATGACAGTATTTATTTTGTGCAACTAACAATGGAATTATAGCAGTCATTCTAATAAACATGAACTAAAATTGCAAATTGAATTATTGTTTCATTCATATAAATGAACTCCAGGGTAGTGATCCACTTTTTGAATTTTTGCTAAAGTAAAATAGTGATCTATCTTTAACTGTCACTTGATACCATGGCACGACATCTTCGAGGAGCGACTCGATTCCGATCGGCAGCAGAAATTTAATTCCCTAGAGAACACTTTCACTTGTTATATATATTCAGCATTGTTTTATAAAATGACCATTAAATAGATGATCATTAAACTCAGAGTTGCCTTAAGCTACCCACGTATTAATAAAGGGCTAGGTACAGTTTCAGTCATATTTTGCCCAATTTTAGTGATTTTCAAAAATATCAAAAGAAATTGAAATGTAACGTTAATTTACACAAGAGTACCAATAAATTAAGAATCTATAAATAGTTACCTAATTAGACTTTCACAACGTTAATTGTAACGTCACAAATAGTGAATGTTCCTGTAATTATCATACAAGAGGCCAATTGGCCTTAACGGTCACCTGAGTAGCATATAACCCATACACAAACTTGATGAGGAGTCTCATATATGCATTTAATTAGTTTTCATTCTGGAGAAGAAAAATTATAAATCTGTAATGACGACCAGATCTGCCTACAAAATCATGAATTCAGTTTTCCTTTCAGGTGTGTGGGATTAAAGAAAATAATTTATAAACATTATATGCATTAACACCTATACATCCATTTTGGCACTGCCCTAGAGTCAAAACCCATACTCCAGGGGACATGCAATTTAAAATTTTAGTAGAGGACTTCCTGGTAAACATAATTATGAAATCAGGTTTTCATACAGATGTGTAAGAATAAAGAAGAACATTATATGCATTAACACTAATTTGCCTACCCCCCCCCCCCCCCCAATGGTCTGAACCCATGACCAAGGGGCCATGTGTGGGAGTATAGAAGATTTTTAATTCATTTTTACTATATGGCCATATTAGCTCCACCTTAGAGCCTGAACCTCTGACCCAGGGGCCATGAATTTCACAATTCAATTTTGGTTGAGGGCTTCATGGACATCAAAATCATGCATTTAGTTTTTAACAAATATATATGGGAGTAAAGAAGATTTTCTAACATTTAATACATTTTTACTATATGGCCATATTGGCCCCACCCTCGAGCCTGAACCCCTGACTTAGGGGTCATGACTTTCACAATTTTGGTTAAGGGCTTCATGGACATCATAACCATGCAACCAGTTTTTTCCTCACATGTGTGGGAGTAGAAAAGAAGATTTTGAAAATTTTGCTTTTTTATGCATACTTGGCCCCACCTGTAGTGCCCCGGGGGTGGTAGAGCCATGATTTCACAATTAATTTAGATTCCTCTTACCAAAGAGATCCCTCACACCAAAAATGGTAACAATAAGCTTTGTAGTTTTTAAGAGGTAGTTAAAAATGTAAAATTATTAACGCACGACGCACGAAAACAGATAGCAATAGGTCCCCGAGTTTACCCAGGTGACCTAAAAACTGAGCAGAAGACACCAGGTCCTTAGTACCTTTTTGAATAGTAAATATGTGCGCTGCTGTCGCCCACGATGAAACTCACACAATAACTTTATCATGTGATATTACATACGGCTGCGGACATATCTTCCTTTTAAAAAATCTATGAGAAATTTTGCCATTTTTCATCACTTTTGACCAAATCTTAGAAATATGCAAAAATGTTGAAGTCATAATTATTTTTTGCAACAGGATTAAAGTTTATAACTTGGTACTTTATTTACATGCATGTTCAATATGTTATATGTGTATTTTTATGAAATTTAAATTAAACAACTTTTGAATTTTAGGGCAAATATTGAAAGAAACTGTACCTTCTTCTTTGAAATTATGGATTTTGAGGGAAGTATATTTTTAAAAGACATCAACCATATCTTTTACATTTTTAGAATCATTAAACATGTTATAAGGAAGGCTAAATAACCTACCAGAACTAATTGCAGGTATAGCAATTGAACTCATATCTCTTTCATCTGCTTCAATAAAGGTAGCCTCAACAGAATCTTGGAGATCTTGAAGACAGCGATTTTTATCTCTGTAGTCTCCCCATCTTGGCCCAACAGTATGTATAACACACTTGTAAGGTAATTTGCCTGCAGATGTTACACAACAGCTTCCGACTGCAATAGGACCATTTTTCTGCACATACTCTCTGCTCTCCTGATCAAACTCGTATCCAGCAGCTTCTGAAATTGCTGCTGCTACTCCTCCACCATGCATTAGATTTTCATTTGCTGCATTGACAATGCAATCAACATTTAAACGAGTAATGCTGCCTGCATATATCAGTATTATCAAACCTTCCTTTGTTTTCAATTCTACCTTACGAGATCTCATACTTTGATTCATACTAAGAGGCATTTTATTTGAGTTTGGGTCTTGATTGTTTTTTTCAAGCATCTCTAAATTGCTGCTCTCTTCTTCAGTTTTTGCAAATGTTCTACCTGCTCTTCTGTTTACTTTACCCGTGGACAGCTGTAGACTTTCTTTTGTTTTACCTACAGTCATCTGTAGAAGCAAACCCTTTACTTCTTGAAGGTCATTGTAACTTTCGGTGATAATTTCAATGTCGTTGTCCGAGTTTATGAGACAAACATTTGGTTTTTTCTGCTCTACATATTGCATTGCTTTTTGAAGTTCAACGTCATTAACATTGATCAATACATTTTCAAAGCTCATCGTTTTTACCCTCCTTAATATCTGATTTATATCATCTTCAATATTTTTGACACTATCAGCATCTACAACAGAAATGCAAAGAGAACCTTCCGTGTGCACTACTTGGTTTGATATCCTTTTGAACCAGTCTAATTTGTTACCAAAGAACTTAACTGCTTGATAGTCCCGTTTAGACATAGGAACTTTAGCTATGAAAACAGTTTCTCCCATAGTATCCATTTTGCTTGTATCGTTTTCCCATCTTTCAATCAGCCTCTTGTTGGCTTTTACAATCTGGGATAAATTGCCTTCGATATGAATCGAAAAATTGTTGTTATCCATTTTAGCCTTGCACCCAGTATCTTGTATTGTCTGTTTCAACTCCTCAATCTCTGATGCTTCTTTTGTGTCTGCACACATCACCACTCCAGTAACAGTTTCAAAAATGGGAAAATCATTCTGAAATTGTATTTAGAATTCTGATCAGATACTCATATGTGTCTCGAATTTTATGTTTCATTACTATTCACTGTGAGTCACAAACACTTCATATGATCCTGCACCCCTTAAATTAGATTACATAATACTCTGAAATCTTGCAAATAATCTCTTTTGGTTAGAAAGTTAGAAGTAAATGATAGCTTTCATGTAATAAATTATCTTGCAGCTACCTTTACTTTACAGATCACCTCGACAACAATGTCTAATTGACTCTTAGACTAATACAATGTAGCAATAGCTGACAACCTTTCCTGCATCAAGTACAATAAACATTTAATATAATATTTTTCTTGGCATTTATGCTTTCATTTTAAAAATTTAAATATTAATCAAGATATATATGAAACATTTCATTTTTTCTTATGTGCAATCAAACTCTAAAAAAATGTTAATTCTGTAAAGAATCTATAAATATTTTAATGTTAGAAAATGTCATAAAGAAAAAAAGGGTGTAAGAAGAGATCAATACAGTTTTCTTAGTAATGATTGATGACAGATTGCTTATTTTTATGATTAGCTATAATTTGATTAACCAAATCATGCTGATTTGAAATGTTTTTCCAATGATGTTGAACTTAACAAATAAACACAATTAAATTGATCACTATATTTACCATTTCTGGGTCAACACTACTTCCATGTGTGGAATCTAAAACACAATTAGTGATAAAAACGTAGAAAAAAATAAATAAACTGTTGTCTATATACATCAATTACATCTATATTCAAAGGTATTTTTCCGATAAATTTTCAGATTAATTATTAAATTACCACATATACTCGCCTATAAGTATTATTGTTGCATTTTTGAGATTTATTTTGAAGATTTTACTGTTGACCCTCTTATAAGTCGGGTAACTTTTTCAGAATAATCAGTCTACAGATTCTCAATCAAATTTACACATTTTATCAAGCATAACTAAATGAAAATATCATTGGTTGACCCCTCTGTTATCATTTTTAGATGCAATGTATTTTAAAAGTGTTGTCTTCAGTTAAGACATCTAATCTTGTGGATATTAACTTTCAAATTTGGGTGCCATTTTTTTTTTTATTAAACACTTATGAAAACTTGGTATGAGCTCTTAAATCTTTTAAAATACCATTGAAAATAAAACGATAGTGATTTGATCCCATCTTGACTGATTAAGATGGTAATTAATCCCTTTTAAAACTGGTAGCATTTTTTAAGAACATAACTAAACTACTAGGATCAATCAACAAGACAGTATTACAAACACACCCTGCTATATCTAGTTTTATTGCTAACTTGAAAGACAGTATGTCACATAATGGACGTGGCCAATACATTACCGACAAGGCATAACTTAACAGAAAAGCTAACCCCAACTTTGTTTGCTGGGGTATAATAAGAAAGTTTTTAATAAGTTATAGTATATGAATTTTAAAGCTACTTTTCCTTCAACAGAAAACATTTAAAATTACCCCCATAATTTTCATTCTTTCTGATTACCCCCCTCCCCTTTGAAAGTAATCTTAGCCATTTATTTGCACTTGAAACCCATTTTACAAAAGATTCTTTGTGCCAAATTTAGTTGAAATTGTCTGGGTGGTTCTGTAGGAGAAGATGAAAATGTGGAAAGTTTACAATTACAAAAAACAAAATCAAACACAAACACTTTGCATTTGGCTCTGATCATAAAAGCTCACTTTCAAGAACTTTTGACTCAGGTTAGCTAATCCTCCTGAAATGTTCACTTTGCTATATTAAATTTTGGTTTAGGAAATACGATAACAGAAAGTTTTACCTTTAAATTTTCTTCGTTGTAGGTCTCTCTCCATCTAACAAAATGAAAAAAAAAACAGTTCATCAATTAACATTTTTATTGACATCAAGAATATATGTCAGTTTATTTACATTTTTTTCATCTTTTGGGCTTGAAAAATAAAAAAAATTCAAAAAATTGACTCAAAAGCTTCTAAATTGTTTACAATCAATTGCATATTTTTTGCCTGAAAGTCTTTCAAATAGTCTGTTAAATAGGCACTCTGGCTAAGACAAACAGTACATGTACACATGACATGCAGAAGATGTTTCAAACATTAATGAAGTTAAAAGTTTCCTGCATCCAAAATTCAAATTAAATATCTATTAGAATTTAAAATTATTCTATTCACATAGCTTTAACAGTTCAAAATAAAATTTAAAACAAGGGCACCGCAAAGCGTAGCATCCCCTCGCAACATGACTTGTTGTAGGGGAAGATGCATTATTTAAGAAAATACCTGTAAACATTTCAGATCAAAATTTATCAGATCAAAAAAAAAATCTATTTTATCCTAATCCCCAAGCTTTGTGGTGTATAAATTGGGGGAGGGGGGGGGGGGGGGTTTACATGTACGTGGTTGCACAGTTTTCCTATTCCTAGCAGGAACTCAACACATGTACACATATACTAATTTTTTGAGTGATATTCAGTTTTATAGAGGCATACATAAACGGTCCGTATATATTATGAAACGTAGCTGAAGATCTAGTGATCTGTAGTCTGCTCTGATGGACAATTCTATTGCTTGTGGTATGTCAACCCATAGTAGATATGCAGCTATTATTAATATGAAACAATCTTCGTGTGAAAAAATGTGCGATATCTGTCAAAGTCTCCTCTGAATTTTGGACTAGTTCTATTGTAAGTAATACGGAAAATTTATCCAAAAGTCGACTGCTTGTTTCGATTTTAATCGGATGACTTTATTTTCTTGCCTGCTTCAACTTTTACCTACGGGCAATATCATAACACTCCACTACTACAAAACGCTTGCTTTTTTTTTACCTTTACTAGATTAAAATCTGAACAAGAGGCCCATGGGCCACATCGCTCACCTGAGGAACAATAGGTATGATAAAGTCAGCTTAATGGAGTCATAATACAAACAATCTGGACAATGTACAATAATACATGTAGATCCTGTATAAATAAAATCCATTTTCCCCCTTGGAACTCGGATAGCCCTGATTGCTGCCAATATTTACAAGAGCAGACTTTAATCACTGCTCCTGCACATATATAGGGACTCAAAGTTACGCAGGCAGGGATGACCGCACACCTACGCAACTCACAGGTGCCAACGTTAACGCAAGCAGAGATAACGCAAGCAGGCCAGAACACCAGAAGGGATGACCATACACTAGTGCTCCGCCGCAACCACCACCAAGACAAGCAGGTATGACCGCACACTTGTATTAGTGCGATACAGGGCAGGAAGGACCGCACACTCTGTATCATAGGTTAGAAAAACACGAAGATTAGATAGAGCAGGGATGTCCACACCCTCAATCTCTCTGTACTTGTTCGGGTTTAACCCCAAACAGTCGCTCGTCGCAATGCAATACACACTGTCCCTATATATAAGCCGGCCTAAAATAATTCATAGTATCTAAAAATTGGAAATCAAAAATAAACAAACTAATCCGGCCTAACCCAAAACTACTTATGCAGAACAACTTATATACATTGAATATTTATTATTGTATAAAAATAATCATCACAATAATTGGTTAACAGTGGATGCATTAATTAAAATAATCAAGAATCAATAAATCAAGGGCAATAACTCAAATCAGTAATACAAAAAGATTCTAATGAAAAAATAGCTGCCTGCTTCAATTTTATAGTCATATCACATGTTGAGTATTGCAGTTCTCAAAAAGATCCTTTACAATTGTTTATATATGGGATATCTAGCTACATCAAACTCTGAACCTTCTTGTGAGGCCGAAAAATTGTCCTGGAGCCAAAGTCTTAACAATTATAAAGAATCATCTTGCTGATTAGTTTCTGAGAAGAAGATTTTTAAAGATTTACTCTATATATATTCCTATGTAAAACTTTAACACCCCCCTCCATGTGGCCTCACCCTACCCCCCAAGGGTCATGATTTTCACAACTTTGAATCTACACTACCTGAGGATACTTCCCACAAGTTTCAGCTTTCCTGGCTGATTAGTTTCTGAGAAGAAGATTTTTAAAGATTTACCCTATATATTCCTATGTAAAACTTCGACCTCCCCCCCCCCCCATTGTGCCCCACCCTACCCCCAGGGATCATGATTTTCACAACTTTGAATCTACACTACCTGAGGATGCTTCCACACAAGTTTCAGCTTTCCTGGCTGATTAATTTCTGAGAAGAAGATTTTTAAAGATTTACTCTATATATTCCTATGTAAAATTTTAACACCCCCCCCCCCCAATGTGGCCTCACCCTACCCCCAGGGATCATGATTTTCACAACTATGAATCTACACTACCTGAGGATGCTTCCACACAAGTTTCAGCTTTCCTGGCAGATTAGTTTCTGAGAAGAAGATTTTTAAAGATTTACTCTATATATTCCTATGTAAAACTTCGACCCCCCATTGTGGCCCCACCCTACCCCCAGGGGTCATGATTTTTACAACTTTGAATCTACACTACCTGAGGATGCTTCCACACAAATTTCAGCTTTGCTAGCTGATTAGTTTCTGAGAAGAAGATTTTTAAAGATTTACTCTATATATTCCTATGTAAAACTTCGACCTCCCCCCCCCCCCCATTGTGCCCCACCCTACCCCCAGGGATCATGATTTTCACAACTTTGAATCTACACTACCTGAGGATGCTTCCACACAAGTTTCAGCTTTCCTGGCTGATTAATTTCTGAGAAAATATTTTTAAAGATTTACTCTATATATTCCTATGTAAAACTTTAACACCCCCCCCCCCCCCAATGTGGCCTCACCCTATCCCCAGGGATCATGATTTTCACAACTATGAATCTACACTACCTGAGGATGCTTCCACACAAGTTTCAGCTTTCCTGGCTGATTAGTTTCTGAGAAGAAGATTTTTAAAGATTTACTCTATATATTCCTATGTAAAACGTCGACCCCCCATTGTGGCCCCACCCTACCCCCAGGGGTCATGATTTTTACAACTTTGAATCTACACTACCTGAGGATGCTTCCACACAAGTTTCAGCTTTCCTGGCAGATTAGTTTCTGAGAAGAAGATTTTTAAAGATTTACTCTATATATTCCTATGTAAAACTTCGACCCCCCATTGTGGCCCCACCCTTCCCCCAGGGGTCATGATTTTTACAACTTTGAATCTACATTACCTAAGGATGCTTCCACACAAATTTCAGCTTTGCTAGCTGATCAGTTTCTGAGAAGAAGATTTTTAAAGATTTACTCTATATATTCCTATGTAAAATTTTAACATCCCCCCCCCCAATGTGGCCTCACCCTACCCCCAGGGATCATGATTTTCACAACTATGAATCTACACTACCTGAGGATGCTTCCACACAAGTTTCAGCTTTCCTGGCAGATTAGTTTCTGAGAAGAAGATTTTTAAAGATTTACTCTATATATTCCTATGTAAAACTTCGACCCCCCATTGTGGCCCCACCCTACCCCCAGGGGTCATGATTTTTACAACTTTGAATCTACACTACCTGAGGATGCTTCCACACAAATTTCAGCTTTGCTAGCTGATTAGTTTCTGAGAAGAAGATTTTTAAAGATTTACTCTATATATTCCTATGTAAAACTTCGACCTCCCCCCCCCCCATTGTGCCCCACCCTACCCCCAGGGATCATGATTTTCACAACTTTGAATCTACACTACCTGAGGATGCTTCCACACAAGTTTCAGCTTTCCTGGCTGATTAATTTCTGAGAAAATATTTTTAAAGATTTACTCTATATATTCCTATGTAAAACTTTAACACCCCCCCCCCCAATGTGGCCTCACCCTATCCCCAGGGATCATGATTTTCACAACTATGAATCTACACTACCTGAGGATGCTTCCACACAAGTTTCAGCTTTCCTGGCTGATTAGTTTCTGAGAAGAAGATTTTTAAAGATTTACTCTATATATTCCTATGTAAAACGTCGACCCCCCATTGTGGCCCCACCCTACCCCCAGGGGTCATGATTTTTACAACTTTGAATCTACACTACCTGAGGATGCTTCCACACAAGTTTCAGCTTTCCTGGCAGATTAGTTTCTGAGAAGAAGATTTTTAAAGATTTACTCTATATATTCCTATGTAAAACTTCGACCCCCCATTGTGGCCCCACCCTTCCCCCAGGGGTCATGATTTTTACAACTTTGAATCTACATTACCTAAGGATGCTTCCACACAAGTTTCAGCTTTGCTAGCTGATCAGTTTCTGAGAAGAAGATTTTTAAAGATTTACTCTATATATTCCTATGTAAAATTTTAACATCCCCCCCCAATGTGGCCTCACCCTACCCCCAGGGATCATGATTTTCACAACTATGAATCTACACTACCTGAGGATGCTTCCACACAAATTTCAGCTTTCCTGGCTGATTAGTTTCTGAGAAGAAGATTTTTAAAGATTTACTCTATATATTCCTATGTAAAACTTCGACCCCCCATTGTGGCCCCACCCAACCCCCAGGGGTCATGATTTTTACAACTTTGAATCTACATTACCTAAGGATGCTTCCACACAAATTTCAGCTTTGCTAGCTGATCAGTTTCTGAGAAGAAGATTTTTAAAGATTTACTCTATATATTCCTATGTAAAACTTCGACCTCCCCCCCCCCATTGTGCCCCACCCTACCCCCAGGGATCATGATTTTCACAACTTTGAATCTACACTACCTGAGGATGCTTCCACACAAGTTTCAGCTTTCCTGGCTGATTAATTTCTGAGAAGAAGATTTTTAAAGATTTACTCTATATATTCCTATGTAAAATTTTAACATCCCCCCCAATGTGGCCTCACCCTACCCCCAGGGATCATGATTTTCACAACTATGAATCTACACTACCTGAGGATGCTTCCACACAAGTTTCAGCTTTCCTGGTTGATTAGTTTCTGAGAAGAAGATTTTTAAAGATTTACTCTATATATTCCTATGTAAAACTTCGACCCCCCATTGTGGCCCCACCCTACCCCCAGGGGTCATGATTTTTACAACTTTGAATCTACACTACCTGAGGATGCTTCCACACAAGTTTCAGCTTTCCTGGCAGATTAGTTTCTGAGAAGAAGATTTTTAAAGATTTACTCTATATATTCCTATGTAAAACTTCGACCTCCCCCCCCCCCATTGTGGCCCCACCCTACCCCCAGGGATCATGATTTTTACAACTTTGAATCTACACTACCTGAGGATGCTTCCACACAAGTTTCAGCTTTCCTGGCTGATTAATTTCTGAGAAGAAGATTTTTAAAGATTTACTCTATATATTCCTATGTAAAATTTTAACATCCCCCCCCCCAATGTGGCCTCACCCTACCCCCAGGGATCATGATTTTCACAACTATGAATCTACACTACCTGAGGATGCTTCCACACAAGTTTCAGCTTTCCTGGCTGATTAGTTTCTGAGAAGAAGATTTTTAAAGATTTACTCTATATATTCCTATGGTAAACTTCGACCCCCATTGTGGCCCCACCCTACCCCAAGGGGTCATGATTCTTACAACTTTGAATCTACACTACCTGAGGATGCTTCCACACAAATTTCAGCTTTGCTAGCTGATTAGTTTCTGAGAAGAAGATTTTTAAAGATTTACTCTATATATTCCTATGGTAAACTTCGACCCCCATTGTGGCCCCACCCTACCCCCAGGGGTCATGATTTTCACAACTTTGAATCTACACTACCTGAGGATGCTTCCACACAAGTTTCAGCTTTCCTGGCTGTTTAGTTTCTGAGAAGAAGATTTTTAAAGATTTACTCTATATATTCTTATGTAAAACTTCGACCCCCCCCATTGTGGCCCCACCCTACCCCCGGGGGTCATGAATTTCACAACTTTGAATCTACACTACCTGAGGATGCTTCCACACAAGTTTCAGCTTTCCTGGCTTTCTGGTTCTTGAGAAGAAGATTTTTGAAAATTTCTCGAAATTTTTCATTAAATTCTAATTATCTCCCCTTGAAAATGGGTGTGGCCCTTAATTTTCACAACTTTGAATCCCCTTTGCCTAAGGATGATTTGTGCAAAGTTTGGTTGAAATTGGCCTAGTAGTTCTTGAGAAGATGTTGAAAATGTGAAAAGTTTACGGACAGACGGACGGACAGACGGACGACAGACAAAATGTGATCAGAATAGCTCACTTGAGCTTTCAGCTCAGGTGAGCTAAAAATATCAAGTTCTTGATTTGAACTGCATATGGTAGCGATTTACTTAAAGGCCGAACATTTTACAAACGCCCCCTTTTTTACCTGTACAAACTTCAAAATGATGATCAAGTTTAAAACAATAGCACCCAGTTTGATTGACATGATCGTCCGAGCGTGATCTTGCCAGTTCGGCAGTTTTCTGTTTACTAGCAATTAACAACGTGATCTTTGATATCTTCCGTCATGTATTAAAAGGGGGGGTCGAAAATTGATTTTTAAACATTACCAGTATTAAAATTGATTATGAAAAATAATTATTCAGTGATTGAAAATACGCACAATTTATATTTGAATTATGTTGAATGTGTGTGACCTAATAAATTCCACGAAAATGCATCGACAGCTCCAAAACATATAAAATTTTCTTTTTACAACAAACGTACAATGTGCTACTAAAGCTATATTTACTGGTAATTCACTCAGTTGGAAGTTGATGCATGTAAACGTCACTCCATGGAAAACGAACTCCATTAATTGTCGACGTATAATGGCCGTCTTTACATTCCACATTCTTACTGATCATATGGTTTTCTTATACTATTATAATTGTTAAAATTAATTTTCTAAACAATGTCAAGTGCTAAACACAATGTACTGAGTTTTACTTTTATAGCAGAATTAATTTACTGCATTTTTTCAATTGTGCTTTACACACGTGTGCTTAGAGAAAATTCGGACGACATTTCAGTATAAAATCGCTTCGTATGGTCATTAGAACAATAAGATATTTAAACTAAGACCAATTCTGACTAATTCTTTATTTCCTGTGTATTAATTTGCCTTCTGTGTATAGTGATTAGCAGCGTTCATGACTACGGTAGACTGCAAGCCCCGGAGGCTTTCACACCTCTAATAATTAGCCCCGCCCTCACCTGAGATTTACCACCCGGTAAAAATGTTCGGCCTTTAAAGTCAAATACAAAATTACCGGAAATGTTTATTGTCAAGTCGTACATAAAATTCATGTTTTAACTTCGCTGTTTTACGATAATTTAAAAAGCATAGAATCAATTGACTTGAAAATCAAATAAAATAAAGCAAGAATAGAATTCCTGGGTCCCCCAACGGTCAAGCAGTATACTAGTATCGAGTCTATCGACCAAGGCTGATTTAGGAACTTGACCAAGGTATTAGTGGTATAAACATTTGGTATAAATTTAATGAAAATCCGTCAAAATTTGTAGGCATGAGAGCGCTTACAAGGTCAATTTTTGGATAAAACGGAGTCATTATTGTGGTCAAAGTCCCATACAGTCATTTCACGCATATCTTTTACAATTTAATGCTATGCTATGGTATGCGATTTTAATGATATGCTATGAGATTTGTATGGTATGCTATGAGATTTGTATGCTATGCCATAAGAAATTTAAATGAAGGGCTTAATGATATGGTATGCTATGCTATGCTATGGTATGCTATGAGATTTGAACAAAAACGCTCCATACACAGAAGAGTTCCACACATTTCGAAGTAAAATAATAAGAAGATAAAGTGTACCACAAATCTATCATGTAAACATTTATTTTTTCAATAAAAACATTTAAAACCGAGTAAAAATAATATTGTATGCTATGCTATGGTATGCTATGGTATGATATGACAAATGCGATTCTATGAGATTGTATGCTATGGTATGAAATTCCAATGCTATGATATGAGATTTCAATGTTATGCTATGAGATTTCAATGCTATGCTATGCTATGGTGTATGTTGTAAAAGATATGCTTGAACTGACTGTAACTCCAACAAAAAGTATCGACCAATGCTGATTTTCGAACTTGACCAAGGTAATAGTGGTATAAACATTTGGTATAAATTTAATGAAAATCCGTCAAAATTTGTAGGCATGAGAGCGCTTACAAGGTCAATTTTTGGATAAAACCGAGTCATTATTGTGGTCAAAGTCCCATAACTCCAACAAAAAGTATCGACCAATGCTGATTTTCGAACTTGACCAAGGTAATAGTGGTATAAACATTTGGTATAAATTTAATGAAAATCCGTCAAAATTTGTAGGCATGAGAGCACTTACAAAAAAGTGTGACGGACGGAAACACGGACACACGGACGCACGGACTGACGCCCGGCATTTCTATGTCCCCGCTCCGCGTTGCGGCGGGGGACAAAAAAATTCTTGTAATTAACTTTTTAATGTATACCTTTGTTATAATGTCATCAATCTCTGCCTTTGCCTGAGAGACATCTTGAGGACTACCAGACAACATGTAAGTAACTGGAAAATCATCAACTTTCCTACCTGGTTTCCAATGACCTACAATTTTGAAGTCTTCCTTTAATACATACTTATGGGCCCTTCTCCTCTTTTACAAGTTTTGAAACTACAAGTATCAAACTAATAATTTCTAAGATAATTTGGCATAAAGTTTAGAGGACCCTTCAAACACATGTGTTTATGAATGTTTATGAAACCTACAGGCCATTGAAACTGCTTCTATTTAATTCATTTACTGTAACATACAAATATATTGGAAAAAGTTATAATGGCAATCAATTTTGAGAGAGAGAGAGAGAGAGAGAGAGAGAGAGAGAGAGAGAAAGAGAGAGGGAGAGAATTATTTACCTTCTAAGCTTTTGGATTCTTTCGTAAGTTCATCAAAAGTTATATTTGGAAATACTATGAATATGTATTTTATGAAGTGGTTCTTGATGCCATTCATAATTTTGAGAAAATCTTCAATTGGCTTTTTATATCCATCTATCAAAATTAAGAATAATATCATAATACATATTCTATAATCAGAGTATATACATTGAAAAGCATATCTATATAAACTGCTGGTCATTCTTGACAAAAAATATATGTACAATAACACATCAATGAAGACAAGCTTTAAATAAGTATTTTCAATACTTTGATTCATCATAGGTAGTGCTTTAATAATGCATCTTGTTAATAGTTTTCATAACATGCTAAAAGGTATTATGCAATTAAAACTCAAAATTGCACTTTGTTAATAACAGAACAAACCACCCCAAGGCTATGCAGGTCTGTAGCTCCCGGTCTATAAATAAATTCAATGGACGACCTTGGAGCTACAGTGCCACCCATTGAAAAAATTGTTTATTTATTGTCCAGAAAAATGCGTGCTAGTTTTGGACTAATTAGCCTTATTTATACGCAAATTCTGTGAAAACAATTATTACCATTAAATTCTTTATGAAATGTTTTACTCATGTCATATCTTTACTAGCCTCTACAATACACAATTTCTTCAACGGATGGCGCTGTACCTCCTAGGATGTCCATCCAAATTTTTTTCAGACCAGGAGCTACAGATCTGCAGCTACCCCAGGTCCAAACAGAAATCCTTCCCCCAGGGCATTAAACATGAACAAAATAATAGGTTGCCTTATTTGCATGCAATCTTTATTCAATTTTTGTTACCGCCAAAACTGCAATTAGTCATATCATTGCTGTCATATCATCAGTTTTTTAGCTAAATATTTTTGTGTGTAGAGCCCGTGAATTTAGTGTGAGGTGGGCTCATGACTAAGATCTTTGTACTGAATTTTTACTGGAGGAATTTACTTAATTGGTGAGTTTATAACCTGTATTTTGTTAGAATGTTTCCTAATGCCTACGTACATTGTGCAGTAGAATTATATTATAGTACATTTGATAATTCTCATTATTTAGTGTAGGTATAAAGTTACTATTTTTGCATATATGCATGGATATCAAGGTCATAATTAATGATATTGATAAAGCTACATGGAGGTATTTATGAGTAATCATGAGGCATGTGTCTCACTTCACTGGATTGTGTTAGTTTTATAATTGATATATTATAAATTAACATATACAGGATGGTCGCATACTTCCCCGTTCATTATGTTTAGGCCATTGGCTCATAAAGTCCAATTTCGGTATTAATGAAATTAAAGAGCATTGAAATAAAATCACATGCCTAAATAAAATCAAACTAATTGATATTAGGATTTTTTATGACTTTGCCTTTGTGCATCAACCTATTGTTGTTCGCTTCTCAATCTGGCAGAGTGAAATATCTTACCCGATGATAATAACATCGTATAATCGAAAATTTAATTTACAAACAAAATCTGTTGCGCTAGAGAGTCGATGCGCCGAATACAATTAGCCATTACAGGAGGTAACTATAGTTGTCTAGAGTTATGTCTCTTTGTTTACATTTGTTGTCACCAAACTTTTCAAGGGCATTTCAGATTTATATAACTAGATGCATATCTTATTATGATTAATTGAATTAGGTTATACTGATATATCTGATAGTAATACATTCATCATTGTTAACATATATTTGCTAGGATGATATAGTGTGTGTTTTTGAATCCGTTTATTTACAATATTTTTTCTCTGTTTTTTTGTAGTAAATTGTCTATCGTCTTATGTTATACATCTATCACCCTCCAATATAAAGAAGCATTAACAAGAATACAGTTTCCTTTTTTCACTGACCAGTACAATATCAGACTGAGTATATTAAAAGAGCTCCTACCCCCATCCCATCCCCCAGAACTGGACTTTTGCCCAAATTGTTATCATGATATTTTAACTTTGATAACAGCTTCCTTCTCTCTTTTAAAGGGGCATGGTCACGATTTTGGTCAAATTTTATTTTTTGATTTTTATTGTTTACAATGCTTTAGTAAGGCATTTCTAATAATAAAATAAAATTTAAGAGCGATTCCTAGAGTCATAAGCAAGATAAAGGGCTCACAATTCTTTGTCATGTAAACAAGGCTCGTGCCATGTTTTTGTTTACATAGGTTCAATATAGCAGTAAAAAAAAAAATTCCAGATTATTTGTCAATCTTTTTATTTATTTTAGGCATGGATAAACAGTTCCTAACGTTTAACACATTCGTTTTAAGTTTAAAACTGAAATTTTTACTTCAACGTTCAAAATGTAAACAAGAGGCCAATTGGTCACCTGAGTAGCATATATCCCATACACAAACTTGTCATGGAGTCTCATATATGCATCTAATTAATTAGGTTTCATACTGGAGTAGATAAATTATAAATTTGTAATGACGACCACATTTCAAAAAAAACTGTGAAACCTATAATTTTGGTGAAAAACTAAAAGATCTGGTCTACAAAATCATGAATTCAGTTTTCCTTTCAGGTGTGTGGGAGTAAAGAAGATAATTTTTTAACGTTATATGCATTAATATTAACATCTATACATCCATTTTGGCCCTGCCCTTGAGTCAAAACCCATCCTTGAGGGGACATGAAAATTAAAATTTCAGTAGAGGACTTCCTGGTAAACATAATTATTACCGTATTTTCCCGACGACTCGTCGATGCAGACGAATAGTCGAATTGCTCATTTTTAGCCAAAATTTTAACAAAATCCTACAATACGTCGATTCAGACCATACGTTGATCTTATCACTTCAAAATGGCGTATAAAACTGCAGTAACATTATCAGTGTATGATACCACGATGTCCCCGATATTGCTACCAATTATTATTAATGATTAACATTCAAACAATTACACTTTATACTTATGCATCATATTTTCAAATACCGGCAACATCTACAAAGTCGCTTGCATTTTAAACAATTCCCGATATCGCGTGTTATGCAAAACTAAACTTACTTTGTCAGAAATATTTTATTCCCATGCATTAAAATAAGTATCCACTATGACCATCGCCAGTGTATTCGCCATTACGTAACCAGCCACCTGTTGACTCGGCGCGTGGTCAATGTTTGTTTAACAATTTCTGGTGTCATAGGCATGCACCTGTCTCGTGTCGGACTTGAAAGGGGGATCTCAAGTGCAGATAGCTTAGCATTTACTATGATTTGATGAAACTTGTTTACTTTGTATCCAGTTATGCAGTTACACGCTATTGTTTTACATAGACACTGTTAGAAATAGATCGATCATTTGTACGACTTGATAATGACGATATACGACATACATACGTTTCCTAAAAATTTTATCTAACAATAATCAAAGAATTGGACAATAATTAATCAATGAACTATAATCACTCTTATAACGGTACTCTTTATAAACACAGGGAGTGAAATTGCCGTAAAGATCTCAGCCTTAGGGCAAGATTAATAACACAACCGGTGTCAGCCTATTGTATAAACAGTAGTATTGATAATTGCCGATTTATACGTATTTTAAGATTGAATTTGACCATAAAATATTTCTGATTACTCTCCACTAACAACTCTTTACTAATAAAATAATTAAATTTTAAAAAAACATCCCCCGGACCTACTGCAATATTTTCTTCCATTCAAATTTGGTTTCAATTTTACTGCGCAATGTTATCTTCCTACTAGTGATACATAGAACCATGTGACAATGTGTTTATAAAAACTGAACGGTAAAACTTTTAATTGATTAAAGACAATGTACCATTTTTTAATAACTGTTATTATTATGTATTTTAGTGTTAACAGATGAGTGAAAATGATAATTATGAAAGATGAACAGTGAATTCAACAACGTAATTTTCAATCACACAGCCAACTCAAGATGATTAAAACCAATATTTTTAATGCTATTTTTAACAATTTTCTGACCTCGAGCCTACGACAAGTCGAACAAGACGATAAGTCGGGTGCTCTGCTTTAGAGAAAAAAAATACCGACTAATCGTCAGAAAAATACGGTAGTCAGTTTTTTTATACAGATGTGTGAGTATAGAGAAGAAGATTTTTAAACATTATGTGCATTAACACTATTTTGCCATATTGCTTCCCCCCCCCCCCCCCCCCCCCCCTCATGTCCTGAACCCCTGACCCAGAGGCCATGAATTTCACAATTTAGGTAAAGGAGATTGTGGATATCATAACCATGTATTCAGTTTTTTGCCCACATGTGTGGGAGAAGAGAAGAAGATTTTTTAAGATTTAAAACATTTTTACTATATGGCCATATTGGCCCAATCCTAGGGCCTGAACATCTAACAAAGGGGTCATAAATTACACAAATTTAGTAGAGGCCCTCATGGACATCATAACCATGTAATCAGTTATTTTGCTCACATGTGTCGGGGTAGAGAAGAAGGTTTTTTTAAGATTTAAAACATTTTTACTATATGGCCATATTGGCCCCACTCTAGAGCCTGAACACCAAACAAAGGGGTCATGAATTTCACAATTTTGGTAGAGGGCCTCATGGACATCACAACCATGCATTTAGTTTTTAACAAAAATATGTGGGAGTAAAGAAGAGGATTTTCCAAGATTTAATACAGTTTTACTATTTTGCCATATTGGCCCCACCCTAGAGCCTGAACCCCTGACCAAGGGGTCATGAATTTCACAATTTAGGTTGAGGGCCTCATGGACATCATAATCTTGCATTTAGTTTTTAACAAATATATATGGGAGTAGAGAAAAAGATTTTCCAAGATTTAATACATTTTTACTATTTGGCCATATTGGCCCCACCCTAGAGCCTGAACCCCTGACCAAGGGGTCATGAATTTCACAATTTAGGTTGAGGGCTTCATGGACATCATTATCATGCATTTAGTTTTTAACAAATATATATGATAGTAGAGAAGAAGATTTTCTAAGATTTAATACATTTTTACTATATGGCCATATTGGCCCCACCCTAGAGCCTGAACCCCTGACCAAGGGGTCATGAATTTCACAATTTAGGTAGAGGGCTTCATGGACATCAAAATCTTGCATTTAGTTTTTATCAAATATATATGGTAGTAGAGAAGAAGATTTTCTAAGATTTCATACATTTTTACTATATGGCCATATTGGCCCCACCCTAGAGCAAGAACCCCTGACCCAGGGGCCATAAATTTCACAATTTTGGTAGAGGGCTTCATGGACACATCATAACCATGCAACCAGTTTTTTCCTCACATGCATGGGAGAAGAGAAGAAGATTTTTGAAAATTTGGCTTTTTTTTGCATATTTGGCCCCGTCTGTGGCCCCCAGGGGTGGTAGAGCCATACATTTCACAATTAAGATTCTTCTTACCATAGAGATGCTTCACACCAAAAATGATAATGATTGGCCTGGTAGTTTTCAAGAAGATGCTAAAAATTTAAAATTGTTAATGCACGACGCACGACGCACGCCGCACCACAACAGACGAAGACCAATTGCAATAGATCACCTGAGTGACTCAGGTGACCTAACAAAAGCTATGTTTACAAAGCAAAGAATTTCAAGCTCTGTAACTCGCTTATAACTCAACAAATGACAATCAAACTTCGATTGCCTATTAAAAATGCCTTTCTGAAGCATTGTAAATATAACAAGAGGCCCAGGGGTAACATCGCTCACCTGAGCAACAATTGCCTTAATTCTGATCAAATTAGCATTACAGTATCAAAACATCTTGACAACTAAGTACAGTAGATCTTGCAAAAAACAAAAAATTGAAAATCTGCCAATTTTTATCCACCTCTTTTTTTTTTCTTGGTAAATACCAAGCCCCTTTTGTTGTTGTACCTGTAAGAAGATTTTTCTCTATTCCTATATACCCCCCCCCCCCCCCCCCCCCCCCCCCATTTCGTGGCCCTCCTTTTCTCTAGGGAATCATGGTTTCATCAAACTTAAATCTGCATAACCTGTGCTTTCACACTAAGTACTGAGCTTTGGACTGAAAACTTTCCCAGAATATTTTAAAGATTTTCTCTATATATTCCTATGTAAAAATTCAAACCGCCATCACGGACCCGCCCTACGACTAGGGACTGTGATTTTGAAAACTTGAATTTACTCTACCTGAGGATGCCTCTACACAAGTTTAAGCTTTTCTGGCCATATGTCTTTCAAAAGAAGATTTCCAAAGATTTTTTCTATATATTTTTTCCATATATTCCTATGTAAAAATCCCCCAATGTGGACTTACCCTACCATGGACTATTATTTAAACAAACATGAATCAATACGATCTGGGGATGCTTCCACTCAAATTTGGGCTTTCCTGGCCTAATAGTTTTGAGAAGAAGATTTTAAAAGATTTTCTCTATATATAAAAATTTATCCCATATTGTGGCCCTGCCCTACCCACAGGGACCATGATTTGAACAAACTTGAATCTACATTATCTGAGGATGGTTACCCCAAATTTGAGCTTTCCTGGCCAAACAGTTTTTAAAAGATTTTCTCTTTATATTCCTGTATAAAAATTTATCCCCCAACTGTGGCCCAACCCTACCCCTGGGGACCATGATTTGAACAAACTTGAATCTACACTATCTGAGGATGCTTCCACTCAAATTTGAGCTCTCCTGGCCTAATAGTTTTTGAGAAGAAGAATTTTGAAGATTTTCTCTATATATTCCTATGTAAAACTTGATCCCCCAATTGTGGCTCCATCCACCTCCCGGGGATCATGATTTGAACAAACTTGAATCTACACTATCTGAGGATGCTTCCACTTTAATTTGAGCTTTCCTGGCCTAATAGTTTTTGAGAAGAAGATTTTTAAAGATTCTCACTATATATTCCTATGTAAAACTTAATCCCCCTCTTGTGGCCCCACCCTACCCCCAGGGACTATGATTTGAACAAACTTGAATCTACACTATCTGAGGATGCTTCCACTTTAATTTTAGCTTTTCTGGCCTAATTGTTTTTGAGAAAAAGATTTTTAAAGATTCTCACTATATATTCCTATGTAAAACTTAATCCCCCTCTTGTGGCCCCACCCTACCCCCAGGGACTATGATTTGAACAAACTTGAATCTACACTATCTGAGGATGCTTCCACATTAATTTTAGCTTTTCTGGCCTAATTGTTTTTGAGAAAAAGATTTTTAAAGATTTTCTCTATATATTCCTATGTCAAAATCCATTCCCCCATTGTGGGACCACCATACCACCAGGGACTATGATTTGAACAAACTTGAATCTACACTACCTGAGGATGATTCCACTTTAAATTGAGCTTTTCTGGCCTAATATTTTTTGAGAAGAAGATTTTTAAAGATTTTCTGTATATATTCCTACGTAAAACTTGATCCCCCTTTTGTGGCCCCTCCCTAACCCCAGGGACCATGATTTGAACAAACTTGAATCTACACTACCTGAAGATGCCTCCACACAAGTTTAAGCTTTTCAGGCATAGTAGTTTTTGAGAAGAAGATTCTTGAAAAATACCAACAAATTTTCAATAATTCTCAATTATCTCCCCTTTAAAGAGGGCGTGGCCCTTCATTTGAACAAACTTGAATCCCCTTTACCTAGTGGTGCTTTGTGCCAAATTTGGTTGAAATCTGCCCAGTGGTTCTTGTGAAGAAGATGAAAATGGGAAAAGTTTACAACAACGACGACGACAACGACAACAACGACAGACAACGGACAAATTGTGATCAGAAAAGCTCACTTGAGCCTTTGGCTCAGGTGAGCTAAAAATCGGGAAAAATAATTTTTGACCAAAATCGTGACCATGCCACTTTAATTGTGTATTCATCTTTTAGTAAATTTCCCAACTTAGAATGAATTTTCAGGTCTTCAAAGAATATTGATGAAACCGAAGTAAGGAGTGGAATGAATAATCTAGTATGTTAAATGTTGCTTTGCGACACATGGATCATTTTCTTAATCTAAGAGCAAGGGTTTTGGCATCTTGACATGTTTGCCATATCGAAATTCATCATACTATTAGCAGATTTAAAAATACATATTATTATATGACCAAGAAGCGTATGAATCTTAGCTCACCTGCGTTCTTGAAAAGAAACAGTTCTATTGATGTTATTCTCTTCTTCACAATATCGTGGTATTCGTTTTGGGATATTCCGAGAGATGAGGATATTGAGGATATTGAGGGAAGAAAGCCTGGTGGAGAAAGTCTTAAATTCCAGCAAGATTCATTTTGATCCCACGCCATTTCCTTTCCAGTGTCTCCAGAGCCTAAAATATATTAATTTATTACATAAAGTAATGAATAACTGATTTCCCTCCACATAATAGTTAAGCAAATGACAATATCTGGTAAAACAAAAATATACTTTATGAAATAAAATTTATGGTGTAATAGGACATTTTGAGATATAATGGCAATAAAATGTCCTCATTACTACAAGCCAGCTCTGTCAACTCTCAACTTACTGACCTGTGTTTGGAAATAATAAGTAGAAAATAAATAGTATTAACTAATGAAGGTTTTATTGTATTAATCATTTCAAAAGAAAATACCATGTTTCCCTATTTTAAAGGTTAATGCTTTTTCCAGGTCAAAATGTAAAAAAATTAATTGGAAATTATATTCAATACTTTTAATTCCATTTGAATTTAATTGCATAATTTGCAGAAAAGAACTATGTGCAGTACTTAAGGACAGCGGACCCAATTCATTTCTACAATAGATTTTTTATCAAGTTTCATATAATGTTAATGAGTTAATGGTGACTGAAAATCAATACAAAAAAAAAAAATGACATGATCACCAACTTCCTTATTTTACTTGAGGCTTTCGAAATTTGGGTACGAAAATCCTCAGATATGATAGAAAGTAACGGAAATTTTCTTGGGTGTGGTATAAAATCTGATATTCTAAAAATTCTGCAATAGATATTTTACTCTAATCAAATTGTAATATTAAGAAGCTAATTAGCCACCAATGAACATAGAAAAAAATGTAGGTCATTGACCTAATTTTTTAGGGGTTGTGTAAAGTTCACTGCATGGTACATTTTTCTTCGGAAATATCATTGAAACAAGAGGCCCATGGGCCACATCACTCACCTGAGGAACAATAGGTACGATAAAATCAGCTAAATGGAGTCATAATACAAACAATCTGGACAATGTACAATAAAACATGTAGATCCTGTATAAATAAAATCCATTTTCCCCCCTGGTTATGCTTATGTTTATAATCATTAGTCCCTTTTCTAACAAGATAATCTTATAGTCATATCACATGTTGGGTATTGCAGTTCTCAAAAAGATCCTTAACAATTGTTTATACATTGTATATGGGATATAAAGCTACAACAAACTCTGAACCTTCTTGTGAGGGGAAGAATTGTCATGGAGACAAAGTCTTAACAATCATAAAGAATCATCTGGCTGATTAGTTTCTGAGAAGAAGATTTTTAAAGATTTACTCTATATATTCCCGTATAAAACTTCAAGCCCCAATAGTGGCCCCACCCTACCCCCGGGAGGCATGAATTTCACAACTTGGAATCTACAATACCTGAGAATGCTTCCACACAAGGTTCAGCTTTCCTGGCTGATTAGTTTCTGAGAAGAAGATTTTTAAAGATTTACTCTATATATTCCTATATAAAACTTCAAGCCCCAATTGTGGCCCCACCCTACCCCCGGGGATCATGAATTTCACAACTTGGAATCTACACTACCTGAGGATGCTTCCACACAAGTTTCAGCTTTCCTGGCTGATTAGTTTCTGAGAAGAAGATTTTTAAATATTTACTCTATATATTCCTATATAAAACTTCAAGCCCCCATTGTGGCCCAACCCTACCCCCGGGGGTCATGAATTCACAAATTTGAATCTACACTTACTAAGGATGCTTTCATACAAGGTTCAACTTTCCTGGCCGATTAGTTTCTGAGAAGAAGATTTTTAAAGATTTACTCTGTATATTCGTATGTAAAACTTCGACCCCCCATTGTGGCCCCACCCTACCCCCGGGGGATCATGAATTTCACAACTTTGAATCTACACTACCTGAGGATGCTTCCACACAAGTTTCAGCTTTCCTGGCTTTATGGTTCTTGAGAAGATTTTTGAAAAATTCTCGAAATTTTTCATTAATTTCTAATTATCTCCCTTTGAAAACGGGTGCGACTCTTAATTTGCGGACAGACGGACGACAGACAAAATGTGATCAGAATAGCTCACTTGAGCTTTCAGCTCAGGTGAGCTAAAAGGACATAATTTATTATTGCCTGACGTTACATTAACTGCTATGTATAAAAAATATTTTTAGATTAAGGTATAAGTTCAATATCTACAAAAATTTAGCACTATAAACTGACTGGGCGTTTCTAAGGATTTTTAAACGGGAAATATAACGAAATTTTTTTTACTTTATTTTTCTCCACTAAAAATATTTCGGCATCACGGATCATGTTTAGAAGAATAAAAAAATTGTATTTTCTTTTATTCTGATTCTGATATTCTTTATTCTGATGTACGTTATTAAGACAGTAATATTCATAGTATATGCACGAATTTCGGGTGCGAAATCTTGAATTGGGTCCGTTGTCCTTAATATGCATTTCTTGCCCCCAAAATTGAAATTTCATAAAGAGCTTTAAAAATACAGTTTAAGATATATTTGTACAGTAAAAATCATATTAAAATTAAGTATTTAAGAGGTTTTCATTCCAAAGGTGTCATAATGTGAACGCTAATGAGTGGTGAATGATGAGTGAACGAAGAGCGCAAACGGAGTGCAAAGTGAAGGTGAACGCACGACAAACAATACGTGAACGCTTTGTGAACGCAAGATGAATTACATAGGGGTTATCTTTAAATTGTATTTCGTAGGTAATCAGGAAGAAATAGCCAACAAACTAAATGTACATGTACAGTGCTGCTATCACGAAGGTTGACAAAACAATCCTATCCTATCTGATATCCTACAAAATTAAATAATAATTATCCTATTCTATCTTATAAAATACCATTTATTTTTAGGAACAACAGTTAAATAAAACCAACTTTAAGACAATAATTATATTTTCAAAGAATAATCGAGTAATGTAGTATTGAAAATGTCTTATAAATAAATAAAACTGAAAATCTTTAGAACGAGGTTACATAAATACCTGTGCATCGGAAATATCAAATCGTACGCGGAGACTACACAATTACGTATGTAAACAAATTAGCGATTTCATTTTTTGTTTTCATTAGATATATGTATTATAACAAAAAAAAAAGAGATTACAAACTTTTATTCATTTATTGTTTAAACAAACATTTAAATCAATTTTTTCCCTAATCATATAGTAATTAAATGAGTTTAACGGTAATTGGCTGATTCATTCAGCGAAATATGTAAACACATTTGGGAAATTATAATTACTTTATAAATTGATCATTTTAAAGGCATCGCATTTATTGATACATTGTTTGTATTCATTATTAATCTATATTACATGCATATATACTAGTTAGCTTAGATTTCTTAAATTGATCTGTTCAGTTTATTGCCGAGCATGGATAAGTTTGTAATCAGACATCAAAGGAATTATATGAATCGTGAAAAGTACACAAATACAATGCCCATTTCTTATTTATAATTTTGTCTTTTTCTATAAGTGTCGAATTGTTCGTTGATTGAATTCTTCTGTTTTTAAACGACTGAAGTCTTTAAATGAATCAATTAATATTATTTGTGTAGTAATTTATCGCTGTATGAAGTCATAAACAAGAGGCCCAATGGGCCACATCGCTCACCAGAGCAACACCGGCCTTATATGGGCGTTCAAAGGATATTGTGCCATATGGCCCCTCTGTAGATTCACCGAAAATAAATATCCAAATTTTACACTCATTTTTGCATATACATGTACTTAATCTTTGACCTTTATGGAGTACCATTTTTACCGAAAATAAGATTACATGCAATATAAATAACTAAATTTTCAGTTGGTGTTCACAGTTAACTTCCAGTTCTCTTTATTTTGCCCCCCCCCCCCCCAATCACTTTAAACAAGAGGCCCAGGGGCCACATCGCTCACCTGAGCAACAAATGCCTTAATTCTGATTAAATTAGCATTACAGTATCAAAATATCTTGACAACTAAGTACAGTAGATCTTGCTTAAAAAAATGAAAATCTGCCAATTTTTATCCACCACTTTTTATTTGGTAAATACCAAGCCCCTTTTGTTGTTTTACCTGTAAGAAGATTTTTCTCTATTCCTATATACCCCCCCCCCCCCCCACTTTTCTCTAGGGAATCATGGTTTCATCAAACTTAAATCTGAATTACCTGTGCTTTCACACTGAGTTTTGGACCAAAAACTTTCCCAGAATATTTTTAAAGATTTTCTCTATATATTCCTATGTAAAAATTCAAACCGCCATCAAGAACCCGCCCTACGACTAGGGACAGTGATTTTGAAAACTTGAATTTACACAACCCAAGGATGCCTCTACAAAAGTTTAAGTATTTCTGGCCAAATAGTCCTTAAAAAGATTTTTAAAGATTTTTTCTATATATTCCTATGTAAAAATCCCCCATTGTGTACTTAACCTACCCCTGGACTATTATTTAAACAAACTTGAATCCATACGATCTGGGGATGCTTCCACTCAAATTTGGACTTTCCTGGCCTAATAGTTTTGAGAAGAAGACTTTAAAAGATTTTCTCTATATATATAAATTTATCCCCCATTGTGGCCCCGCCCTACCCACAGGGACCATGATTTGAACAAACTTGAATCTACATTATCTGAGGATGGTTACCCCCCAATTTGAGCTTTCTTGGCCAAATAGTTTTTGAGAAGATTTTTAAAGATTTTCTCTATATATTCCTGAATAAAAATTTATCCCCCAATTGTGGTCCCACCCTACCCCTGGGGACCATGATTTGAACAAACTTGAATCTATACTATCTGAGGATGCTTCCACTCAAATTTGAGCTCTCCTGGGCTAATAGTTTATTGAGAAGAAGATTTTTAAAGATTTTTCTCTATATATTCCTATGTAAAACATGATCCCCCAATTGTGGCCCCACCCTACACCCGGGGACCATGATTTGAATAAACTTGGATCTATACTATCTGAGGATGCTGCCACTTTAATTTGAGCTTTCCTGGCCTAATAATTTTTGAGAAGAAGATTTTTAAAGATTTTCTCTATTTATTCCTATGTAAAACATGATCCCCCAATTGTGGCCCCACCCTACCCCTGGGGACCATGATCTGAACAAACTTAAATCTACATTAACTGAGGATGGTTACCCCCCAATTTTAGCTTTCTTGGCCTAATAGTTTTTGAGAAGTTTAGATTTTTAAAGATTTTCTCTATATATTCCTATGTAAAACTTGATCCCCTCATTGTGGCCCCACCTTACCCCCAGGGACTATGATTTGAACAAAATTGAATTTACACTACCTGAAGATGCTTCCATTTTAAATTGAGCTTTCCTGGTCTAATAGTTATTGAGAAGAAGATTTTTAAAGATTTTCTTTGGCTCAGGTGAGCTAAAAACGATTAAAATACATGAGAGCATAAAGTTATATTTTCTCCCTCCACTATTTACTAGTTATTGTATTTGATTTTTAAAAATCCAACATGTGAAAGAAGGAAAGTGTACCTCAATGCACCAGAATGAATTTGCTCAATACATCTTAACTGAAAAATGTTGTTACATATGTTAAAGAGCTATAATTCAAATCAATGCATTGGCAGGCATGTCGCTCTATTGTACCAAGGCCCATGCACCCATTATTATTTTCATCTTCATTAAAAAACAACAAATGTCTACAAAGATGATTTTCCGTTGCAATAATTTTTTAAGAACAACACTTATGTTTTTATCCTCATAATGATTATAAAAATGTGTCAGGACTATAACAAGAGGCCCATGGACCACATCGCTCACCTGAGGAACAATAGGTATGAAAAAATCAGCTTAATGGAGCCATAATGCAAAATATCTGGACAATGTACAATAAAACATGTAGATCCTGTATAAATAAAATCTATTTTTCCCCTGGATATCCTTATGTTTATAATCATTAGTCCCTTTTCTAACAGGATGATTTTATAGTCATATCATATGTTGAGTATTGCAGTTCTCAAAAAGATCCTTAACAATAGTTTATATATGGGATAAAAACCTACATCAAACTCTGAACCTTCTTGTGAGGCCAAAGAATTGCCCTGGGGCCAAAGTCTTAACAATTATAAAGAATCATCTGGCTGATTAGTTTCTGAGAAGAAGATTTTATATATTCCTTTGTTAAACTTTGACCCCCCGCCCCCCCCCCCCCCCCCCATTTTGGTCCCACCCTATCCCTGGGGATTATGATTTTCACAACTTTGAATCTACAATACCTGAGGATGCTTCCACACAAGTGTCAGCTTTCCTGGCTGATTAGTTTCTGAGAAGAAGATTTCTAAAGATTTACTCTATATATACCTATGTAAAACTTCGATCCCCCATTGTGGCCCAATCCTACCCCCGGGGTCATGATTTTCACTACTTTGAATCTACACTACCTGATGATGCTTTCACACAAGTTTCAGCTTTTCTGGCTGATTAGTTTCTGAGAAGAAGATTTTTAAAGATTTACTCTATAATATGTAAAACTTCGACCCCCCCCCCATTGTGGCCCCACCCTAGCCGCGGGGGTCTTGATTTTCACAACTCTATATCTACACTACCTGAGGATGCTTCCACACAAGTTTCAGCTTTCCTGGCTAATTAGTTTATGAGAAGAAGATTTTTAAAGATTTACTGTGTATTTTCCTATGTAAAATTTCGACCCCCCCCCCCATATGGCCCCACCCTACCCCCGGGGGTCATGATTTTCTCAACTTTGAATCTACACTACCTGAGGATGCTTTCACACAAGTTTCAGCTTTTCTGGCTGATTAGTTTCTGAGAAGAAGATTTTTAAAGATTTACTCTATATATTCCTACGTTAAACTTCGACCCCCCCCATTGTGGCCCCACTCTACCCCCGGGGGTCATGATTTTTACAACTTTGTGTCTACACTACCTGAGGATACTTCCACACAAGTGTCAGCTTTCCTTGCTGATTAGTTTCTGAGAAGAAGATTTTTAAAGAATTACTCTTTATATTCCTATGTTAAACTTTGACCCCCCCCAATTGTGGCCCCACCCTACCCCCGGGGGTCATGATTTTCACAACTGTGTATCTACACTACCTGAGGATGCTTCCACACAAGTTTCAGCTTTCCTGGTCTTATGGTTCATGAGAAGAAGATTTTTGAAAATTTCTCGAAAATTTTCATTAATTCTTAATTATCTCCTTTTGCAAAAAGGCGTGGTCCTTAATTTTTACAACTTTGAATCCCCTAGGCTAAGAATGCTTTGTGTTAAGTTTGGTTGAAATTGGCCAAGTGGTTCTTGAGAAGATGTTGAAAATGTGAAAAGTTTACAGACAGACGGACGGACGGACAGACAGACGGACGACAGACAAAATGTGATCAGAATAGCTCACTTGAGCTTTCAGCTCAGGTGAGCTAAAAACTGTTTAAAAACCGTTGTTTTCATTTGTGCTCCAAAAACTATCAAAAATTTGCGTAGATTTTGTGCAATTCATCGTTTAAGAAGGGACACCAGAAAGTAGTAACAGCATATCATCCTTTTAGCAAGACATTTCTATTGAACAACCAAAATTTCAGGGTCAATCATAGAATTATAGGCAAGATACATAGCTTAGTTTGAGTCATGTTTTTGAGTTTATTACATTCAACTTAAGATTTTTGAACTTGGTATTTCCTATTCAGCATAGCTGAATTTTAAATATAAACGAACTAAAGCATAACCTCAGCTTTGTGTAAAAACATACAGTAGCCTTGTGCGCAAAGCTCTGTATCTTAAAAATTGCTTATAACTCGAAGCTTGACTCTCAGATTATAGTAAATAAAAATTTGTAAACAATTAAAACAAGAGAAAAGTGCACTAAAACAAAGAAAAAACACAATTTATTTCTCATCATATATACCGGTATATACTTATGTATTTCTAACAGCGAGAATATAATCTCCATTTAGATCGAAATTGTTGAGCATCTTAATAAAACATGGTGCATTAATCAACCATTACGTAGAGATCATACTGAATAACATGTACCAACATAATGAATATTATTTTTAATGTTGTGAGTGCAACAGATTTCACGTAGGTACTGTAAACGATCAGCTGTCTGATTTTCCGGTTCTGACGTTACACGTAAAAATTTTAAATTCTAAAATAAAGACAAGGTTCCATTCAAGTCAAAACAAAAAGAAACTAAACATGCTAAACGAAAATCAAAACAAGCTAAAACCACCGTCACAAATGAAAATGTCAATGCATTGAAATTAACCTCAATTTACTTCACAGAAATGGCAGAAATATATTTGGATGTTTCAATATTCCCTTTCACACAAAACTGTTCCACAACAACCAAATTCATTTCAGCTTCTAACGTAGACTGGTTTTTGATATATGAAATATCGAGCCCGAAGTTAAACCGATTGACCCCCTTTCTCTCTGTCTTATTATTATTTTCGTTAATTACTCAAATTTGAAACAGAATTAGCCCTTAATTTTTGCAATTTATATATTCCTGCCCATAAGGATTATTTATGCTAAATTACGTTGAATTTGACTCAGTAGTTCTTGAGAAGAAGATTTTTAAAAATGCACACCCCTTTTTCTACAGTTTCGAGGTTTTCTCCGCTTTGAATAAAGATCGGTTTTTTATTTCTGCAGTTTATATTCGCCTTTCCATAAGAATGCTTTGTGCAAAATTTGGTTGAAATTGGCCAGAAGAAGATGAGCTAAAAATAACAAAAATATGGACATACTCAAGAATGTGTACTTTAAATTTTACGGACTAAATTCTTATCAAAATGATGTTTTATGAGTAATATAAGTTTCCTTCAACCCTTACACACCGGTTCTTTTATAATTTTGCTGTGAAATTGCAAAGACCTATCCTTTCATTTTGGACTTGGAATGAAAATGAAATAAAACGGACTGAACGATAAGTGACGCTGAACGAACGGTGAACGTTTTGTGAACACTTTGTGAATGCAAAGTGAGTGCACGTGAGAGTTATGTGAACGGTGAGTGCAAACGGAGCGGAGTGGAATGCACCGTGAACACACGGTGAGCGCACTATGAGGGCACTGTGAAAAAATGGGAAAAGTAGAATGTTTCAAGGACTGTACATGTATGCATTCTTAAACACTAAATGGCCATATTTGCCCGCCCTAGGGCCTGAACCCCTGACCCATGGGCCATGAATGTCACAATTTTAGTAAAGGGGCTTGTGGACATCATAGCAATGAATTCAGTTTTTCCCCCTCATGTGTGGGAGTAAAACTGAAGATTTCCTAAGATTTAATACATTTTCACTAAATGGTTATATCGGCCCCACCTTAGGGCCTGAACCCATGTCCCAGGAATCATGAATTTTACAATTTGGGTTGAAGACTTCATGAACATTAATGACTTTGCATTTAGTTTTAAACAAATTCTGATAAGTCCTCTTACTGTAGAGATGCTCCACACTAAAAATGGTAACAATTGGCCTCTTAGTTTTTAAGAAGAAATTAAAAATGTAAAATTGTTAATGTATGATGGACCATGCGTGGATCTAAGGGGGAAAATGAAAATTTATATAGTAAAATCATCACAAATATGCCTCGGAATTTCGTGATTTACGGAATTGTATTTTTTTCTAGGTATGAATTTTTTTGGAGTTAAAGGTATACTACATCCCCCCCTTCGACTTTCAATTTGGACCCCCGTGCAAAGATTTACTGGATCCATGTATGTGCACGGCAGACAACGATCGAAGACCAATTTCAGTAGGTCACCTAAGTGACTCAAATGACCTAAAAAAATCTTATTCTGAAAAGTTGCATATGGAAGAACCTTTTAAAATATTCTTAATATTATGAAGAATAGACAGATGAGGCCAAAAAAAAAAATGTGTTTCTGGTTTCCCGACCGACCCTATCTTTTATGCGCCGACCCTAACACTTTTTATTCCAAATCCAGATTACCAACCGTAATTGGTTTTAACAATAGAGTCTTTACAAATCAGAGTTTAAACAAGAGGCCCATGGGCCACAAATCGCTCACCTGGACAATAGTTTTTGTATCATTTTATTTCGCAAGGGTTTATTATGAAGTGTACTCTGAATATATATTGTAAAACTCATATATTTCAAGATTTTGCCATATATTAAACAATACATATAAGAAGAAACAATTTTATCTTTGGCATGTTTTTATTCATAGTTATTTTACACATCAAATGAGACTGAATTTTAAGCTCTAAAATACCCATTTGCATTTTTAAAAAAAATCCCATTTCACTGAAAAAACTGAAAAATATTCGTTAAATAATTAAAAGATGATATTGGCATCTGTTTTGTATTTCTATCATTAAAAGCTTTTTTATCGATTCATCAAATAAAAATATTGCAGGTGTGATGAGGACATTAGGCATGTTAGATTTTGCATTCTCATTGATCATCTGTCTTATAGACTAAACTCAAAAAACATGGAAAGTCTATATATAGTTGATAAAGTCTATCAATGATTCCTACTTTTCTTCAATAACCATTTTTTATCTTTTGTTCCTTTATCTTCCCTAACTGTGTGTTTGTGAATCAAAATTTCGTAAAAACTAAGATCCACACCTTTTTGAAGTTGTTTGAATTTCTGATCTTTGATCCTGATCACTTGGATCCCGATATGTGAGTAATTGATGTAGGGATCGAAATTACAAAAAACAAAAAAACTAGTCGATAAACATACACATGTAATGATGTATTTGCAGATAATTTAACTATGATAAACTTATCATGGAAATTTCTTTTTTCTTTTTCTTTTTAATACTTCTTTTAATAAAAAATGATTTAAACAATTTAGAATCTGCACTATCTTAAAATGATTGCATAGTAATCTCACAAACTCTAGCACTGTAATTCTTAAAAAGAAGAGTTTAAAAACATTTTCCCATTATATAAGTCTATGTTAATCTTTGAGCATATTTTGGAGCTGTACGTAGTAT
Source organism: Magallana gigas (assembly GCF_902806645.1). Classification (NCBI taxonomy): domain Eukaryota; kingdom Metazoa; phylum Mollusca; class Bivalvia; order Ostreida; family Ostreidae; genus Magallana; species Magallana gigas. The sequence goes on from NC_047564.1 coordinate 31,769,770, forward strand.
TAGTCCGGGGATCACGGTTTTCACAATTTAGAATCTACACTATCTTAGGGTACTTGTATAGTAATCTCACTAATTTTAGCACTGTAGTCCTTGAGAATACATTTTTAAAACATTTCCCCCAATATTTCTATGTTAAATTTGTCTTTTTTAATCAACTTTGAACCCCTCTTGGGACCCCAGTATTGACCCGGGGACGCGATTTTTACAATTTAGAATCTTCACTATATATACAAGCTTTGGTGTAAATATTGGCATACCTGGTGCAGTGGTTCTTAAGAAGTTTTGCAATTATCTCCCTTTTAAAAAGGGTTGTGCCCTTTATTTTTATAATTTAGAATCCCCTTCCCATTAGGATACTTTGTACCAAGTTTGGTTAAATTTGGCTCAGTGGTTCTAGAGAAGAAGTCAAAAATGTGAAAAGTTTACAGACGGACGGACGACGGACAACAGGTGATCAGAAAAGCTCACTTGAACCTTCGGTTCAGGTAAGCTAAAAACGCTTGTAACAATTCAATAGAAAACACCACTTATCAAAGCGGAAGATTTCCAAGTGCAGATTGACAGCATAGATAAGGGTTATCCTTGGTTATTTTAGCTAAATTATCAAATGCAATAAATATTTTCTTACGGCAGTGATGTGTTATGAATTAATATAAAGATATAAATGAAAAAAAGCAGAGGCAATTTTATTTTTATTTCTGGGTGTGGAGACTGCAGACATGTCGCATGTCTTTGAATAGGCCAAACAATCATTCACATTATAAATATGATTTTAAAATGCTGCATTTCAATTGCAAATGAAATTTTTAAAATAAGTCTTAAACCATATATTATGTATTCATTTTTTTTTTAATTTATTGAAAAGATTTAATTCTAAGGCTCTCGTCTGATCAACCAGAATTTCTGAATTCAACACCTACAGTTACGATATTAATGTCTACTGTTATGTCAGTTGACCAGGAAAATAGAACTAATAACTACTATATAATATATTTGTGGTAATGATTATTATACTTTGTTAATCTATAGTGGCTATTTATATTTTCAATTCACATGAAAATAAAAACTTCGTATACATTCCAAATTAATCTTAGATTTAAGAAAGCTTTAATTCTGTTACAGTTGTCGCTATCCACGATCGCTCCACCTGTAAAATACATTTTCTTAATGTATAGAAAAATCAAATGCTAGGGAAGGGGAAAACTTTAAAGCTCATTTAAAAAAAAAAAAAAGCCGACATACATACCCTATTTTTAAATTTGATGAAATAGGAAACACACATATATTTTTTTTGGCCTGATCAGAAAAGCTCTGAGTGATTTGAATCTATGGTTCAGATAAACTAAAAAAATTCCTGTAAATGAAACTCACCAAAACTAACTTGAAGCAGACTTCCCCATCTCCATGTTGATCTTGAAGGTAGCAAGTCAACAGTAACAGGCTGAGAAGCAAGCACTCTTGTACCAGTCAAAAATGGGTGAGGGTGGCTTTCTGCATACAAAATTCAGAAGTATTTATATATTCATAGAAGGCACTATTGTATAAAAGGTTATTTTCACCCCGTGTAATTTTCTCCTTTCTACCTGTTTAATTTACAAGAAGTGAACATCTGATTGGTACAAAATGACTCCCATCATACGGTATGTCAGAACAAATAGTTCTTTTAAATTTCAAGCATCTGTGATAAATAACTGCTGGGAGAAAAAAAAGGAAGTTGCCAACAAACTGACACAGAATTAAAGATCAATCATGATGGACAAAAAAAACACAAATTACTAAAAAAAAATGCAAATTCAGGCTTTCCTCATAACTTTTTTAAACAAGAGGCCAATTGGCCTTAACGATCACCTGAGTAGCATATAACCCATACACAAACTTGTTGAGGAGTCTCATATATGCATTTGATTAATTTATTAGGTTTCATTCTGGGGAAGAAAAATTATAAATTTGTAATGACAACCACCTCCCTGCCTGAAATCTTTCAAAAAGAACTGTGAAACCTATAATTTTGGCGAAAAACTTAAAGATCTGGTCTACAAAATCATAAATTAGGTTTTCCTTTCAAATGTGTGGGAGTAAAGAAGATAATTTTTTAAAATTATATGCATTAACACCTATACATCTATTTTCAAATTGGCCCTGTCTAGAGTCAAAACCCATACTCCAGGGGACATGAAAATTAAAATTTCAGAAGAGGACTTCCTAGTAAACATAATTGTAAGTCAGTTTTTTATACAGATGTGTGAGAATAGAGAATAACATTTTTTAACATTATATGCATTAACACAACATTGCCATATTGCCCCCCCCCCCCCATGTCCTAAACCCCTGACCCAGGGGCCAAGAATTTCACAATTAAGGTAGAGAAGTTAGTGGACATCATAACCATGTATTTAGTTTTTTGCCCACATTTGTGGGAGTAGAGAAGAAGATTTTTTAAGATTTAAATCATTTTTACTATATGGCCATATTGGCCCCACCCTAGAGCCTGAACCCCTGACCCAGGGGTCATGAATTTCACAATTTTGGTAGAGGGCTTCATGGACATTATAACCAGGCATTTATTTTTTAACAAATATATATGGGAGTAGAGAAGAAGATTTTCTAAGATTTAAAACATTTCAACTATATGGCCATATTGACCCCACCCAAGAGCCTGAACCCATGACCCAGGGGTCATGAATTTCACAATTTTGGTAGAGGGCTTCATGGACATCATAATAATGCATTTAGTTTTTAACAAATATATATAGTAGAAGAGAAGACGATTTTCTAAGATTTAATACATTTTTACTACATGGCCATATTGGCCTCACTCTAGAGCCAGAACCCCTGATCCAGGGGCCATGAATTTCACAATTTTGTTAGATGGCTTCATGGACATCATAACTATGCAACCAATTTTTCCTCACATGTGTGGGAGAAGAGAAGAAGATTTTTAAAAATTTGGCTTTGTTTTGCATATTTGGCCCCACATGTGGCGCCCTGGGGTGGTAGAGCCATGAATTTCACAATTTAGATTCCTCATACCATAGAGATGCCTCACACCAAAAAATCAGCCTTGTAGTTTTTATGAAGAAGTTAAAAATGTAAAATTGTTAACGCACGACGCACATCGATGGACGAAAATGGATAGCAATAGGTCACCCGAGTTTACTCAGGTGACCTAAAAACAGACATTCAAAATGTGTATTGGACAACTATGCAGTCTAAAAATCCATGAAAACTGAAATGATCTAAGATAATTAATTTGTTAGTTCACTATAGCGGCTGTTATAACCAAAACTAGATTTTGCTTGAACATTTGTAGTTTTCTTTTACAGTACTGTACATTGAAAACAGACAAGAAATTAAGTCTTGGCTGTATTTTCCCCTTTTTGTGATCACTTTCACACTATACAAAATACAATACACAAAAATGACATTTGATTTTCTATACATTGACTAAACATAGATTGCATTGTCCAATGAAATATTGGGTTTCTCAATTTGTTCCCCTACGACTTCAAGCTAAAATTTTCTAAGGATAACACTAAATTTGATATATCTGTATCCATTCGTCACTGAATTATATCATTAAACAATTATTGCTGTGTTTTTTTTATCAAATTGATGATTGATTTACCCTGATGTCAATTGGAATTATAAAACAATTGATTGTTATTTTACGGAAGCCCATTTAGGACCTATCAAAAAATAATTTTGAATTTAATTGATATAACGAATTCTTGAATTTGTTAAAACAAATTAAAATCGTTATAACGAATTGTTGAATCCGTTATAACGAATTAAATTTGTTATAACAAATTTTAGGAATTCGTTATAACAAATTTAATCTGTTATAACAAATTCGCTGAATTCGTTATTTCAAATTTTAAAATCTGTTTTAACAAATTAAATTTGAAATTACAAATTCTTGAATTAGTTATAACAAATAAAATTTAAACTAACGAATTCTTGAATTCGTTATTTCAAAGTTTTAATTTGTACTTACGGTTTTTTAAAATCGGTTATAACATATTTTCACCCAATTTGTGGTAACAAATTTCATGTTTTGGGGAACAAATTAAACGGGGCGGACTTCATTGGTCCCATATCGGCGAACGACGAAATGCGCCGATCAATTGATCAGCGTTAAATGGTAAATGAAGTAAATGAAGTAAACTAGCATAAAAACAAAAGTGGAGGAACATATTGTCACAGCTGTTGCTGTAACCATGGTAACAGATGTAACAATTCCAAAAGACACCTTACTTTATCGGCTTTGCTAGAATTCCTACATAGATAGAAACAAAATATTAAAGAACATATGTAGCGACGCATTTTCACCAAAAATACAAAATGTGTTTAATTAATGCTATCAATCAATGGGCATGTTGATTTATCAACATATATCTGCATTTTTCATTTCATCACCAAACCGTGAGATTACGCCATATTTTTTAAAAAATACCGGTCTGGAAAAGAATTGATTTAAGAATAAGGAATCATTCTTTCAGTTTTACTAGTCTCATGTGATTTTTGCCGGGACGTGTTCAAAACAAATAAAGCTCGAAGGGCTTTATGATAGATTTTACCACGCTCTGACCGAAATTATCAACTCATAACATTCAAAGAATGATTCCTCATTACTTTAATACTTATATTTATATTATTCCCAATTTCTACACTTTAAAACAACATTCTAAAACCTCTGTTTTTTAATGCATATTACATGCTATGTATTATTACGTAGCGCAGCCAATACTGTTTTTCGGTTATGCTGTAGGACACGCCCATTTTGTGTCGCTCATATTATATGATATTTGGGCTGGGTTATCACAGTAAAGGACACTTAAAAAAATAGATAATAGTATTTTAAATGACGAAGCCAGGCATTATAACCAGGATGTGCACATGCGTGTACCAAATTTTCGGTAATCGTTTGGGAGGAAATTTGAAAGCTGTTTGAAGGAACTTCGAACTGATATTTGCACAATTTAAAATAAGGATAGGAAAATTCTATTTTTACATTATAAATGTTCATTACAAGTGATAAAAATGTTGTGTACATTAGATTTACACCAAAATGTTGAATAAATATTAGTATTTGAGAGAACAATAAAGAGCAATGTTACAAGAGAGCAAAATGCACTTAGCATCAGAATGGGGGAGGAGTGTGTGGAGTGGAGCAAGGGCAGCGGGGACAAGACTACCCCCTTCAGCACACTTTTCTTAAATTTACATATAAAAGGCGAATTAATAAACTGTAAAAAAAAAAGTTAAGTGTTCACCTAACCCTCTACCTCCACGGATTAGGATTTTTAAATATTTTAATAGCATAGTGGACGTATCATCAGGATAAGTGTTTGTATCACCAGGGTCTGTATCCCCATAACCTGAGTCGATATTACGTTGTGTGCCTATCACTTGGGTCTGCATACAAATAACCTGGGTCAGTGTACGTATCACCAGGGTCAGTGTTCGTATCACCAGGGTCTGTGTGCCCATCACCAAGTCAGTAGACATATAACCAAGGTCAGTATACATATTACCAGGGTCTATGTGCCCATTACCAGGGTCTAAAACCTATATTGTGATAGGTATTGAGACCCAGGTGATGGGTATACTGACTCTGGTTACGCGTATACATGTACACTTGTAATTGGGTACACTAACCTTGGTTATAGGTAAACTGACCCTGGTGATGGGTATACTGATTCTGGATATGGGTATACAGACGCTAGTGATGTGCACTCTGACCCAAATAATAAATTCTAGTAAACAGACCCCAGTGATAGGCATATAGACCCTGGTGAAACTTACACTGACCCTGGTGTGGGCGTTGAGACCCTGGTGATGGTTACGTGGATTCCTGGCTATGGGTAAATAGACCCTGGTAATGAGCAAAAAGAAACATTGACCCTCAGGATAAGAATTGAGACCCTGGCGTCCTGGTGATGGGTATACTGAATCTGGTTATGCGTATACAGACCCTGGTGATACGTACACCGACTCTGGTAATACGTACTCTGACCCTGGTGATGGGGATATACAGACCCTGGTGACGGGCACACAGACCTTGGTGAGGGGTTATGGATAAAGCTACATGGGGTCGGTGTCCTGACCACCCATACTCCTCCTCAATAACCCCTGTCCTCCTAACCTTGATTTTTTTTTACATTAAAAATAATCGTAGGTGTTTATAGAACCTGGTGAATGGTATATTGTATGAAATACAGTAATATTGGTTTATATATAAAACCAATTGTCTCTTACTGGTATATGTAAGGAAACTGTGATATTTTGTTCAGAAAGGTGGCAACGTAAAAAAGTGAAAAGAGGGGAGTGGGGTTGGCGAATCGCCAAACAATTCTTGACATCCAAAAAAATATGTTTTTCAAGAATTCGAAAATCGTAGACCGTTGGGTTAGCTATAGAAATGCTAAGTTTACCTCAAATTTAAATTCCACTGTTTATTTCCTCCCAATCACTTTCAATTTTTAACATGCTCCGAAAATAATGGGAAAAGGGGGGGGGGGGGGGCAACTGCATGGGGAAAGGCCCCTCCCTGCCACCCCCACCCACCCAATCGTTTAAAGATATGTGTCTATTGTTTTCCTGTAACATTGCCTTTATTGTCCTCGCAAATATTTAAATCTTTTTTAAGTGTAAACCAAAGATACATAACATTCCTATTATTTTTAATAACCATATAATATAAAAGTCGCGGTTTTTTGTTTGTTTGTTTTTTTTATTAGCACCTATCATCAGTTCAAAGTTTCTCCAAGAATCTATCGAATTTCCTCCCAAACGTTTACCAATCCCGATGAAAAGTTGGTTCACGCATGCGCACATCCTGGTTATAATGCCTGGCTTTGCCATATAAAATACTAGTATCATATTTATATTTTTCAAGTGTCCATAACTGTGACCACATTACAAATCGTTTTTGAAACCAATAGCCCAATTCAAAAAATTGGCGACACAAAATGTGCATGTTCTACAGCATAACCGAGAAAAGGTATTTGCTGCAATAATACATAACATGTTCTATGCATGAAAAAAAAAAGTTGATTTAAAATGTTGGTTTGAAGTGCAGAAATTGGAAATAATATAAATATAAGCAAAAAGGCATCATTCTTTGAATATTATTACGCGTAGGTGATAATTTTGGTCGGAGCGTTCATATCAAATCTATTGTAAAGCCCTTCAAGCTTTATTGGATTTGAACACGCACCGACCAAAATAAATATGAATAATGCCCATGCAAGCGTTTAAAGACATCGTGTTCATCGGTAAAAGGCGATTAGAATAGCAAATTTTAAAAATAGGCACTTTGAAAAGGCGTATTACTCCATTAATTTTGCAACTATTTCGGTGCGGTTTTGCATTAAATTCTGGTAAATAAATTCTATGATATAAGTTCGACATTGGCTTGGCTGCAAGTACCATTTAATAAATCAGCATGCTCATTGATTAATAGCATTGACTAAACAATTTATGGAATTGTTACATCTGTTACCATGGTTACAGCAACAGCTGTGACAATATGTTCCTTCACTTTTTTTTTACGCCACTTTACTTCATATACCATTTCGCCGTTTAACGCTGATCAATTGATCGGCGCATTTCGTCGTACGCCGATATGGAACAAATGAAATCCGCCCCGTTTAATCTGTTCCCCAAAACATGAAATTTGTTACCACAAATTGGAAGAAATAGGTTATAACCGATTTTAAAAAACCGAAATTACGAATTCAAACTTTGAAATAACGAATTCAAGAATTCGTTATTTCAAATTTAATTTGTTAAAACAGATTTTAAAATTTGAAAAAACGAATTCAGCGAATTTGTTATAACAGATTAAATTCGTTCCTAAAATTTGTTATAACCAATTTAATTCGTTATTACGGAATCAACAATTCGTTATAACGATTTTAATTCGTTTTAACAAATTCAAGAATTTGTTATATCAAATTCAAAAATATTTTTTGATAGGTCCTAAATGGGCTTCCGTATTATTTCATGAGTGGAAATTTTAACATATACTAAGGACAAAATGTCAAGCTCGTACTAGTGAAAATTCTTAAGTCAATAGATAAACCAACATTTACAGAATGTAGTATTCTAATAAGAATGATTAATGATTTCATTACCTTCTCTTGACTGAAAAATTTTCTGTTTCGTCTTTTCTACTGCCTTAAATTGCTAAAAAAAAAAAAAAGAATGCTGTGAAAGAAGTGTAAATCATCAACTTTAACAAAATTGTGGGGTTTTTTTTGAAACAATTATTCTAAACTTTGATTATGAATAAAACTATGACATCCAAAAACAAAAGGCCCATGGGCAATAACTTTCACCTGAGCAACAGAAGCTATAATTTAATCAGCTATATGGAGTCATATACTAACAAGAGAAAAGTTGTAAATGTAATAGCAAATTTAAACTGGGTTTTCTTTTGAGTGAACAGTATATAATCAATTGTCAACCCTGAATTGATAAACACTAACTATCCTGAGAAACAGGGTACTCTATATGCAAAATTTTGTCAAAAAATAACTTAGTTCAACAGCTAATATTTTTTTCATACACCATCAAAAATCAAAATCTAAGTAATATGCACATCTCTGATATATGAACAATTGATCTGCAAAACAACAACTTCCTAGCTTAAAAACTGTATGAGTTATCTGTACCATAGGGGTACCCTGTATACAATATTATGCGAAAAAAATGACAAAGGTCAACAGCTGGTATTTTTTCATAAAGTACTTTGTATTAAAATTTAAAATCCAATGATGCATTACAGAGATGCATTACAGAGATATCGGGGTTTAAAAATTGATTTTTCCGGAAATTTTGATTCCGTGTCCTTGGTTTAAAAAATAGCGTAATGTTCAAAGTAAAATTAACTCGTACCAAAAATAATTGCTAAGTCGTACTTGAACACATTCGGATTTTTTTTGTTAACTCGTTCTTGAAATCGGAAAGGTTTTTGTTAAGTCGTACTTAAAATCATTCGGATTTTGTTAAGTCGTACCAGGAATATTCGATTTTTTCATCTTTTTATTTTAGTTACTCTTGTTATTGGTTTAAGGTGGCTCTATACACCACTTTTTGATGACGCAGTACGCAAAAAAGTAAATCTAGAAGCATGCAATTCCGGTACTGGCTGATTTAAACTGAGGCGAATTGTATATGCACCGCTTTTTTGAAAAATTTGTTAAATGAATAGATTTAATTTGATGATTGGAAAATTCATTACTTACAAGTAATGTGGTGTGTGACACCTGCACGTTGTGTGGTATTATTTATGGAAATAAACAATAAAATCAAGTATAATTTTTTAAAGAGTTTCTTTACCATAATTAATATGTTGCACGGTTGCGCAGTGGGTTAGTGGATGCATTACAAACCTGTAGGTCATGAGTTCGATTCCTGTTGAGAACAATAAATTTTTTTAACTTTCCAAAATTTTCTAAAACGTATTTTTTGGTTGAATACTGTGAAAGAAAATTCTAAACTCATGAAAATATTTCAATTATAATATACTTTAATGCACATTAATATCGACACCTTAAGGGGATTGAAGGGTTGCTTTGAATTTCTCTCAGGTTGGGATACATAAATCCTTTTAGCCTAGTCAATTTTCCCCTTTATTTATTTCACTTAGTTTTGTATGAAAGCTAATATATTCACTTATACGGGCCTATAATGAAATTTGTATATATTTATCATTCCAACATTATATTTAGGAAATTTTATTCAACTCAGAAATGAAAAGTCCCCAAGTTGTTTGGGCCTTGATACTTAGGAACGATAACCCTTACCTGAGGAACTTTCATACCAAATAAAATTTAAAATATTTTTTGTGTTTATTTGCAATGATTTTCATTCAATTTTTTATGTCACATTTATTAAAATACATTTTCTTATAGCATCAAGCAACTTTTTCCGATGATTTGTCAACAGAGTAAGAAAATATGAAAAATTATGTTTTGGGGAAATACTAAAAAAAATTGCAATAATAACATTTTTAAATGTTAAGAAGTGTTATATATATTTTTATGTGTCCAAAGGAAATATCCATCATATGACAAAAAAATTCTCTCAATTTGTTGACAGCTGTCTTTTTAAAAAATATTTTACAAAAACACGAAAAAAAATTAAAAAATTATTTAAAAACACCTATAGTATCCCTATCATCATTTTAATATTGGATAAGTATATGTTTTGTGGTCTTCTATTGAAAATTGGAATAAACTGTGGGTGTATAGAGCCACCTTAAGAGCTCTGCTTCTTACAGGAACTTTTAGCTTTACTTCCGACATTAACGGAAGACCCACTCGTTGCTTTGCAACGAGCTTTGCTCTAGTTATAAAATATTTTCCTCTCATTTAAGTGCAAAAAGAGTAGAAGAATTTAAAGAGTTTGCAGCCTTTACAGAGGTTGATTCTTTGAAGATCTTGACACATTGCACAACAGATGGCTTAGACTTGAGAAATGTGTTAAAAGAACTCCTCAGCAATGGCCAGCCCTGCAGTTGTATTTTGCAAGCCACAAGGATGTAGAGCAAGCTGGAGGACGTGTAAAGAAAATAGCAGAGCTTCTAGGCAATCCTGAGGTCAAACTTTACTTCCTCTTCCTTGACTTTATCCTCACTCTACTCAATGAGTTCAACACTTTGTTTCAGGTAAATCCTCCGAATAATTAATTTTTCAGATATGGAACAGACAGAAAATAATGATCTTTGAAATTTTATTTAATTACAATTTTATAATTTCAGTCTGATTGCTGTCTCATGGGATGTTTAAAAAGTGAAATGGTTAGGCTTCTTAAGAAATTCTTGGCCAAATTCATCAAAGTCTCTTTCAAGGAGAACAATGCAGATCTGACACAATCGCCATTTTGTTCTGATGAGGCCCAGCTCCCGGATGATCTCATAGCAGTTGGAATATCTGCCAGATCCTATTTAGCAGAAGAAGAGGAAAACATTCCTATTACTACTCCATCAAGATTTTTCTTGTAAGCAGTTTTATATTTGTATGCATATCCCATCTTTAAAATGTAATGATTGCCAATGAAAATCAAAATTTCAAAAGGACATTTGTTTAATTATAACACTGTAACTTTTAACAGTTATGTTAGAAAGTTCTACCAAACTGTAGTCTTAAAAATGATGAAGAAATTTCTATTCAAAGATACCATAATACAAGACCTTGGGATAATTGATCCAAGAAATAAGAGGAAATGTTACAGCTGAAACAGGTATATATCTTCAATTACAGTTTTATGATTTCATTGATTTTGTAAACTGCAGAGAATAAACTTTTTTAAAATGTTTTCTATTAATTCCTAAATATGAACTCAGTGCTCTGCACATCTTATTCAGCTTTGAATTTGGCCAAGAGATTCAAGATTCTGGATGATGAGGATCTGGATGCCTTGGGTATTGAGTGCCATGATTTGTCTGTTGCCCCTGATGATGACCTACCATCATTTGAAGACCAAAACATCAACAGATTTTGGCTGGACATGTCAAGGATGAAGTTGGCAAACGATCAACTTAGATTTCCCAAACTTTGTTCTATTATAACAGTGGCCATGACTATTCCCAACTCAAATGCAGAATGTGAAAGTGTGTTATACATTTTAAAAAAATACAGACAAGTTTCAGATCTGAACTATCAAATGACACTATATCTTCAATTTTGGCCACCAAGTTAAATAATAAATAATTGTTTTGAATCAATTCCAGAAAAGACCACTCTAAGAAAAGCAAAGCTAGCTAAAAAATCCTACACCAATGAACACAAATAAATCTTTCTTTGCATGTGATAATAGTGTTATTATTTCATTTATTGCATTCCTTCATATTCCTTATTGTAGCCATTAGCTTCACATGAAAATTGAAAATTGCTACCGCTTTTGAGTTCAAAATCTACCTATTTTTCATCACTGGAGGTTAACATGTATGGGTATTTCGTACAAGAAGGATACCGTTTTGGCAGCTGCCTGGCCAACCGCCTGCCATTTCCCCCATTTTAATAACTGGATTTCTTTCTTTAATTGGACAACCCAGTTTAAAAAAGGCTTAATTCTACAGCTGGTTTTTTTTTTTTTTTTTTATAAAAATCCAATTATACATGTCTGCACCTGTCTGATATATGTACAACTGATATGCAAAACAAGAATTTTCTATCCATCTTTACTAACCAGGGGTTTCTGATCTGCACTCCTCCTCAAACACCCTTGGCTAGCGAAGATGCTTTCTATCTTGAAAACTGTAGGAGTTCTCCATACAATAGGCTTAACTTTTTAACAGCTGCCCACCCACCCATCCACCATTTTCATCATTTTAATAACCTTATGTTTCCTTTGGAAAACCAAGTTACAGCAAAACTTGAATTTAACGAACAAATAGCAAATTAACAGCCATAAGGAATTTAAATTCATGTCCTGGCAATTTTTTTATATAAACCTATAAAAAATTGCATATAACGAAAATGACGAACACCGAATTTACAGCTATAATGAAGTGATTTTAAGACCACCGTTGCAAAATTTTAACGTCTTTTATCAATTATAATATGAATATTTACCATTACAAATTTCATCGAAGATGCAATTTTCAGATGCATATATAAAATACAGTGGAGCCTCACTTATCCGGACACTTTTGTCCCCAGGCCAAATCGTCCGGATAGGTGAAGCGTCCGGATATCTGAATTGTGATATTTGCCTTTAATATTTATGGAAACATAACTCATATATTAATTATACAATTAAATATTTTATTTTGATAGCCATAAGCACTACAAAAAAAGTTTTGTAGTTTTTTTTAAATTAACAAAACAAAATATTGTTAAAAACATTATTGAAGGTATGTTTTTTTCCACAGGAAACCAAGCACTACATTCTACAAGGCAACACATGACCATGTACATGTACATAACAATCACTGTATTAATCGATAATTTAATTACATTCGCATAACAAAGCAAAGAGAAGAAAGTCGGTGTTCCACTTTACGCTGACAAATCTTTTTCTTCAAGCTAGCGGTGATCGCAACTCTCGCTCTCTTGGCCGGTGGTGTTGACAAGTTTGAAGCTGCTCAACATTTGATGATTGAAAATGGGTGAAAATCTGTATATATTCCCTATTGATAATTGTCCAAGCTATTTTTTCATTGACAGAACTTACCCAAGCTAATTTTACGTTTCCATCTTTCTATAGAGTTAATTGCACCCAAGCGATATTTACAAGTAGCGTGAACACTCATCCACGCCATGTTTGGCATAAATTATTATTACACTGTTAATTGAACACACGCTATAAAATTAATGTCGATACCCTGAACATCCCAAGCGGTCTTAATAACTATCGTAAACAGAACTCAAATTATCAAATACGTTTTAAAGTGAATAGGCGTACGAACGATCTAATCACACTACGATTAATAGAATTTTAATTCAATCAATAGATGACTTTTTTAAACACAAATTAAACAATTTTCATGACATTTTAATCAAACAATAACACTTCATAAGTTAAATGGCGACAATTAAACATGTCGCATCCATGGTTATCGTAATATCCTCGGGCGGGTACATAGCGTTACACAGGTGACCCCGATTACCGGACAAAGGCATTGTTTAAAACCAACAACCAGTGTCAGATGTTTTTACACCAATTTGCACTTGCGCATAAAAAACTTTTGTGCCCCCGAACACTTAAATGTGACCGTCCGGTTAAATGAGGTAAAATTTAAAGGAAAACTGTATTATGTGGTAAAATTTGACCGTCCGGATCCGGAACGCGGAATTCCGGATAAACGAGACAAATTATTGTGTAAAAATTCCGTTCCCAATAAAAATCGACCGGAAAGTGAAGCGTCCGGATATCTGGCGTCCGGATATCTGAGGCTCCACTGTACTCATATTCAAATATTACACTGACAGAATTCTTTTTAAAAATTGAAGTAAAAAGGTTATATTGACATTTTTAGTAAATGACAGTATATTGACTTTATAACCTAAGAGAGTTTATCAAAAGTACTGTCAGCTGATTATTTTATAACAAATTTGCTAAAAATTTGTTATGAATTTGATATAAACGTATAACAAATTACAGCTGAAACAAACTATCTATGGTCCCTTAAAATTCACTATCAATGAGTTTTGCTGTAAAACTAAATATCAACAAAATTTCCTCATTAAAAGCAAGGAAACAAATTAAATTCAATTGTTTACTAGATTTACAAACCATTTTACAAACAAATATCTTAGTGTTCGAGTGAAATTGTGATATGATTAAATTTTCCGTCATTAGAGTCAGGATCAATAATATTAATATCTGTATTGGTTCAATTTTGAAAATTAGCAATATTTCTAAAATTTTGCCAATTTTATTTTGTTGCCTGACATTTTTTCTCTAAAAGAAATGTCTCTTTGATAGCTTTTATGCATAAGTTTGAAAAATATGAACAAAAATTATTTTATTTTTTTTTATATTTTTTCATTTGAAAAAGTAAAAGGTCTTATTAATACAAAAGCCTATTGAGCTCATTTTTATAGGTGAAAAAAATTTATATTTTCCGCAATAAACCCGTAACTTTTGTGAATAAATGCAAAACGTTCACTATATAACGTGTGACTTTCGCAGATAAATGTGAAATTTCATGAATAAATGTGAAACTTTAATATAAATACAGGTGACACTCAATGGCTTGAATTTCGATCTCTCCAATCGGTCCCAATTTTTTCTCTATATAACTAAGCAAATTTACTCAGCTGTTCAAGTGTATAATAACGCTCTGCATGGACCTTTAATATCTGGATGGTCGAGTGAACGCCTGGGGGCTAGCATGGTTATAAGCTAGTGTTAGTTGGTTGATTGCATAAGTTACACTACCCTTTTGCTTTCTTCAAAGGGTAGATACCGTAATCCGGTGAATATAATACGCAGTAGTGTACAATACGCACCCCCCACTTTGGGCCTGAAAATGGTGAAAAAAGCTTGTTGGGATGTATAATACGCATCAAAAAAATTAACCAAACAGTAATCTTAAGAGTCAACAAAGCAGTTATACTTTGTATGCACGCTCAACTTCATCGCGGGAATACGCTACCGGAAATAAGAAAAACACAATATTTTCTTAGATACGGATTTATTGTAACTAATACATCGCGGTAATATCTTTATTTCATAATCAAGTTTTAAATAGACCTAGTACTAAATATTCTACCGTAAATAAAATCAACTACTTTTAAAAAGCATTATATAATTGTTTAGTCATTACAACCCCTGTGTAGTGAAAAACGGGCGGTGTACAGGTATACTGTAGAGATAACGGACCTAATTAAATTCTTAAATGATGCCGATCAAAGTGATCAATTAGAGGCCTGGAACATAATAAAAAAATATGTGCACAAATAGTTGTGTTGTGTAATTAGTACAGGAGTGTCTGAGATACCCAAGGTGTCAAGTGTTACCGGAGGCTTCAATTAACGGAATATGTTATAGAATTATTTATATTCATAATTATTTGCAATAAATCAATTAGCATTACATGAAAATGGTTAAAAATGAGCAAAATGATGTGTAAGCTGTTTTCAAAGATCAGTTACAAATAACACGTGGCCATCCAAGCCCGCATTCTATTAATAACAGCTGTAATGGCGGCGTACACGGAAATAAAGAATAGGCAGTTCAAATTAATTAAAGGCCATTTTGAAACAGTTTATTCATTAACAGACTTCAAGTATACATTTTCTTTAATTACACGCTATGGCAATCATTTCCGAAGGGTTATATAATAATATAAATGTGATAATTAAGTAATGTTACGATGTATAGTGGGGTATCGGTCTTGTCTCTGAACAGCATAGGTAATACGGTAGTATGATACCCCGTTCTTCATTTAGGGAAAAAATATGTCAAAATCCTATAGGGATATATAATACGCACCCCTTTCTCATGGTAAAAAATCCTGGAAAAAAGTGCGTATTATATTCACTGGATTACGGTAGGTAGTTTGAAACTGATCTATTAATTTCAACAACTTGTGAAAATAACAGTATATAAAACCGCTCTTTAATTAAAATATTCTGTAATTAAGAAAACATAATTCAGTGATTTTTCTACACCCAATTTGGGTCCGAATATCGGCCCTTTCCCCTAGCAAAAAATTTCAGATTGTTCCCAATTTGCTCTTGGTTTTTTTTCCCAATGAAAAATGAGGAAAATATTTACGTTGTTGTTCTTATTTACTTGAATTTTTCCTATTTATAATTGAACGCAATGAATCTCTGTCATTCAGACTCTTCCGTCAATACTGAAAATACTGGTGCTATATGATGTGTATAAAAGACCAAGACAACACGCATGGTTCAGGGGAAAAGAGACCGAGTTATTCAATTTTGTCTGAAATCATGTCGCATAATGCAAAATATTATTTTAAACAACTTCGCAAGAAGGATACAACTGGTCTGACGAAAATATCGAAAATTTTTGTAAGTCCAAATACAAGCACAGGTATAGCTATTTAAGCGTATAGAGTTTTGTCAGGATATTGTCTTGACAGACTGTTTTCCTCTGATTTATCATCTTTACCTGTGCTTGTATTTGGACATACAAAAAATTTCATACATTTGTATTAAGGGGATTTTCACTTTTGTCAAATATTATCACCAAAAAAAAAAATAGGCTCACTGAACAAAGCACAGATGCCTTAATGAGGATTTGTCACTGGTACAAAGAGTTATGCAGTGAAAATTTAGAGAAACTTGTTGACAACTTCAAAGGATTAAGAAAAAGAAAATTACAAATGTAGAATTGTGTGTGATGAAAATTTGTTATTTTCATAGCAAATTTATTAAAAGGATATAAATTTCTTGTATATATAATGTATTTAACACTCAATAAAGTTTAAAAACAATATTATTAATTTTTCCCAAAATGGTGAAAATGTCGATGATTTTTCCAAAATGTAAAGGTCCAGGCCCCATTTGAAAAATGTAGAAAAATCACTGAAATATACTTTATTGTTTTTTTATACACATTACTTGCCAGATTTAATAGATGCGTGCATTTGCACGTGCCATATTTGCCAGCATATGAATCTAACTAACTAACTATACATATAAAGCTATAAGATCCTTCTATTTATTTTTTCATTAACTAATACATGTACATGTAAAATATGATTATGATATAAACAACAAAGAAACAAAACAAAATATTCTATCTAAAAACTAAATTGGCTTCTTGAATCCAAGAACTATGGAGAAAATCTGAAGGGGGGGGGGGGGGGGGGGGGGGGGGCTGCAGGTTCTGCCATATCTGATGACTGTGGATGAAAACGAAACAAACCCTGGGGAGATCCCATCATCCCAGCAGGGTTTAGAGCTGACTAATAAATGGTCAATACATTAACAGAATTACAAATTTCTAAAGTTTTCCGACCCTGGAAGGAGCACAGCGTATGGTAAAAAACAGCACCTGAGGAAGCTCAGCAGGTTAGCTGATATTCAAACTGAAGTACCACAAAAAAATGTATGATAATAGATTATTTGCACTTTGCATCGCTACACCATCTGAATGAATCCTGACCATGCGGACTTTAAAATCTGCACAGTCACGTTCCATGAGTTTAAACCACGTGACCATTGGTCATTCAATTTAAACTACACTGTGTATCTTTATTAGAGAGTTAATAATATGTCTGTATCATTTGCTATCAAAAGATACCAGATGTTGGTAAACATTGGCAAGCAGAGAGCGGTAAATAGCTCATATGTAAACACATAAATAAAAATAAAATCATTGAAGTCAGTTTTGAGTGTTTGGATATTTCAATTTACACATTTGCTCCATAGTATCTTAGACTTCAAAATTGTGTATACCGGTAAACTAATATTAAATAAATATACATAGGGTGAAAAAACCCACTTTTAAATAACCACACAACTAAGTTCTGTATTGGTTCAATGAAGTACTGTAGCAGAAAATACGAATGAAATCATGTTGGACTATCCTTTCATGTTATAAATATAAACTTCCGGCTACTATAATTTTAGAACCAAAATGAAACCAAACTCAAATTAAAAGTTTAATTAATTACCATTGTAAAATTGTCTTGAAATGAAATCATTATTCATAAGTAACGTTATGCATGTAATCATTGTTCATATGTAACGTTACGCATGTCATATCATCGCGACATAAATTAACATCTAGTCTGAAGGTTTTATATAAAAAAAATAAGTCAAGCTGTGAATTGATATAAGTTTCATCTATACACTTTTTACCAGGTAAGCTGTTGTTCAAAGGACTATGTGCGATTTTATGCATTTTTTGCCCCCAAAATCAAAGTTTTAGAAAGAGCTTTAAAATTAAAGTGAAAGATAGTTAAAATCATATTGGAAGTAAAGATGTAAAAAGTCATCACCACAGTGACGTCATAATGTAGGAATGACGTCATGAAGATTGCATTATTTTGATATATTGGTGTTTTGTAGCAAAATATGGGTGTTTTCCGATGGTTTTTCGACTGGGAAACATCGAGCGCAGGCTTGCTCAAGTACTATTTTTTAGTATAACGTGTATAACTATCTGAAGAAAAACATATGTTAAAATAGCACTTGAGCAGACCTGCGCTCTATACTTCTGAATGCAAAATATAAAGTTTTTTCATTACAACTTTCCCGATATTCGACGGGACACGAATGCCGAGTTTAGCAAGTTCTTCGATGTAACGCTGGGTTGTCCAATTGTTGATGTGGCCATCGTCCCAGCGATTTGATTGTATGCGTCGGTTTCGATTTCGTGAACGATCAGCCATGTTGATGAAAGTAACTTGATCCTCAGCGTCCGAAGTTAAACAATCAGCGTGATACTAAATATCACTGTAAATATCCACAATTTTGCACAATCACACGAAAACGATATCTTCAACGAAGGTTAGTCTTCAGTAGGTAGAGTAATAGAAAAGTCCGTGAAACGGGCCAAAAAATTTTAAGATCACAATTTCTTCACAATTTTTATCGCACTGCTTACATGTAATTGAATCCCCACTATAAAATAACAGCCAATCAGATTGAAGCAACATAAATTTAGAATCAATAATGGCGGAAAAGTCAAATCCGAAATAAACCTGTCTTTCCAACATAAACCTGGCTTATTCCATAAGCCTCAATTAAAATAGCACTTGAGCAGACCTGCGCTCTATGCTTCTGAATGCAAAATATAGTGCAAAAATGAGAATATTTTCATTTGTTTGCAAATTTGCAGGAATTAGGTCATTTAGGTGACGTCATGGATAAACAGCGAATGAGCAATGATGACTAAAATCAGTATTTTAGTTATAGGCATCCTTTATACAATGATTTGTGAAGATTTTATTTTTATACGATACTATTTAAAAATTGGTTGAAATCAGGGGCAGATATTTGACCATACCGCACATAGTCCTTTAGATAACATAAATTTGTCCTCTAAATTTATAACTCTACCGTTTGAAAATCAGCACAAAGATTTAAAAGATATCCCACGTTTGAATTTATTTAACCTACGAAAATGAGCTCAATGGGCTTTCACAGATTGACATTACTGGACATAAGTAACTAGATATTATTATAATATTATGCATATAAAATGCAAATTTTTAACTGACTCAATGTTTTTCTTTCCACTTTTTCATAAAAAATGCCACGAGATTCATATGAAATTAAACCATTCTGTGAACTTTTTTTCTTTTTGAGAAATAGCAGGGGGGGAATGCTTAGTACCATTCATAAATGTGAAAAATCTTTCACAAACCTATTTGTTTATATGTGTATATTATGCTTTCAATGTTTCCAATTTATGTAAGCACTCTGCCTGCAAACTGGAAAAGCTGTTTCACACCATGCATCTCAGTAACAATGTGATTTATTTGATTAAAATCTTATTTTGGGAGTTATATCAGTTTTTTTCCCTAAACTGAATGCGTTTACGTAAAAGCTCCATCGACTGACCCTTGCGAGTAAGAAAATACATTGCATTATCAGTATGCTTTGTAGAAAAACAATGATTGCTTACCTGAATACACTCTTGATCCTTTTCATATAATACAATGGAAATGTTCCTGATATTGGTATCACTGTGGGATTGCTCATAGCATTGAATGGTGTGGTACATAGTTTCTGCCACCAGATGGAAAGGATGCCATAACTTTCCTGTTCCGAGAGAAGGAAATGCAATACTTGAACATTTCAACTCATCAGCTTTGGTCAGGCAGTTCCAAATCACAAGTTTCAGTACCTAAAAAGTATGATATATCCCATATCAGCTGAACAATTTAACAAAATGGCTTGGTGTTGGATTCCAGTAAAAGTAACTATTTGAAAATGAAAGAAAAAGTGATCAAGATTACAATCATCCCACGCTCCCTCAATACTTGACAATGCTACACATATGAAAGGCAGGGTATGCATTAAATCAGTAAATAATTGATAAGGATTCATAACTCACAAATAATTATCAGATCAAAACTTCCTGCATAGATGCACATCTACCAGTATTACTTTTGTCTTTAACAACAACAAAGATCTAAATTCAAAATGGCAAAAATTTCCAGAAAAATAACAATCAGAATTTCTCAATACATGTAATATGCATATCTTCACATTGTGTCCTAAATACCTACAAAGTTTTATTTTGTTTTAAAAAATTGCATTGACCTCAGAAAAAGGATAGGGCCAGTTCGTTAGGAATTTATATTTCTACATTTGATTTCTAGAAAAAAAGTCCGCTTTTCAACTCCAACCCTCACTAATATTTATAACATCTTTCATTTCTGCTAACAGGGTGGGTTCATTTTATCAGAGAAATCACTATACGTGCCATCCATCCCCTAGCTCTAAATTGACAAAAGGAGCAATTGTCCCAAAAATAAGAATCAAAATGTCTTTCACTCACAGTGTTTGCTAATTAATCAAAAAAATGTATATCATGTTATTAATGAAATGCATTCTTTACGTTCACTTAAATTTTTCATTTAATTATAGTAAACTTTTGATGTTTTCTGTTCGGTAATTCAAATATTATCAAATGTTTCTGTTGCAATAAAAGTCGTTATTAATGTTGTATATGTAAACTCCCGCACTGCTTACTCTTCTTCGAATAACCGGCAGTAATATATACCTGCAATAAGGGGAAAATAACTCTTTCAGTTACGATAACTCTAGTTTATGGGAAGACCAAATACAGGAAAAAGCTGACAAGTGTCCATCGAATGATAAATATTTCCTGACTATTAATAGCTTTAGACTTGGTATATACAGGTAACTCTCAATGGCTCGAATTTCGATCGCTCGAAGTTCTTGATCGCTCAAAGTGAGTCTAGGGTACCAATTTTTTCCCCTATATAACTAAGCAAATTTACTCTTGATTTCTCGAACTCTTGATCTCTCCAAATCCTTCATCCTTCGAAGTCAAACTGCAGTCCCGTTATTCATAATCTATAGTTTTTTACTTTAGATACCTCAAAATGGTTGTGTATATCCAAGCTTTACCTAATTAACACCTACTCGGCCATTTATATTGCCCCAGTCGTTAGACGCGGGACACATGTCAGGGTTTTTTAATCAGGCTAAACTTGTCCTGTAAGGTGATAATTTTTCGATGATTGACCATATCGATACATAATCTATAATGAACAACAACCTTTGATGATAATTTGGAGACGCAGTGAAAATAAGAAATTAATTGAGACGAAAAGATAATTTTGAGCCATGGTCAAACTTTTAGAATTATAAAACTGTAAAAATTATGCTTATCAGCATCATTGCCATTATAACGATTATTGCTGAACAAGTTCTTACAGCTGGTGAAAGACCCGCGTACAATGGGAATAATGGATGTTCATGGTGATACTCATTATACTTAACTACGAACATGTCATTTCGCCGTCAAGTATTACTGAGCAATCTGATCATAATATGAAGCAAAAAATAATTACAGTGTATCATGAATCTATTCAATATTTGTTTCTATTTAGTTTTTTAAATATTCAGTTCTGTATATTTAACTGAAAAGAAAACATTGCTACAGCACATGCGTAAGGTTAATACTTAATAAATGGCTTATTCATAACATCCAGTAAGACTAATTTTAAAACCTGTCGGTCAACCCGGAAAATTCCGAACACTTGAAAACTTGAACTGTTGGTACCTTGAAGTTTTTCCTCAGTCCCATGAACTTCGAGCTATCGAGAGTTATCTGTATAATCTAATTGTGTACATCTAAAAAAAATTTGCTACATGTACATGTAATTATATGTATGGTTTAATGGAATTAACAAAAACTAATAGTCATGACTATATATACACAAAGTCATTTCAGGTGAGAGAAGCAATGACGGGCTAGGTCTGATCTGTTATACAAACAAACAAAGGAGAACATAGAATCAACATTTGAATGAATGAATGAATGAATGAATGAATGAACTCTCTGTTGATTAATTCTATTACAGATGATCATTGTTGAATTTCAGGAGAGAAATTGAATTTTTTTTTATTGTATCATTTTTTGGTGTATTTTTCAATTGTTTATTCTGTAGTGGAATTTGATCAGCAACAATACGCAGGGAATTTATTTTACATTACCAACAAGAGGCCAATAGTCCTTAACAGTTACCAGAGTACCATGTCGCCCATACACAAACTTGTTGAGGAGTTTCATATATGCATTTAATTAAGATTCATTCTGAAGTAGAAAAATTATAATATTGTAATGTTGACCACCTTCCTGCCTGAAATCTTTCAAAAGGGACTATGAAACCTATAATTTTAGTAAAAAATTTAAAGATCATAAAGATGTGAATGACCTGATAAAAGGTGCAAGATTCTGATAGAAAATAATTTCCCCATATTTGTTAAGTAAACTTTCAAGATAGGTTTCATATGTATATGTTTTCATGGATAAACTAAAACATCTCATCCCCTATCCGAAGGGCCAGACAGAAACTCTCGCTGTGGGTATTTAAACCAAAAAGCAGTTTTAAAATCTATTTAACCTTTATTGACATTTCATCACCATCTGGCATTTATAAATACCAATATCATTTCACATGTACTGCTTATCAAAGATTTTGGTTACCAACTATTACTTCACTTTTATTGATCAAGTCTATTTTTTTATTTAGAAAGTTCAAAAACTGTTGCATAACTCTTTTAGTTATACAACTTCTTAATTACACCATATTCAATTTATATATATATATATATATATATATATATATATATATATATATATATATATATATATATATATATATATATATATATATATATATATATATATATATATATATATATATATATATTTTTTTTTTTTTTTTTTAAATGAATTAGAAATATTTACAGAACTTAAATACTAAATTATAAATAAAAAGATGCCAAAAATTATCAACAGGCCTAAATTAAACAAGAGGCTCATGGGCCACATCACTTGCCTGAGCAACAATATGCATGATAAAATCAGCTTAATGAGGTCATAATACAAGATATATGGACATTGAAATATAATACATGTAGATCCTATATAAATAAAAATGTATTTTCCCCCTGGACATTCGTAAGAAATAAGGAATCATTCTTTGATTATGAGGGATAAGTTTATATAGTCGGGGCGTGGTCAAATCCAAAGCCTGAAGGACTTTAAGATTTCTTATAACTTATATTATTTTCAATTTCTACACTTTAAAACAACATTTTAAAGCCACTATTTTTTCATGTAGCACATGCTATGTATTACTACGTTGTGCAGCCAATACTGTTTTTTGATTTAATATAAGACACACGCATTTTGTATTGCCAATTTTTTATGAAATTATTGGGTTTTAGGCTTCAAAATTGATTCATAATGTTATCACAGAAAAACACAGTTAAAATTGTAAATATTGATGTTTATAATCAATTCCCTTTTCTATTGGGATGATTTGTATAGTCATATCACATGCTGAGCATTGCAGTTCTCAAAAAGGTTATAATATGTTTATAATCAAGATCTTAAACAATTGCTTATATATGGGATATAAACCTACATTAAACTCTGAACCCCTTGAGAGGCCCAAGAATCGTCCATGGGCCAAAGTCTAAACAATTTTAAAGAATCAGCAATACGTCAAAATGCTTGCATTATAAGTAAATCCATGTATCATAACATTTCAGTTTTTGTGAATAATTATGAGTAATTATGAATAATGTTTTCCTGTGTAAAATTGGATCCCAAAGTCCCCTCCCTACTCCTCATGATTTTGATTTTTAACAAATTTGAATCCTATCTGAGGTTGCTTTCACTAAAGTTACAGTTTTTCTAAGCAAATGATCTTTAGAAGAAGATTTTTAAAGATTTTTCTCTATTTACTCATATGTAAAAATTTGCTGCTGCCCCCCCCCCCCCTTTGTTGTGACCCCTCATAGCCTGGAGAACATGATTTGAACAAACTTGAATCAACCCTACCTGAGGATGCTTTCACACAAGTTTTAGCTTTTTTGGCCAATTTTTTTCAAAGAAGATCTTTATAGATTTTTCTCTATATGATGCTATGTAAAAATATGACCCCTCCTCCCATTGTGGCCCCACCCTACCCTCAAGGATCATGATTTTCACATTTTTTAATCTACACTACCTGAGGATGCTTCCACACAAGTTTTAGCTTTTTTGGCCAATTTTTTTCAAAGAAGATCTTTATAGATTTTTCTCTATATGATGCTATGTAAAAATATGACCCCTCCTCCCATTGTGGC
Source organism: Magallana gigas (assembly GCF_902806645.1). Classification (NCBI taxonomy): domain Eukaryota; kingdom Metazoa; phylum Mollusca; class Bivalvia; order Ostreida; family Ostreidae; genus Magallana; species Magallana gigas. Next base: position 31,794,546 of record NC_047564.1, read on the forward strand.
CCCATCCTACCTTCAAGGATCCCGATTTTCACATTTTTTAATCTACACTACCTGATGATGCTTCCACACAAGTTTTAGCTTTCCTGGCTAATTAAGTTTCTGAGAACAAGATTTTTAAAGGTTTACTCCTATATTTCTATGTAAGAATTTGACCCCCTTCCCCATGGTAGCTCAACACTACCCCCATGGGTCATGATTTGAACAACTTTGAGGATGCTTCCACACAAGTGTCAAATTTCCTGATTGATTAGTTTCTGAGAAGAAGATTTTTAAAGTTTTAATCTATATATTCCTAAATTGTATGTTCAATTTCAAATCCCCATTAAAGCCCCACCCTACCCACTATGGTCATAATTTTCACAACTTGAAACTACCGGTACACTACCTGAGGATGCTTCCACAAAAGTTCAGGTTCCTTGGTTGATTAGTTTCTGAGAAGAAGGTTTTTAAGATTTATTTTATATATTCCTATGTAAGAATTTGACCCCCACCCCCTCCCCCAGCCAACCCTACCCAACCCTACCACCAAGGGTCATTATTTTCACAACTTTGTTTCTGCACATCTTGTTTCAGCTTTCCTGGCTAAATGGTTCTTGAGAAGGAGATTTTTTAAAATTTCTCAAAATTTTTAATAATTACTTATTATCTCCCCTTGAACAAGGGTGTGATCCTTAATTTTCACAACTTTGAATCCCCTTTTCACTCAAAGAGTGATATGTGCCAAGTTTGGTTAAAATTGGCCCAGTGGTTCTGGAGAAGATGTTGAAAATGTGAAAAGTTAACGGACAGACACACTGACGGACAGACAAACAGACGACAGACAAAATGTGATCAGAAAAGCTCGCTTGAGCTTTCAGCTCAGGTGAGCAAAAAATACTGGGTTGATATCAAACCATTCTTTTAATTAAATGCATTTACCATATTTTTCGAAAATTAGGTCGATACAGTTTATTGGGCGAAGGAGGCCGTTTTTAGCCCAAAAATAAAAAAAAGTATAAATAGGTCGACTTTGAAGAATTGGTCGAAACTTTACCGCTAGTTCTACTGAATAAATGGTTTGAACCAATAACGTTATCATATAGTAGCCTTTAATCTTATTTCACAGTTTTAATCAAAAGGGAAATAAAATGTATTTCTTGAAAACATCGTAAGAAAATGTCTGAAATTGCATCAAAATTTTCAAACCAATTAATTCAGTACGGCCGGTTTTAATCTAAGATTATTTTTTATTACTTCCCTGCCATGTGTACAAACTGGTGTTAACCGGGGGATACTAACCTAGCCTGGAGGCACGACTACGGTAGCACATGCCACCCTGTGTGTCTGTGTGACTTTTTACTCTGTATATACACACGAGTCAACCTCTGATCTTATTGAAGCCTGCGGGCATGAGTAGCATGTGCCGAGAGTTCAACTGTGTATAAACAAAGTAAGCACTACCCAGACTGATTTCAGAGACACCTGGCTAAAATTTCATCGAAAGTTTTATGTTGAATATACAGAAAAAAACTTGTTCATGTATTCTATTATGAAAACAAATTGTTTTTTTGTTTATTTCTACTCGACGATATTTTTCCCCTGTAATTACTCTTTGTACGGTTCTCGTTTTACTTTTACAGCGCGAAATCGATTTCCTGTTTATCGTAAGCACACGATCAAAATGCATGACAGCATATAATAATGATCAAAAGATGATTCAGTCAGTGATCTAAGTAAGAAATGTAAGAAGAAATAAATCTATTTACATTTAATTTTGTTTAAATGAAAAATTACTACATTAAAATCCATACGATTTGAGTAAACACTCATGATTTTATTGGAGGGTTGCATAAATTTTTGCAAAATTTCATATCAAATTTTCCAACCAAAAAACATAAATTGGGTGAAGCGATGAATAGGGCAAGGTCAACGTGTCAGGAAAAAAAAGTATCGACCTAATTTCCAAAAAATACTGTATTCTTAATTGACTACAAATATTACTTATCTAATCAAAATAAAACTCCCATCCACTTCTTGGTTTTCTATTTGTTTCACATCACATAACATTAGATGGGGAAACATAAAGAAGTTCTAATTTTAATTAGATTAAAATAATAAATAGAAGGGTACAGTATAAAGAAATTCCACTTCCATTACTTTTCTGAGGATTTTGGCACTTTTGAATAACAATTATTTAGATCTTTGTTGTTGTTAAAGACAAAAGTTTAGATGGGTTATTGCCGGAAGTTTTGCTGCAATGATCTTTTTTGGAGTTTAGTTTATTCTTTTTCCTCTACTGGAGCTGATGCATTTATCCACTGGGATATATAAACAGTTTCATTCAATCTTACCTTCAAAGAAAAGTTTCCAAGTGGTGTCCAACTGTAAAGTGCACTATGCAAAATGTACTTGCACTTTAACAAACCACCCTCTGTTACCGCAATCTCTCCAATTCTAATAGTTTTATGATTTTTAAGTAATGCATCCTGAATTGATTGCCCACCGTTTTGAAGAATCGTTTGTGAAACAGCTCCATTTTTCAAATCAAGATCTTGTCCACATGAATTTACAATGGCATCAACCTATCATGTATTAAAATATTAATTTTGAACATTTTATTACCAGGTAAATAACTTTTTAAAGTCAATTGAAATATGAATTATTATATGTAACTAAATTTATAGCATATCACATATTAAATCAGGGGGATAATGATGTTTGTCTAATTAGCTCTATTAAATTAAAACTTCAATGGCTTCCAAAATGGCGATTAGAAGGCTATTCTTATGTTAAAAATTAAACCCCTTTTGTAGCAGGAAGATATATCACAAATTGAGCATTCCAGTTCTCAAGAAGATATTGAACAAATAAACCTCAACCTCTTGTGGGGACAAAGAATTGTCCAGTGGCCACAGTCTAACAATTAAGAATCAACAATATAGCTTTATTGGCTGATTAGTTTCTGAGAAGAAGAGTGTTAAAGATTTACTCTTTATTTTTCAATGTAAAAATTTGAACCACCATGGTGGCCCCACCCTGAACCCGGGGACCATGATTTGAAAAACTTACACTTCTGATTTTACGGCTATTAAAATGGTTTTTGGGAAGAAGATTTTTAAATATGGTTTTTCTATACATTCCTATGTAAAAATCTAACCCGCATTGTGGCCCTACCCTTCCCTCTGGGATTATGAATTAAACAAACTTGAATCTTTCCTACCAGAGAGAGGGAGCTTCAACACAAGTTTCAGATTGTCTGCATGGTCAAATGGTTTTTAAGAAGATTTTAAAAGATTTTTTTTTCTATATGTATTCATTTGTAAAAAGTTGCCCCCCCCCCCCCCAAAAAAAAAAAAAAAAATTTAGAATTTTTACAAATAATTACAAATAATCCAGTAGAAATCAATTTTAACATAGGAAAAAAAATCAATAATTTACTGAAACTTAAATGTTATTATACATGGTATTACTTATATGCAAGCAACTCGACATATTGTTGATTTTCAGTTGCTTCAATGTTTCACATAAGAATAATGGTGGAGAACAATTTAAAAATCTTTTTATACAGGATCTATTCTACTTCATTGTCGAGATATATTTTGTACATTAATCAATCACTCCATAAATCTGATTTCATTATGGCTATTGTTGGTTAGGTGAGTGATGTGGCAAATGGATCTCTTGTTCCATATATTGTTACCTGTTGTGAAACAAGCGAGCCAGTCATAACCTTCACATTGATAATGGATGCATGGGAAGATTCTACAAATAAATCAAAGAAAAAATTTTCATTGATATATATCAAACACAAATGATCTCTCTAAATGTTCTTCATGATAAAGAATATTAAAGGCATAGTTTTAATAGTTTGCCTGTTATAAAGAAATTTTCAAAAATATCTTGAACCATAAGAGTTTACATTTATTTTTAAAAAAAAACACCTAATATTTTGCCTGTTATAAAGAAATTTTCAAATATATCTTGAACAATAAGAGTTAACATTTATTTCAAAAAAAAAAAAAAACCTAAAATAAAAAATCCATACTAGACTAGAACTGTACTATTGAACAAATAGCTCTAACAAAGTCTTCTTTTTCAAATGGGACAAATTATGTGAATTTCTCTACTTTAAGAAACTTTAATAATTAAAACATTTATTTTTTTGAAATTTATGAATAAAAGACATGAAAATTAGAATTGTAAAATCTCCATAAGATAAAGTAGGAAAAAATTGTGAATTCACACCTTAGAATAATATATTTGACACGTGTGTATCCTTTATTTTCATATGTTTATGAGAAAAAGCAATAACTCATAACTCTTCTCTCTTCCCTCTTAATTAATGACAACCTGAGGCTATGACGCCTTGATGATCACCTCAGTACCACAGGCCTTAGATGGACCTGTCAGGAAGTCTCATGTTTGCATTTTGAGTCTAAACCCTAATCCTTTGACAAGTACCCATGCCTTTATTATTTGATGTTTACAAACATTAATTTATAAATGGGGAGGGGGAGGGAAAAGTACGTTGGCAAGCGTCAAAATATTAAATACTAAAAATTGAAACTTTTAGTTAAAAAAGAGATCTGCCGACCTTTAATGGTCAATCTTATATAATACATGTATTCATAGTATCATTTATTTTATGGTTCACAGGAGTCTGATACAGTTTCATGTTCCATCTACAGATATGTCTCATATAACTTCAAGGTTTACTAATCAAATATCAGTGGATTTAAAACAATTAATGCATATAATTATATCATTGCAAAATATCTATGTAAAGTTATTTTATCATGATATAAATGTGATATTAAATGAAACAGTACAGTAAATGCTACTTTGTATGACACTGTGGTCCCCTGAATTGATAGTCACGTGATATGTGTTGATAATTGTCCTGAATAGAGGTCATAAACAAATTTCAGTATTACAAGGGCATACCCTTATTTGAATTAAAATTTTAAATGATAATTAAATTCTACTTTTCTGGTAGATTCTGAAAAGTGTTGCTGCTTTGTAATAGAGTTCACCTTTTATTAGAATAAATATTGAAGAAATGAGCTCAGTTCGGAATTTATGTGACCTTCGCTTAATATTTTACATACCGGTATTTATTAATTCATTCTGTAGACTTCACTGAAGCAGCAGCACTTTTTAAAAATTTAACATCCCCTTAATTTATATCCAAAAGATCGATATGATCGGTTATGTGTATGCCCTTGTAAAAAGCGAACTTAGGTTAAAGGCTTCACGATGTCAAACACATCGAACTTGTACATTAAACACTCTAGAAAAGAAATAATACACACTCTAAAAAATAATTACATGCCGAATTAATGGTTATATATTTACATCCACCAAGTTTTATTCCCTCTATTTCTTACGGAAACTTATAGTTAATTCATAGCTCTATAGAAACAGCCAGACTGAAATCTACATGCCCCGTTTATCGATTGGTCGAAATCTACTGCGGCTGAAACTGACAAGAAAGTAACAGGATTGAATTTGACATGCCCTGTTTATCGATTGGTCGAGACCTTCAACTACCTAAGAAAAATCACGGACTGCACGAACTAACCATGATGATGTCAGACTCAAAGTCTCACTGGAGACGATTTGGCTGTTTCTTTTAGCTAATGTACTTATTAACTGTAATTTAGTGAATTTTACTTACTTTTTACGCTCAATTTATTAATTAGTTAAAATAAAGATGGTAATATAAACAATAAAATGCTCACTTTTGAAGGTAGCGATCATTGCAGAAAAAATTGAAATAACCCGCTTTAGCGGGTTATGTATTTTTTCTGCAATGTCGCTACCTTCATTTCCCAAATGAATCACCAAAGTGAGCATTTTATTGTTTAAATAAAAACAAACGCCTTGAGATGATATGATTAAATTTTTATCAATACATCTTTAGGAGAACCAAAAATTGCTCTCTTTAAGTACATGTTTGCTTTTATTCAAAACAATAATTTGACCTACAAATTTAACAAAGATCAATTTGTAGCCGCTTAAAAATTAGCTGCAGGACTGTAGCTCCCGGTCTGAAAAAATTCGGATGGACGACCTGGGAGCTACAGTGCCTCCCATAGTAAAAAACTGCAATTTACGGCGCACAAAAAATTGCGCTAGTTTTGGATTGATTAACCTTATTTTCACACAAGTTCTGTGAAAAAAATTAATACCATTAAATTCTTCAGCCAATTTACTACTGATATTGTTACTTTACTTGCCTCAGACTTTCTTTGAAACATGCTAACCGACCTCGGAAAAAAAAGTTTATTAATTCACATCGAGATCGAGAGTCGCCATTTTTACATGTAAACAAACTACACCACTTCACTTTACAGGGCTGGTGATCGTGTTTAAAAGAATATCAGAGGCAAGTGAAATAACGATGTCTATAGTAAATTGTCCGAGGAATTTTTGGGAATCAAATATTTGTACAGAATATGTTCGAAAATGAGAGTAATCAGTCCAAAACTAGCGCAATTTTTTGTGCGCCGTAAATTGCAGTTTTTTACTATGGGAGGCACTGTAGCTCCCAGGTCGTCCATCCGCATTTTTTCAGACCGGGAGCTACAGACCTGCAGCTACTTAAAAATATACCAGAGACACCCGTTCGATTCCACAGAGTATCATGTGATTAAAAATGCCGAGAAAAGAAAACTCTTATTTTTATTCGAAGCCCCAAAAACTGCTGCGTTGTAAAAAAAAATTGTTTTGAATTTCTTTCTTCACTCTATAACAAGTAATCGATTAAGAAAATTTTAGTCAATGATCGGTGTGAACGAGCGATAGTCGAATACTCGTTGACATCCCTAATATTAACATGTTATTTAGTTCGCTTCCACAAATAAAAATATAGTACCAGAAACTTTGTAGAGAAAAATCTTTTTTATTAAGGAGTAGACGTAATTCAATGATTATTTTTCAAAAGTACATACCAAATTGGTTATGCAAGATTGAAAGTTTCATTTAATCTAACAACAAGTGAAAAGCTGTCAATGTGACAGCAAACCGGTTTTTTTTTTATGTAAACTGTATCCATAATCCATGTCAACCCTTATCAGTGAAATGGAGTACCCTAAATGTATATGCAACATTTTGCCAAAAAATGACTAAGTTCAAAAGCTAGTATTTTTTTCATAAATTATCGGAAATCAAAATCCTAGCAATATGCACACCTCTGATATATGTACAATTGATCTGCAAAAGAACAACTTCCTATCTTGAAAACTGTAGGAGGAGTTATCCGTACAATGAGGGTACCCTATATGCAATATTTTGCCAAAAAATGACTAAGTTCAAAAGCTGGTATTTTTTCGATAAATTATCGGAAATCAAAATCCTAGCAATATGCACACCTCTGATATATGTACAATTGATCTGCAAAAGAACAACTTCCTATCTTGAAAACTGTAGGAGGAGTTATCCGTACAATGAGGGTACCCTTTTGGCAGCCGCCCGCCCGCCATTTTCACCATTTTAATAACCGGATTTTTCCGTTGGAAAACCCGGTTAAAAATATAGTTTTTCTTACTCAAAACATGTGAAGACCTTTTATTAATATATTTGTGCTCATGGCGCATGAATTACTGTAAACGTCTTTAATTTCACGTGTCTAAAATTTCAAGATTTCCTGTATAAGTACCTTTCACGGTGTTTTTAATTTTACGGATAATCGATTTCTTATCCTAGAAAAGTAAATCCTGATTGTAAATAATCTGATGAGTGATGAAGCTGCATCATGTAATTTTGTTATTTTCATTTGTAAAACGTAAAATCAAAGCCTTATTTAGGTTAAGTGCTATGAGAATAATAAAACATGTTTGTGTTGAATGTAATAAGCACTGGTGTAAAATGCGCATTTGATATTTTGGGCACGAAAATTAAGGGGGAAACGTGTGTGAAAGAAGTACACCGTTATAATCAATCAATCCTAAAATGAGCTGTTCAAGATGGATGCCGATCGCAAACAACGTCATGGTTGTACAGGGGCCTTTGCCCTAGGGAGATGTCCGAGATAATAAGTGAAAATTAGTACCCGTGTTCACAATGGCTTTGATAGGGCCGCAGAGATAAAGAGGAAACGAATATTCCGTTATAAAAAATTGTTTAATTACGATATTAATTGTATTAAATTAACGTAATACTCATTCTTGCTATTTTTAACGAATTTTAAATATACTATGATTACGATAAACAAGTAGTTACTTAGGCCGGGCTTAAGCACACATATTATCCGTAAAGGCGGCCTACACGGAGATGGTGAATGCACAGATGAATATATTCACGGTGGCTAAATGTTCACGGAAAATTGTCTGACCGTGAACATAGTGAAATTATAAGCACCGTAATGTTTTCCACGTCTACAGTAGCAAAGTGTATTCATAGAAAATTGAACATCGCAGATTTCCAATGCAAACATAGGGGGGAAATATACACTGAATGTACATATATATTTTTACTAATTTAAAATAAAATTGCCATGTGTGCATTGAAATTAAAATGTGACGAGTAAGATACATGTACCTTAAGCCCCATCAGTATTATATGTCACTTGACACATATGCGAGTGCAAATGAGATGCAAACAAAAGGAACAAAACCTTTTAATCATATTATGCTGCTTAACATACCTATTTCAAACACTTGCCAATCGAACAATACAAAAAAATTATTTGTAATTATTTCACAAAGACACTTGAAAATTTGAATATGAAAAAATCAAGAATACAAAACCTTTTGATGGAATGGTCTGAGTCATTCTCACTGCACTTTCTTGTAAGGGTTCAAAATCAATGTATCTCTCTATTTCACCAAATGTCCTTTTCCATTTGGTACTTATTTGTTTTGCCATAATGTTGCTGGACTCACATACAAATAACTCTTCCAACACTGTAAGATTTGGTAATTTCTTTAAAGCTCTAGCTATTTCCTTTGTCTGTTCTTTTTTCTCCATGATGGTCTCTGGCAGAAGTAAGAGAGGTATAGCTAAGGATTTACATAATATTTTATCAGCACTCTCTACTGCCATTTTCACAGTGGGAACCAATTTAACTGCCTCTTTATTATTTGACTCACAAGTCACCAAAAATATGATTTTTTCACAAAGAAAGTCGTCTGGTGCCAAAACTTCTTCTGTATAGCATATGGGGTTTTTGGTGGCTGTTATTTGGCTCTTAAAATCACCTTTAAAAAATCAGAAAGTCAGTTAATATTAAACATTGTCAGGACTCAATAACAAGAGGCCAATAAGCCTTAACGGTCACCTGAGTATCATAGCCCATACACAAACTTGTTGAGAAGTCTCATATATGCATTTAATTTTCATTCTGGAATTAAAAAAATTTTAATATTGTAATGTAACCACTTCCCTGCCTGAAATCTTTCAAAAGGGATTACAAAATCTATAATTTTAGCAAAAAATTTAAAGATCATAATAGAGTGCATGACCTGATATAGAAAAGGTGCAAGACTCTGATAGAAAATAATTTTCCCATATTTGTTAACTTTCAAGATAGGTTTTATATGTATTATATGTTTTCATGGATTATGAAACCAAATCAAGGTGTCCATTCCCCCAACCCCCAGGGCAGACAGAAACTCTCCCTGTGGGCATTTAAACAGATAACTTTAAAGTGAACAGATATATTCTGAATATTTCATCCTATATCAACATGGCAACACAACCTGGTATTTATACCAAAATCATTTTACATGTACTCTTTATCAGTGATTTTGGTAAACTTAGCCAATTAGATGCAATACTTTACTATTAATGAGTCTATTTATTTATTTAAGTCTTCAAAAACTGTATTGTTTCAATAAATAAAAATACTTCCATAGCAGGCTTGGGGCGAATTACATTGTAAAGTAATGCATTACATTACCATTACTTCATGAATTTGGGCATTAAATTACCATATTATACTTGATTTTCTTGAAGTAATGCATTACATTACCATGAGTAAAGTAATGCATTACCATTACTTTGTTTTAAAAAAGTAAAGCTAATAAAGAGTTCTTGCAAATGTTTCAAATATAAAACACTATTTAACATATCTACAGGTTCATGCTCAGTATCAGGTTCAAATTCAATGACTACACAAGAGTCATTCTTTATTTGCTCAATATATAATCATCTTGTGGCATTATGAACAACATATTACATAAGTAAAATGATATTTATAGACATTTGGCATGATACAATGTAGGATAAGAAATAGAGACACAGAATTACATGCATAACAAAAAACAATTTATGGAATAATGTTGCGGTTATCAAAAGCTAAATAGAGATATTTCCCCAGATTACACAAATCTTTATAATTTTGGACACTTAATTGTATTAATTTATAAACAGATGGTTTTTCCCAGAGAGAGAGAGAGAGAGAGAGAGAGAGAGAGAGAATAAGTAAAATTATTTTCAAATGGGTTATAATATTGGAAGTGATATTGATTTTCATCATGGATGGACAGTGCATTCATTTAGCTTTTAAAGGTGCATGTCTGTCTCCTATTCTATTGGGACATAGCGAAGGGAAGGGGATTGGGGTGTTTAGCACTTCTTATAACAATAGATTGTTTTGATACTTAGATTATCCTGGGGGCATAGTGTGTTGTTGACACATTTCTTATTGAAGTGCAAACTAATTGGAGTAAATTGTTTAAATGATTAAAACCTCATAATAACAACACTCTTAAAGATGTTATGAAATTGTGCTGTTATATTTATTAATATTAACAATTCAAAAATGAATTTAAAAAATCTTTTTTAATAGTACAATTAAAACATTTTTATCTCAAGAATTATTTCTTTCTTCTTAAAAAACAAATTTAGTCAAATTTAATTTCAACTATTCATTTATTTATCACATTTTTAAAGTGAACATGCATAAATAAGCATAGTAATGCAAAGTAATGCCATGTAATGCCAGCATTACACTAGATTTTGGAAAGTAATGAATTACATTACCAATACTTGTAATGCTAATTTTGTGGCATATTACACATTACTAGCATTACTTTGAAAACATGTAATGCATTGCAATGCATTACCATTACATTTAGCATTACCCCAAGCCTGTTCCATAGCATAGTTTTTTTTATCTTTTATCATACAACTTCTTAATTACATTATATCTAACAATTAATAACTCCATTATGGAAAAGCAAAGGAAAATAACTCCATTATGAAGAAACAAGGGAAGATAACTTAATTTACCTTCACAATATCTTAATAACATTGATACACAGCTTCATTCTTTCTCTTTTCTAAATACACATTTATGTGAATTATCTCATTTCTTTCATTGAAATTCCTGAACAGAGTAAAATAACAAGACAAATATACCCCCTCCCAGCCATAACACTTGCCTTACATGTAGGTGGCATGAAATAATATTACCGGTAAAGATGTTTTTTTCTAAATTTGCAGTCAGTTTTTATTCTGTGTCAGTAGAACTTTTTTAAACATTCTTTTAACATTAACACTAAATGACCATGCTTTTGGTCACACCCTGCATTAAGAATCCCAACCCTTTACACTATATGAGCGTTTTGGCCCCACCCTAGATTCAGAACCCCTATCTCAAGGGACATGAAATTAAAAAATTTTGGTAGAGGACTTCATTATGAATTTAGTTTTCCCTACAGGTGCGTGGGAGTAGAGAAGATAATTTTTAAACATTATATGCAGTAAAACTATACATCCATTTTGGCCCCACCTAGAGTCAACACCCATTGTCTAGGGGACATAAAATTTACAATCTTAATAGAAGATTTAACACATTTTTACCATATGGCAACATTAACCCTGCCCTAAGGCCTAAACCCCTGTCCCAGGGTAAATGTATTCACAATTTAAGAAGAAGACTTCATTGACATCATAATCATGCATTTAGTTCTTAACAAATATATATAGGAGTAGAGAAGAAGATTTTCTAAGATATAATACATTTTTACTATATGGCCATATTGGCCCCACCCTAGATCCTGAACCCCTGGCCCAGGGGCCATGAATTTCACAATTTTGGTAGAGGGCTTCATGGACATCATAACCATGCATTCAGTTTTTTCCACACATACGTGGGAGTAGAGAAGAAGATTTTTGAAAATTTGGCTTTTTAGCATATTTGGCCCCGCCCGTGGCACCCTTGGGGTGGTAGAGCCATGAGTTTCACAATTTAGATTCTTCTGACCATAGAGATGCTTCACACAATAAAGGTAACATTTGGCCGTGTAGTTCTCAAGAAGTTAAAAATGTAAAATTGTTAATGCACGACACACCACGACGGACCAAACCAATTGCATTAGGTCACCTGAGTCACTCAGGTGACCTAAAAAGGAAGCAGTGCTGCTTCTTTTCATTTTGATATTGATGCACTGATCAGTTCATTGTAATGAAATGAATATTTGTTAATTTGTACCATAATCGATCTAAATTTTGAACTTAAGACTCAATCAATATTTCAAAAAGTGTATTACTAGTTAAAATGCTTCAAGAAAAGTTCAACGAAAAATTCAAAAGTTTGTTGGGATTTTCAATAAAAAATAACTGGTTTTTTTTTAATTTGAGACTCAGAAAAAATTGTAAGCTATGTAGCTACACCAATGAACTTGTTTGAATATGATACTTACTATACAATCCAAAGCTGTCATTCACAGGAAACATGACAGATGTACATGGACAAACCACCGCATCTACATTCAAGGATTCAGCATGACCTGCTATTAGATGAACTCTTATACTGCTAGAATCTCCATTTCTCATGAGCCAGCAACTTACCAATTTTGGTTCCAGAAACTCTTTGGATATTTTGCAATGATATTTTTCTTCTATTTCCCTTATATTAACTTGAGCCTCAACTTCTCTAAAAAGATCTGGATTTATGATTGCTCTTGTATCTGTTCTGTATGTTTGCTCCAGTCCTCTGCTCTTTTGCTTGCAAAATTTGCCATCCAGTAAATCTTTAAAGTCATCTACAATATCATCTGTTGCAAGTAAGATTCCTTCTGGATCTTCTATTGCAGTTTTTAATCCATCAAATAAATATTTTCCTTCCCATTTGTCTAAATATTGTTTAAAATCATCAGAAGAAATTTTCTTCATAAGAGCATCTGTGTAACAGATAGGAATTTCTTGTACAGAATCTTCCAAAACTTTTACTGCTTTATCTGTTTCAAAAGAATTCATAGCCATTAAATTCACACAGTTATCTGACTCTACTTCAAACAGTGCCTTGATATTTGATGTTGTCAATTTCCGCTTTATGTATTCTTCTGCTGGTTTCTGATTTAGCAAGAGTGCTTTTCTAGAGTAAAAGTATCTTCCTTCTGAATGGAGATCATTAAGGAACAGCCAATATTTTTCCTTTTCCTTGGGACCCCATATCTGAATGGCTTCTGCTTGCATTGGAGTGAATACAAATTTACATTTATCACTTTTATACAAACCCATTGCTTTTGTTAATTCATCTGCAACAGCTGATTTTACAGCTGCAAAGGAAATGGCTCCAACTTTTCTTTCAAATGTGAAATTTTTGTTTTCATGTTCTATTCTAAATTTTTGAAAATTTTCTGTTGTGAAATGGAAATATCTTGGTTCCTTAGGATGCACAGTCATACATATAAAAAATTCAACAACAACCTCTCTCACTTTTTCTTCATATTCTGGTGTTGTGTAGATACATCCTCTTGGCTTTATTAAGAAATAATCCAATTTTCTATCCTTTAGTTTTTGCTCAAAGTCAGAGGTACAATTTGAGTCCATTGCAACAAGTAGAGCCTTAACATTGGAATCTAAACCAATAGGCTTTAACAGTGATATAAATTCATGCACAGTTTTCTCAACTTCTATTTTCATTTCATCTGTGCATAAAGTCTCAAGATAAAATTTGAAGTCGTCTTTATTGTATCTAAATTCCCCATCAAAACTTGGATGCTTTTTCAAAAAAAAGTCCTTAAATTTTAGTTTCTTTAGCATCATTCCGTGATCATGTGAATCCACATTAATTCTTTGGATTGTTTTTTCTTTTCTATTCTCAACATGGACCTCTTTTCCTTCCTCTATAAAAGAAAATAAAATTTAGATGTCGTTCAAAGAATTAATGGCCATACATTCTTCATGCATTCAAGCTTTATAGAGATATGTAGTATGGAACGATTTATAATTTACAGCCAGATATCTGTATTTCAAATTCAAACTGTTCAACAAAACTTTGATGATCTTTCAAGTTAGATTCAATGATAAATCTAATATCTTTTACCTAGTACATAGGTTTTGAACAATACATGAATTTCTTTAATTTTCTAAATGTTAGAGTGATTGTGTGCATGATGGATGAGAAAAAACATGACATAAAACACTTGAGTGTTCTACCCAAGTCTTGTTATAATCTTCGGTCTGACAGCTGCACTACTACAGAACTATCTGATGCAGGGAATTGAGCCTCTCAAACCATCACTTTCCTACTCCTTAAAACTAAATCTTCATCCTTGAAGATCAACATTCAAGGTTTACAAATATATATTTACATTTGAAAATATGCTTCCTTATATAAACCTATAGAATAGCGAAAATGTTCCATTCTGTAAGAACGTTTTCGCGATGTCACAATGATATCTGCAAGCATAAAAACACTGTCATATTTATGATTCTGGACGGTTTGCCATTCCAAAATGTAAATATAAGTAATAAACAGCAATGTTAAAAAGTTCACCAGGATATGAACTTGGTTGGTACCTGATCAAATCTTTAAAGAAGCCCTTTGTGCTTCACAGGATTTGATCACGTGACCAACCACATTTATATCCCAATGAACTTTTTAAATTGTTGTTTATTTCTTTAAAAAAGATCCTTGGCAGAATTAATCAGTTTCAAGGGGTGGTCACAAAATCAGATGCATAACTGAGAAGAGAAAACATGACATGACAGAAAAGACTCAGCCTGATTCAAATCTATCCCCTGAATTCCAGTCAGGTGTTCTACTAATAAACCAATCTGTTTGCTGCAAGCAAATTACTGACAATTACAAAAGTAAAATTTTTTGTACTTTTAACAATATATATTAAACATGTTGGCTAATTAGATGAAGTTTTATAAAATACTAGACTTTGACCCGTGCGTGCACAGGTTGACTGCATATTATGTTGGGCATTTACAAAATATATATAGATATATCAAATTTGCACGCCATGTTGACATTCAGAACTCTGTGATTTTTTCATATTAAACGCACTGAGTTAAAGTTATCTCCCGTATTTTCTTTCATGAACAGACTGAATACCCGGTATATAGCAAATTTTTAATGAAAATTTATGCGTATTTGTATCATCGTTTTTGAGTTTATCCATGCAAATGTGATGTTGTGAAAACATAAACTAAAGAGTATCCCGTGATTTAGCATGGATGTAATGAGCATGCGCAAGATTGTAAACTCCGAAAAATTCAGACGATTTCTGGATTTTTTTAAAGGAATTTTCGCTGATTATTAATTAGCAAAGCCTGATTGAGAAAAAATAAAAACAAATTGGTAATCTCCAAGTACCAATGATGTTAAAAATATATAAAACAAAAGACAGTTCTCTTCTGATTTCTCGGTTCAAAGCCAAAAAATTCAAGTCTATTATTTTAATAAATTAGTAGTATAGATACCATCTCTTGCATCCATTTTTTGTTTTCCAACAACTTTTCCACGTGGCACCCATTTATCTCCCTCTGAAACAATTTTATATAAAATAATTTAATGACCCTTAAACATGTTTTAATATATTGTTTATAACTTTTTATTGCGTTTCTTAAAAACTTTCTTTTAATACATACCACCTGATGAAATTCCTCCACTTGCCATTATTAGGTACTGAACAAATCAGCTACAATTTGTTTCTACCACATTTCATTTTTACAAGTACCAGTATGCTAGCTATTGTTAAGTTATCTACTTGAACTTCATTGTGCTGTAAAATAAAAAGAGTAAAGCAATCTTAATCAATTTTAAAATCTCTTATTCATATTAACAAATACGGATACATGTACATGTTCTGTCATGTTATGTTAAATGTTATCAAGTTAAATGATATCACCTTGCAAACTCAGGTCTCAAGATCAATCAGTTTTATGGAGTCATATAAAAATATATAAAATATCTGATCAGTGTAGTGAAATATTCAAATAGATGGTGTATTAAAATATTATCAAAATTTTATCCAGATATTCTCATACTAATCATTGAGCCCCTTTTGTACCTGGATGATTCCTCGTAGTCATATTACATATTGAGCATTGCAGTTCTCAAGAAGATCAACTACCGGGTATTCATAAACAATTATGAATTATTAGATGCAATGATTCTTGCATGTAAGTTAAATACCATATACTATAACATACTGTAAATTCCTTATATAATGCGAGTACTTAATGCCGCGATCCCGCTGGTTTGTATCAAATCGCGAGAATATAAAATCGCGAACGTTGGACTTTCCTCCTTATTTCTTATAGTTTTCAACTCCCAAAAAATAATGGCGGGATTTAAAAATCTGCGAAGGATGCTTCTCGCGATTTTAAGTGGAAATTAATTCTTTGCGTTTAATTAGGAATTTACAGTATTAGTTTTTAAGAATAATCAAATTTCTGTCCTATTAAAAATTCAACCCCAACCCCCAAATTGTGGCTTCATTCTACCCCAGGGGATCATGATTTGAACAAGAGGCAACATGACTTACCTGAACAACAGTTACTTGTATCATTCTATATGGGTTTTTTTATTTTTCCTTCATATTTCTATGTTAAATTTTTAACCTCCCTTGGGGCCCCAGTAATAATTAGTCCAGTGGTTACGATTTTAACAAGTTAATAGATTATTTGAGGATGTTTGCATAGTAATATCACAAATTGGAGCATTGAAGTTTGCTAACTTCGCCTGCCAGCCGAGAGGTACTGCCTATGAATATTTGTTGAAAATATCTACCAAACTAGATCTACCAGTAACAACAGTGACCTAATGTCGTAGCCCAATAATTCCCTGCACTGAATATCTGCATGTCATGCTCATGGAATTATGTTTAATGGGTAGATTAGGTCAATTTTCACCGTCTAGTTGCAAGTTTTTGAACTGATCCATTTTCAGTAAATGGAAGTGATGTTTTCTTTTGTGTGAACAGTTTTCATAATCCATTTGTAAATCCTGAATTGATATATGTGAAATTGATCTGCAAAACAACAACTTCCTATCTTGAAAACTGTAGGAGGAGTTATCAGTACAATTGGGGTACTCTGAGGCTGTATATTAATTATTAATATAATGCAAATAAATAACCAAGTTCAACAGCTGATATTTTTTTCATAAATCATTAAAAATCAAAATCAAAGTATTGAATATGCACATCTCTAATATATGTACAATTGATCTGCAAAACAACAACTTCCTATCTTGAAAATTGTAAGAGGAGTTATATCTGTACATTTAGGGGTACCCTTTTGACAGCCGCAATTTTAACCATTTCAATAACTGGATTTTTCCATTGGAAAACCCGGTTAATAAAATTACCAGGATCACAAACCCAATCCCAATCAACATTTATTAATTAATAATAAATTACCCAAACCCGAAATACACAACTAAAGGGAGAAAAATTCAGAAAATCCAAGCTTTCTTTATCTATACACATCATGTTTTTACCTGAAAAAATTCAGGGGTTTCTGGAAAATGTTGAAATCTTTCCTCAATTCAAAAGTGCTGGGGACACTTCACACAATGTTTCAATCTTATCATCCGGGGTACTGTAATGTCGTTTGCAAAACAAAATCCCCGTCGACTTTTGTTTTACAATGTTATTAGTCCTGACACACTAGAGGGCTGTTTTAAAACAGAAATCTTGGGATTTTGTCATTCTAATGAATGAACATCGTTTAAACCCTGGTGTAATTTCTGAATATTGAATTATCTTGGGAGTTGGGACAGAGCAGACCTTCCGAAACCGAAAGTAGACAAGTACACACAACTATCACAAGTGCTAGATGTATCAGCAATAGGAGTTCTTTTTAGATCACAGAAAAGAAAAGACTTAAAATATACATTAATTTCTTACATGTCGTCATGTCATTTCAGTATGTCCGTGCAATATTTTTGCATGGGCATTCCCTTTGCTGTCTTCTAAGAAAGTTGTAAAATGAAAGTCTTCATTCTATTGGACAAATCAAGGTAAGTGTAAAACTAGAGCTCGGGCCAATGTTTTATCAGGTCTAGGCAACCTCCGTTTTTGGAGGATAGATTTTATCCTCCGTTTTTGGAGGATAGATGTATGCGCCCCCTGGTGGATCTTTTCAGATGAAGGGCAATTAACTCTGTTTTTACAAAGGGAGTTAACTATGAATAAAATATAATTATTATACTATAAAAATATCACCTTATTTAGCTATTGATAATTATAATTATTGATAACATTTAATAAATATTTAAGTTTAAATAATTGCAGGGCTGATTTTAAAGAAAAATATCTTATGTGAAGACTCTCACATTTTTTTTCAATATTCTGGATAATTGATATCTATAAATGGTATCATTTTGATTAATAAAATTTAACAATGTCTTTTTGTGTGAAGGGATTAAATTTAAATGATACTTAATAACATGTGAATTAATTAGAATAAGAGCTACAAAGTTCCTAAGGTATATGCAAACATTTACTTTGTACATGTACAATATAGCAGATCAAGATATCTATATATTGTGTGTCTCTAAACGTGAATGAACTCATTAATGTTTTAATGAGTAATAAACATCACTATTTTGTGATTTTTATTAAATGAAACATGTAAATAGTCTATGTCATTTGTAAAACTGAACACAGGAAGTACACACTTTCAAAGCATATTGTGAAAATACTATACATAGAATTTCAAATCGCCACATACAATCATTAGTTTATTCCCTTAACTTTAATTCCCATATGGTCTGGTGCTTGCATTTTCTCATTAAAGATATGCACGAAGCCTTTGAAATATACCCATGCTATCCTCCAAAAATGGAGGATAATTTCACCCACAATGCAAAGTGACTTTCCATATATGGTAAAAATCAGCAGCCATCTTGAAATTGAGCTATCCTCCAAAAACGGAGGTTGCCTAGACCTGTTTATAGCGCATTTGGTTACGAAATGAAACAAAAATATTCACAACTAACAAAATTTGATACATATTGTCAAAACTAAGGAACCAATATTAAGTATTTAATACGAATATTTCATTGGCACAAACACACGTAAAATTACAGGCCTACCACAGGCGCAAGTAGGAGCCAGGCAGTACTGAACCTATTATATACAAAGTAAACACTATTACAATATTTACAGAGGTATTCCAACACGGCCTGGCTTCCCCGATTTCGGTCTGAGAAAAAATCGGATGGACGTCAATCAGAATTTTTTTTCAGACCGGGAGCCACAGACCTGCAGCTTTGCAGCTTAATTACAGGTGTTCCCGCGGCGTCATGCGTATTCCTGGGCGTTTAATCAGACTAGCTGTTGGGAATGAAACAGAACACAAACGTTTTTCTTACATACATGGACGGTGCCGTGCGTGTACACATATTGTACTTCAAAAGAATACCGACGTCTATCAAGAATGACTCCTGATTTTGTGAAAATTGCAAATATGTAATATGAGGCTCAGTAGTACAAGCTAGACAAGCTGCACCTAGCATTTTTTTTTTTCATTGGGGTGGAGGCTTACCCGAAATCTTGACAAAAAATTTCACCATTCTTCTATTTACAAACCCTTAATACGCGAGAAGGTGATGCAGGAGACAGTCATTATAAAATGCTATATATATGTAAAATTGTCGTTTTCTCTGTGTATTTTAACATGCCGAGTTCCTAAAATGTGGGTGGGACAGTCCAGTCCACATTTTTCTACATGTAAATTTAATAAGAAAGTGTCCGTTATCAATTTTTTTTTAAAAAAAAGGGGGGGATGCCAGCAAGAATTTTGATATCTGAGAAATTTAAACATCATTGCTAGTATATGTATATTTAACCATTCAGTACATGTTAAAACCGCGCCAAATGTATTATGGTATGTTATTAGACTCATAACCTACGTTTACATCATTTAATCTCTGAATAACTGTTAACAAACTGATTTAATAATTTTAATGTGATATATAGAACCATTTTAACAAGACCTTAATTGGTCTTTCGGTTCTAAAGAAAATCTGTGTCGTAAAATGTGATCAAAGTCAAACTGAGTTTGTCACAGAAATAAAATGCCAGCTCACTTCTAATCAGGTTCCGGAAACCCATCTGTTTTTATTTTTGAGGTCCTCAATAATAAAAACAGAAAGGATCGGAGACCTTTGTATTTTTTGGTGTGTTTTCCTTTATTTTTTTTCTTTCAAGATTTCGGGTATTTTTTAATTGCCTCTTTCAAGAGACACGGTTATGCACAAACCCATAATTTACCAAATATCGAATTCTTCACGATTTTCACATTATTCACACATCATATGAAAAGATGAACTTCTTAGAAACTATACAGTGTTCGGCGGTCTTTCAGTGAAACCTGACATGAATGATCGAATATCCCTTACTCCAGACATCGATTTACCTCAATATTAAATTCTTTTCTCAGTGTGTCAATCCAAGGACGTATATATGTCTCTGGTCAATAACACTGTAACTATTTTTAGACAGCAATCACAATCACGTGGACGTATATATGCCTCTGGTCAATCACACTGTAACTATTTTTAGACAGCAATCACAATCCATGGTACGTAACTACTCAAATCAATGTCTACAACTGTTTGTTTAGATGTGTCAGTAATATTCGGATGATTTTTTTAACGGCGTGTAAACTGATAGGTGATGACTTATAACAAGAAACAAGACAAGAAACCTACCGTATGATAAAATGCAGTATATGCCTATTTCTTCTTATTTCCGTTGTCGGTCAAGTAAAACATCTTTTTTGAGTCTTAAAAAACGATATGCTACCTGTAATGTTACATGTTGTAAAATTGCATTATTTTGTAAAGAATTAATTAATAATTAAACAAAATTTACATTTTTTATTTTAAAAACATCACAATTGTAGAATAATACGATATATTTTATATAACAAACGTTGCAGAAAACGCTAAAAGAGGCTACCCCCCCCCCCCCCCCCCCCCCGACGCTTATATATTACTCATTTTACACTATTCTTATGTCGACAACAACGCCCTCTAGCAGGAACCGGCATACTTGCCACGTTTGATTGTGAATCCGAAGTGGAGAAGTGGAAGACCAAAAAATGTTGCGATTTTCCTTGTTTATTGCGATTTGCGTTTGTTCCGTTTTAGCCAACAAAAGAACGCTTGTTTTAGTCGATAACTGGTCAATCAGAGAAACCCATTCTGTGTTTTTCAGAACTCTAAGAGGTGAGTTGCTAACGTCCCGATGCAACGATGCTTGCACAGTCACGCCTACATTTTCATTGTAACAACTAATCTGCAACATCTTAACGATGCCAAAAAAAACCCAAGTTAATAACAATATAAATCATAGTGATCAAAATGTTATTTTGCAAAACTCCTCGCCTTTGGAGGGGGTGGGGACTAAAACGAGACTGCAGTGAACCCTAGAGAACTCTGGGGGATTTTTTCATTAAAAGGGCTTATAAATGCTTTGATATTATGTATCTGTTCGGTTACATGCTATACTACATATATGATATCATTAAAATTGATTTTAAACTAATGAAAGGCAAATTCCCGAAGGAAATACATTTGGCGTAATTGTTAAACTCCGATCCCGATCTAATGTCATTTAGACATGCGTATCAAGCAAAATTACATGTTTTTACAGTTAAGTCTCAGGCACCTGACGTTATATATTTTTCTCAAAATAAAAATAAATACCGTATTTTAATAATAGGCAGGGTTGTCTCTAAGACCCGGGGGCATTTCAAACACAATCTAGCTATAAGCTAGACCCATATGGAGGGTAATCGTGTTCAAAAATCCAGACATGTAAACTTGTAAATCCGAATATGCAATCGTGTTGATGTGTGAGCCCGAGTATGAATATGTGTAATTCTGATCGTGTAACCTATAAAACTCGGGCATAAACACGTGTAAGATTTGACTCGGTTCCTTCGCATGATGCACATTTTGCAACTTTATTGTTTACATACGTTGATTAAACCCTCAACTTTCCACACTTTCAATTCGTAGTTTCTGCATTTGTAACTTCAGGCTCGGCAATAGCACATCTGACATGATACAAATTGACAAATGTAAAGTCTACAAGTTTGTTGAATTTTGACATGACCTTATATGGCAACTGCCTTGCTTCGGGAAAAGGCATGCCGTAACCGCCGGAATGAACAAAAAAATAAACAGAATATTCAGATTAACTGTTGCAATAAGCTTTTAATAAATGACACCTTTTCTATCGAAAACACCGGTATTATTTTTAGAAAAAAAATTTAAGGTATGATTGAAACTGGACCAAACAGGAAGAGGTTCATGTAGAAAAAAAATCGTTGCTGATGTGACGAATGTGCTAATTTCCGTAATATAAATCTGGTATTATAAAAGGAAATGCCTAATATCTTATTTCTCTAAAAAAAATTGACGTGATATTTAAACTGGAATATAAGTAAATGTGTACTCTTTTCTAGAAATGATACGGATCAAGGTCTTGTCACAACTTTGTGGTAGCGATGTGGATGCATTTGGAGATATTTTCTTAATTCAGCTGAGGCCTATACTTTCACAATTTGTTGCATGTACTCTAATAACATATGGGTCGGAAGCAAATTGAAAGAGGGGGGGGGGGGGGGGCTAAACTAATCATAAAAAATATTAACAAGAATTCCCATAATCATAAAAATTATAATCCGTAGGGGAAGGTATACCAATAACTCCAATCTTACCTGCCCAATTTTCCCCCCAAATCATAAAATTCCTAATCCGGGGGGGGGGGGGGGGGAGTACTAGTATACCTACTGTGACTCTAATTTTCAATATCACAATTAAAATTTCATTATCTATAAGGTCTTTTACGGAACAATTTTGTTTGTTGCGAGAAAAAAGGGGGGGGGGGGGGTGAATCCCCCGTGTTGCTATGTTGTTCCTAATGGTTAGGTCTAACTTGGCAAAAAAACTAGAGCCCTCCCCCCCCCCCCCCCCCCCCCCCCCCCTCTCCACCGGTTCCGACGTCTATGAATAAAATTGCGTATATATCTTTATACACGTGTATTCAAACAAAGTCATTAAATGTAAAAAAAAAAAAAAAAATCAGTTCAAAGAGGATATCTAAAGCCGATCGAATTCTTTACTAGCATCTTTTATACATTATCTTGATAAAATTAACCAATCTCAGAATTAAATTTTCCGAAAAATAATACTCTATGAAATGTTGATATCCAAAGATAATATAATTATAGGCCTAGTACCTAATATTTTTTTTTATTTATTCCGTCCCTATTCCGGCGATTACGGCATGCCTTTACCTGCGGCTAGCCTTTTTCTATCAGTGACGTCACTGTTTCCATATAAGATCATGTCAAAATTCGACAAACTTGTAGACTTTACATTTGTCAATTTGTATCATGTCAGATCGTCACTCAGATGTGCTATTGTCGAGCCTGAAGTTACAAATGCAGAAACTACGGATTGAAAGTGTGCAAAGTTGAAGGTTTAATTAACTTATGTAAACAATAAAGTTGCAAAATGTGCATCATGTGAAGGAACTGAGTCAAATCTTATACATGTTTATGCCCGAGTTTTATAGGTTACACGATCAGAATTACACATATTCATACTCAGGCTCACACATCAACACGATTGAATATTCGGATTTACAAGTTTACATGTCTGGATTTTTTTAACACAATTACCCTCCATAGACCCATAGACCCCCTTCTACTTTTTTATTTCTTCCTTCTACTTCAATTTTTAGAGAAAACCCTGAATAGGGTATTTATTATGAAAAAAATATATAACATCAGGTACCTGTGAGTAAAGTTTACCTCATGCCATTGGTATAATGCACGTAAAAACACAACATAATATATATTAACACATTTCAATGTAAAACAATTAAGTGCCAAGACACCTTACGTAAGAGATTTATTTATAAGGATCATTTTCTGTTGTTATAAATATAACATTATTATAGTACAGGAAATAATCAAGCTATGTGACTATATAGCACAAGTTTTTGTGTGCTGTAAAACGGTAAATTGCAACTCTTTATCACGTAAGAAACTATAGCTCCCAGATCGTGTATCCAATTTTTTCAGACCTTCAGATTCATTTAGATCTATGGCGTATTATTGGACATGGGGTTTTAAAAAATTTTAGTCTACCGGTAAATCTTGAAGAAACATTGCTGGGGTGGAAAAATACTAAAATGAGAATGTTGCCTAACATTGGACATGTCATTTCGTATTGATTAAGATTATGATCAATCAAAATTATGTCCACTTAGTAAGAAAAAAATTCTTTCAAGTTTGAATAAAGTTCATTCAGTTTCTAAAGTATTGTGATATCACAGATCGAGGTTTCGAGCTGACGTTCAAGACTGCAGATGACTCCAGCCTGGCCTTGGTGAAATATGGAGAGTTTCTGTATGACAATCTGATTTTGTTCTCCCCATCTGTAGAAGGTAATGAAATTCAATTATTTCTTGTTTTTTACTTTGAATAAATATCCATGAATTTGATTTTCTTGTGTTTTTTTTTTCATGATGTGAAGTAGTTCAGTAAGTTGAAATATTTAAAACGCCAAGAGCATAGTATTTGAATCTAGAATTTTATATTTTTGAATAGTAATTGAATGTGTTATTCCCCTTTGTAGAGTTTGGAGGATCTCTTGATGTTGCTGCTATAACCAACTTTATTGATGGAGGTGGAAATGTTTTGGTTGCAGCTAGCTCAGATATTGGTATGCCTATACTGTCCACTAGCTCGATACAAATAAACAAACATCAATTTATTTGTAAATGGATGCAATTATTGACATTAAAAAAGTACAAACGTCAAGCTAATGCTCTACACAATGTTTCTCAATGAAAGTGGCATGAAATTACTTAGCAATTCTGCTACATATGATGAATGATGATTGAGTGCTTTATGACACATTTTATAAAAAAAGAGGGTAGTTCATTGTCTATAATTGTAATAAAAATTTTAAAAAATGATGTAAGTTTACTTTACATATATGAGCAAAGTATCTGAGTATTTCCATTTAATACAGGGGACCCCATTCGTGAGTTGGCTACAGAGTGTGGTGTGGAGTTTGACTATGAAAAAACCGCTGTAATTGATCATCTCAACTATGACATCAAAGACCAAGGAAAGGTAATAAAACCAAATTGCCTGATGGTTTTGCTTCATAAAAAAGTGTGTATTTTTAATGAAAAAGAGTAATGTGTATGCATTAATGATTACTTCATTTACAGCACACAATGATCATTGCTGACTCCAAAAATCTGCTGGACGCTCCCTTGATTGTCGGCTCCAAAAACATCAACCCCCTGCTGTACCGCGGAGTTGGGTAGGTTTTCAAACTTTTTTGATTGGTTTGTGGAAGGAAAACTTGAATTTGTCTGAATCGACCAAATTGTAAGAGGAGTCTAAGTGTAAAAAACTAGATAATCTTATTTTTCAATGTAATTCGTAAACACAATGCAATACCCAGACAGCGTTTTACAGAGTTCTCAACAAGGTTTTTAAGCATTCTTGATGGGTTTGTTTAAAATAAAAAATTCAGTTGGTAAAATATGTTTATAACAGTAGAAGTTTATTGCTGATTTGTCTTGTGTGATAACAGAATGGTGGCTGATCCAGAGAACCCCCTTGTGTTGAGTGTTCTCCATGCCTCCTCCACTGCTTATTCTTTCTCCCCAGACAAAGCTATTGATGATGTAAGTAATACATAAAGCGTGTTAATTACTGGAAAAATGTAATTTTTTGTTATTTTCATAATTACAAAATATTATGCATCTAGAAATCCTATTGATTATTGTATACTGTAAAGAAGTTTTGTAATCATAAATGCAGACAAAAAAAGTTCCCAGATTTACTCCAGTTTTGCAAATTTGCTGTAAGGAAAAAAAAAAAACAAATGTGTTGTGTTAAAACACTTATAGAATGAGATTTCCATGATTTCAGTATCCTCATGCTGTTGGCAAAAACACACTGCTCGTAGCTGCCCTGCAGGCCAGAAATAATGCAAGAGTTGTCTTCCTTGGCTCCCTGGACTTCTTCAGTGATGAGTTCTTTACTTTCAGTGTCCAGAGTGGAATGTCCAACAAACAGTATGTGGTGTCTGTTCTTTATATGCTCCCATTAACTATCAACGCTTTATTTTCTTTTGGCATATCTCAATTATTTTGTTGCTTTCAGTTTGAAAATGTCAAAAAATGAAAATGAAGCATTAAAAGTTAATGGAAGTGCTCTTTTGTTCAGTAAATTTTGTCCTTTTACATGCTGAAAATTAATTCAATTGAAAGAAGTTATATTTTATGTAGCTAACAAATCTCTTTTAGTTATAAATTGTTCATTAAGATTTATTTCATGCTATATATACTCACTTGTTTGTTTCTTTCCTCTTCAGATTCCCAAAATCTGGTAATGAGGATCTGGCTCTGAGTTTGACCCAGTGGGTGTTCAAGGAGAAGGGTGTGCTCCGTGTGGGAGCAGTCAAACACAATAAGCAGGGAGAGAAGGAACCACCCCAGGCTTACACTGTCTTTGATATGGTGGTAAGTACAAGTGTACCGACAGAACCACAGTTCACTCAGTTTCAAGTAGAAAATATGGGGGTATATATTTTACCAAACTTGAAACCATTGCTAGATTTTACAAGGGTATGTTTGTTGAATATTTGAAGCTCGAATTATCTTTTTCTTTTGGGTCCCCAAAGAAGAATTAAGGTTTGTATAAAAACAAAAAAAGTTAATGAGTTCAAGATTCTGTAAAATGACTTTATTTTGAAGGACTACTCCATTGAAATTGAAGAACTGAAGGACGGCAAGTGGAAACCATTCAGTGGTCAAGATGTGCAGCTTGAATTTGTCCGTATCGACCCATTTGTGAGAACAACTCTCAAGAACTCTAGTAAATATTTACATTTCTTTGGGCACTATCAGTAAAATAATGCAATGATCTATCGGGAATTATAACTATAAGTGAAGCAAACATCAATATGAAGTGTTTATAGCTTGACCAGAGCTTTTCAATTGTGAATAGCATTGTAACAGAAGCTTATTTTATACATTTTAATTTTGCAGATGGTAAATTCCACATAACCTTCAAATTACCAGACGTTTATGGAGTCTACAAGTTCCAGGTGGATTACAACAGAGTGGGCTACACACACCTGTACAGTACAACACAGGTAAATTAAAAAAAAAAAACAACTCACATGTTATTGTAATAAATAATTTCATGCCTATAGCATGGGTCCTTCTCATTTCCTGAGTAATAAAACATATAAATGTATCTAATATAGATTATACAAATTACTTCCACTATGGATCAAAATTGATCATTTCAGCACCTTGCTTTGTTCTTGTTTTATGGAAGTTAGTAAATTTTTATGTAGTTTCATGGCAATGGTCAAAAATGCTTTCACAGAATTGTTGGTATTTTTTTTTCACTGATATAGATCCTGATGTTGAGTTTTTATTCAGTTGAGTGACAAACTCGTAAATGTTTTCTGTTGCTCTCTTCCAGGTATCGGTGAGACCTCTACAGCACACACAGTACGAGAGGTTCATTTACTCGGCCTACCCCTACTATACCAGCGCTTTCTCCATGATGGTCGGAGTCTGTGTATTCAGTCTGGTGTTCCTACACTTTAAAGAAGAACCCAAAGAAAAGAAAGAATAACCTCAGCATGACAGAAGTAACATCTAAACAACTACTTTAAAGCTTTATTTTTGTACATTTTGTTGAATCTTTGTGTGAATATTTTGTGAACATTCATAAAGTTTGGGGTAAAAACAAGATTCATTTTCAGACTTAAGTTTTCGTTTCAAGATCATGATTGTACATGTACATTTTATAACATCAGTAAAAGAATGAAAGTTGTGGAAGTAAATGTTGTGATGCATTTTGGAATGATTAAAAGATCATGTTTAGGTACTTTTTTAATGAAAATAATAAAATATTCCATTTTTGTTTAGAAGTGTTTCTTTTTTAAAACATGGCTACCAGGCATCAAGTTGCAGGGTATAGTATGTTTTTGACCACCCTGTCATTCAGTCAGTCCTATTTTGTTTTTTGTTATTAAAGCTCTTTTAAGTTCCATGAAACTTTGTAGATAATAAAGGGCACAATTTGTATATGTGCATGCTAACAGGAAAGGAGAAGCCTGTCAAAATCCCCGAAACTTGGATATTTTAATGACGTGTAAATCTTGTGTAAAGAAATCTTACATTTGAAGTTGTGAATCTGAAGGGCTTTAAATATTTCCAAAATTATTCTATTTTATCAAAAAAACATTAAAGAAATTGTTTTATCTTTAATGAAGTAAAGCACAGACATGAAAATGCCCAAGATGATTCGAACGCATACTCTCAGCTGAGAGTAAGTACATGTATCTACGATCCACATCACAACACATAACAACCTCTGTGAATAACTTTGTTTGAAAATTGTAAATGGAGTTTGAAGCTTTTGTGAAAACCACGAATTTTGACCCATACTGAGTCTAGACTCAACTTTAAATAATCAATGATAAAGAATTAAAATTAAGCCTTTTAATAAAAGTCTTAAAGGAATTAAATTTCATAAAGGAGAAAAGTATTGCCTACAGGAATCGGTTGCAGACCATCTTGCCAAAGATGACGATCCGCTCCTCTACTCTCTTTGGTGAAAAGAGTAAAGGAGTGGATCGTCACCCTTGGCTAGCGGAGATGGTTTCAGACAGGTACCGGGTAGTTGTCTTATAAGAAATTAAGATTTCCTACCGGATTTTAAAATCCTAAGGGGGTTTTGTTCAAATCCTATCAGAATTTAAACTCCTGCAGGAAATTTTTTTTTTTATTCCGGTAGGAGATTCCAAATATATCCTGTAGGAAAAAAGAGAACTGTTTTCCTGTTGGAGTTCATTTTTTAAATATTTCACCGGACAGGTGAGATACATTGATATCAAAGGTAGTTAAAAACTCATTAAGCAATGGTCTATCATATGGCGTATTTGAATCGATGCATGCATCTTAAACAGGTGCAAAATGCTTCCTTTTCAATTGCATAATTATCCGGCACAGTGTTTCAAGTTTCATTTTATTTCTCCAAATGAGGGGTGTATAACGCATTGTACGCACCTGTCCTTTTGATTTTATTTTTGGAATTTTTATTCTTTTGAACATAAAAATTTTGGCCATATATTGAATGTATTAATGAACGTATTCTTAGCTCAACTCCTCTTAAACCGCTGTTCAGAATTAGATAACAATTTGTTGATGATAAGAAGGACACAACAATATTTTTTTTTAAACTTGAGAGGAAGAATTGTATTGCAATGCTGAAAACGCAGGCATTGTTTGTAACAGTATGCTTAATCATTTTAAACAATTACGGTTTGAAATTACGGATACAGGGGCTTGATTTGGTGACCTTTAATATGGCCTCGAAATGATAGGAGAAATTGAGATATTGCTTATAGTTATTAAGTACACTGTATGAAAAAAGTGTCTGTGGCAGAAAACTATGTTTCAAACAAAAAAAATTCAACTGTTTTCTCCTTTTAAAATTTTTACCGTCTAAAATATTAACAAGAAAACACGCCTCTAGGATGATAAAAAATCTTGTTTATTGCATAATAGATTGCACAAATTACAAAATTGGACATGAAAATACTTATAGTCATCATTGGACTAGAACAAAGAGATTCGTTGACTGTTGACGATATTAAAACTGAGATAATATATGCATGATGTAACAACATGGTTCGGTATAATGCAAAAAAGCTTTATGCTAATCAGTTGCTAAAAAAACAATGTATTTAAATTCTTAGAATTCCCTGATTATTTATCAAAAGCACATAACAACTGCTCGTCACAAAAACTTGTTCTATCTACATTCAGTTTATATACAAATCGATGATGTCTATCATTCGCTCTTGCACAACCTTTAACAAGATATGAAAACAAACAAAATAGTGATTCGCAACATGTACATGTATTCCATCTCCAACGTTAAAAAAAAGGAAACAAAAACAAATGCAATTTTGTTCGTACGTTCTATGTTAAATGCATAGGTACAATGGGGATGTTTTCATAGAAAGAACACGGGTTCACACTAAACACTTTAAACAAATACGTTTTGAACTTTTTGGTAGACCATTATGCTGTTTCAAGTAAATAAACGATTATTTTCAACGAATTAAAATTGATTCCCTTGGAATGACTTCTGGATCTGTTTAGTGTGAAAACCGATTTTAGAGGAATGTTTCTCAAATGCGGAGATTCAGCCCAGTGAATTGGGTCAGTGCTGCAGCATAATTTTTGTGTTTTTTAAGTAAAAAAGAGAAATACTTATAAAGTATTGGATTCTGATCGTAGAAGCAGACGACAAACACAATACACCGGGCTGGTCCCGCGCGGGAGAGAAGAAGAAAAAAACTTTCTATCTATCCTCCTTAATACCAGCATAGGGTTTGTTTCTATAGTAACATTTCATGACAACCACGATAACCAGGAAAACGCAACATATACAAGCGGCTACCACAATTCCCATGATGTAGTTCTTTCTCCAGGCAGATTCCAGATCCGGGGGTTGGTATTCTGCAAAATAGCAGTTTCAGTTAGCGAGAG
The DNA here is from genome assembly GCF_902806645.1 of Magallana gigas. Taxonomy (NCBI): domain Eukaryota; kingdom Metazoa; phylum Mollusca; class Bivalvia; order Ostreida; family Ostreidae; genus Magallana; species Magallana gigas. The sequence goes on from NC_047564.1 coordinate 31,825,346, forward strand.
AAAAATGGACCCCTAACATGCATGGTCTTTTGCAATTATAAAGCAGTTTGTAAACTAGTATCATGCATATCTTATCTGTATAATAATAATTTATCAAACATGTATGAAGCGTCATCATTTTGAAATATTTCATTATCATGCAAGATTTCAATTGCGGAAGTGATCACCAATCGTAGTTAGGAAAATATCCTATAACCTAAGCTTCTAAAATTCTCGTATTTTGCAAGAAAAGCAAGATAGTTAATTATGCTGAAGCAATCTTCTTCGAGCAATCTGGAGTATTTTCTTGAAATTCATTGGACAATTTTTTTAGTTGAATCTGGCAGTTTGCCTACTTTTGCAAATAATCTTGTTATTTCTATTTAAAATACAAGTATTGAAGCAGCAAATAAAAAAATGTAGTATCATGCAATTTAGTCTTATAGCTAATTAAATAGATTTACCAAACTGCATGTTCATGTGCAATCAAGATTATATCAAAGATTTTTAGTGACTCAAAAGTCAAAATATCATTTATCTATTAGGACATGCATCGTTTTTAGAACAAGTAGCTGGTATCAAGCGTTCGTGCATACATACACTAAACAACGAACAAGTTTTGGTATAGAAAACAAAATGAATAAAAGAAAAAAAAATTGGAACTCTGTTATTAAGAAAAAGCGTTTTGTTAATAATAAGTTCATATTTATTTTGTTGCGCTCTGCAAGTTCCTGTATGATGGGTTGTTGCGCGCGTACAGTTTGACCGTGCACATCACAATGAGAAACACCGTGCATATGCACGCTGCCACGGCCACTCCCATAATGTAGTTCATGCGCCATCCTTCTTCCAGATCCGGACCCTTATAGTCTAACAGAAAAAAGGTAAGAAAAAGAAGAGGTACATCAGATCAAGAAGTCAACCATTCATGTTCTCCGTGAAAAAGTTGCCTCAGTGTGACCCTGATTTGATGCGGTCGTGGAGAAGCAAGAAAATCTTTCAAAAGCAAAGAAGCGACGTAAGTCCTTTAGCACGGGAGAGGGATATATACAATGTAGGTGAGGTGGGATTTTCGTGTTGGGGTTGGGAGATAGAGTTGCATATCCTATGGGGTCCAAAATTGCAAAGAAATTTAACTATTTTTCCCCCTTTCATCAGAAAGACTGTATACAGTTTTAGGGAAGAGAGGTACAAAAGTCAAACATCGCAAGTCTTTACCGGGGGGGGGGGGGGGGGGGGGGGGTCATGCTTTATTGTGCATTTGCTTGAAAGATCAAATAGTTTCAATTTTAGCTGTGGAATGCACCAATAAAACAAGAGAGTTTAGCGAGAACATTAACTACATGTTTAATATTTCGCGCACAATAAGCATAACTTTTACTCGTTTACTTTAACCCTGATTTTTACTTTTCAATTGCATGATATATACATATAGATATATGATATACATTGTGCGCGTTACATTGTTATGCAACAGTTTATAATTATATCGGTACATTGTGCATATAAATAGATATACGTGGTTATATGTTGAATGAATATATTGATATAAATGCATATGTATATTGGTTAAAAATTGAATTAGTATTGCATATTTATAAAACACTCATGTTAGCAACCAATTGTGAATTTATTGTCTTAAGGAATATATAAATGTTTCCTTAAGAAAAAAAATCGGACGGAGCTCAAAATATTGCTTGTGCAGACTGGAGAAGCTAACCTAAAATTCTACACGCAGTTTCTACTATCGATATTTTTATCACAGTTGTGCGTCCATGCATTTTGTTTTAGCTTAAATTAAAAAAAATTATGATATTGGGGTGTGGTTTGAAATCATAACCATTTTTAGTTAGCTACCATGTAAGATTCACAGATAAGGTTTCTGGGATAGCGTTTTTAGGAATTTGGTTGTACATGTATAAGAGGAAGAAAATATATTATTAAAGAACAACTATAAATACATGCAATGCGAAAACCCCTTACCATCCTCTACATATTCAACAATAAGTTTCTCCTTGTTGTCGAAGCACTGGGTATATACAGTGATGTTGAATCCGTATTCCCGCTCCTCTTTCGGGACATCGGGCTTCTCTGTCACCTCCACACGCAGTGCAGGGGCCTGGGTGCAGAATTTAGCTCCTTTAGGCTTCATGTAGCAGCTCAGTTCCTGAAAGGTTGAATTTAAAAAGGGGCCATTTTTAACATTAATTTCAATGTAACCATAATTTATGGTTACATTGAAATAAATGTTATAACGGGCTTTGCACCTGTGCATGTATTTAAAAAATCTTTACTTAGAGGTTTAACTCAATACACAAGGGATGTCTTTTTTATACCTGTGTGCTGTCTGGAGTTTTATCGAAATATTTTCCAGTAAATGCCACTTTGGCTTGGCATGATCCCATACGAGAATCGTCGATGCGCGCGCATATTCCTGGATAAGGACACTTGGTGTTGATGTTATCAATCCTGTTAACTAGGAATCCACAGATTCCGAATTCGGTCTTTCCATTAGTGGTCAACTGGATCTGAGATCCACTGGAGAGCTTGGTGGATTTTCCACATTCATTGTTTACTGAGTCGTCCAAAGACACTGCAAGAATATATAATATATGAAGCCATGTAAATGTTACGTGTGCGACGCAGCATGACTCTTTAATGCAGTGACGAGGCGGTCGGGATGATTGTGAGGGGAGGGGGTACTGTACATTGCATTACGATTTTTTCCTGGGGGTAATTTTGTGGTGTTGAAAGGGTTGGGTGGTGGTGATGTTTAAATATCTTTCCGGGGGAGGGTCCGAAAAACGGATCTTGTATCACCTTTACATGTATCATTTAGAACTATTTTTTTAACATGTAAATATTTGTGTTGCAATTCTTCTGTACACGTTATATTAGGGTTTGCAGACTCTTTAAAAAAAATTAATAGTTTTTAACATTGAATTCTTACCTTTATTGATACCTTGACTAGCAATGATTGGAATAATTACAGCAATTAAGATAAATTTGGCCTCCATGGTGTCTGGAAGGAGAAAAAAAATGAAGACATTAATTTTCGATAATAATCCGATTGGTTTATCATATATTGCATAATTACATTACGTAAACGTCTTTTATTGAAATGTTTTCTTTCACATTAATTCTTATCTAGGTCAATAAAATTTCTAAAACAACTACTATATAAACATAAATTATGTAAAACTACGGCCGAGTTGACATGAATTCTTCACGTGTCGTCTGACAAAATTTATGACGTGTCGTAAATGAACTTGTGTCTGTTCTCTCATTGAATATTCACCAAGGGCACCTTGCAACTTTTCCTTTCAGTTGTTTCTTGAAAGAATAATTATGCTTTTTTTAAATACATTTTATATTGAACTGTACTAGGGACAAGGAATTTTATCATCTTAAAACAGGCATTAAAAAAAATTATTTGTGTAAAATATAAAATAATTTTAACATTAAATTTTTCGAAAGAAAATAAAACGTTTACAATATTTTTATGTGAGATACACGTGTGTTATCAGATCTATTTTATTTTTAAAAAAAATAATTTGTTGTCCAAAATATTCACTTGATAAATAAGATGGCATGTTTGGGGCCTCAATGACATTGTGAGCGTCTGACAGGTAACAAATTGAACTTGCCTCTGACGCTCAATTGTACACAATATTTTCCCAGCAGACCACAGAAGGCTTGTAGTCCATACACCTTGGGGCTACATGGATATTTATAGCCTCTCTTTAAACATTCGTATTTTTTTTTTTGAAAAAGAACACTTAGGTACGTCTTATTAGCGATGTTTGGCTTAAGGTCATTTTGTACATTTTCGGACATTTGCAAAAATACTGTGTTAAAGATATCGGTAAACATCCAATAAATAGATAAGTAAATTAAGTTGTGTCACATCAAAAAAGCTTAAGTAAACAGTTGGGATTTACCATTAGTTAATATTGTATAACATTACAGCACAAAAACCAACAGCGTCGCGTCTGGTAAGAAAATGACTTATCAGCGTTAAGCTTGAACAATTGATTATTTCATTTTAATAAATGTAATATGCAGAGCATATTTGGAAGAAACGCAGCGATGGTATTTCAGTAACTATCTTAGTACATACCTTACTGCCCTTGAATTCGCCCCTAAGGACGCCAATGTTTTGGTTTCTTTGCAAATTATTGGTTTTCTCAGATTTTAGCACAAAATAATCGATTATCTTTTTTTCCCCTGTATTAATACCAAACGTATAAGGCCGTGATGGTGAACCCTCGTAACAATTTAATATTGAAAAAAAAAAGAAAAATAAAGAAGGAGTATATGTTTCATACCTGTGACCGCTAAACCGACTGCCTCGCCGTAGTAGAGTGATGAGAGAGAGAGACACCAGGGGGAATGAATTACGGTACTGTCATTAATGAGGGGGTACGGAAAGGGAAAAAAAAGTGCAGCGCGCCACTGAACCGTGAAAAGGTCAAAGTATGCAAGATATATTCATAATAATACAACGGACGCAATTCACCTTGATTCATTGTAATTTATTTTAGAGCGCTATAAAAACTGTTTAAATAAATTAGCAACGATTTACAATAGATAAAATCAATCAATGAAGGCCGTTGCTACTAACATTGAATCAGCTGTATATGCAACCAAAATACTGACAAAATAACAATTGAAAATATTTTTAGAATTTATATTAATGCTCTCTTCAATATAGCAAAATGTGTTTTGGAATTGTATATAGATTTTTAAGAACTACTCTAAACATAATTATACGTAAAATATTAATACACTGCACACAGCATGTATTGATATTTCTAATTTTCGTCCAAAACTTTGATTCTTTAATGACAGTTGTTTCATTGTCACGACCTTTTACGAAGTAGAAAAGGTCAAGATAAAAGACGTATTTATGCTCATTAGTAATTGTAACATTTAGCAAGGAGTGTTTTCATTTACCATACTTTCAGAGCTAACTGTTGAAGTATCTTAAAATTTTATTTCTCTCTCGACGTTACATTATAAATTTGCTTGGCTTTTCTATAATATATATAAATTACATTTAAAACAATACTCCGGCGTTTATTGTTTTGCCAATCATCCTGGGTATTAAGTGTAGCTGGCAGCATCATTTTAGAATGAATTTTTAAAAAGATATATGCATTTTAAATAATGGATAATTTCTAAAATGATTAACTGCATTGAAGAGCTAAATCTTTATGTTTGTAAAATTATTTTGTTACTGACTCTGTATCAAAGTTATTACTTTAATTCTAAATTCATTTTTTTATTAGTTAAAAAAAAATTGCGCAAAGGTTAAGAATTCCTTGATTTTGGATTCTAGAAAGGATAAATGTACATATGTAACTTCCAAATATTACAGAAACTTGTATCGAAAGTCAGTTTCTATAAATCGACAGAACAATTTTTACACACTTTTTACCAGTTAAATTTTTGAAAATTTATAAGCAATTTAAATTAAAAAATGTAAATATAAACAATAAATTCTTTCCTTTTCGAGATATAAAGTTACGATAATACTAAAAAAAACCTTTGTGTAAATTATAAAATCTCGCCGCTGAAATAGGTAGAAAGTTTGAACTCGCAATTGTTCAAATCGCAACTGTTCAAATAAGCTGTAGCCCCCGGTCTGAAAAAAAATCGGATGGAAGAACCTTTTCAGACCGGGAGCAACAGTCATGCAGTTACTGTTTAAAACACTAGAGAGCATTTTAGTATCCCAGTATTTAGAGATGTGGAGCTAAGAGATCTGACGGGACCAGAATGAAATAAAGGGGGGGGGGGGGGGGGTGTGTACCGATTTTATAGGAAAATTTGTGTCCCTTTTTAAAGGAGCTCTAGTGTTATTTCCCCTGTGTTCCTGATGACGCGTTTTCCTCACACAACATCACATGTAACTATGTATGGATTACAGATTTCTGCAGCAATTGTTGGTTTACTTGTCTGTATTGGAAAAGGTTTGACTCCATTTCATTTATCATACGCATTTGTTGTCGCATTGCTATGTAACAGGAAAGTTATATTCTGTTAATGTGTAAATACTAGTAGTACATTTCATTCTGTATCATTTTATCAATGACCTTGGAAGGGTTTATTTATGAAAAACATTCGAAAAAGGTTATTCGGGAGGGATAGGATGGAACCCAGGGGACTGAGAGCCTGATTAAGTTTCAATATTATTATGAACAATGTCTACAATATATGTAGCACGCCATTGGAAAGGGGAGGGGAAAAGGTGATTTATTTTGGTAACTTACCAGAATGTGAATTAGTATTTACTGTGTCATTGTGAATTGTTAGAAGAAGGGGGGGGGGGGGTGCGGTCTGGGCCCACCCATCTAGATCCACACTCGTGCAAGTCTATCATTATTATGTTTATAATACATGTATCTCTTTAGCTTCGGGGATAGCTTGCTACAACTGCAGCAGTGAACACGATCCTCTGTGTGGCGATCCTTTCTGGGGCGGATCCCAATACCTGATCAACTGTCCCTCCTCCTGCCTCAAAGTGAAGCGATCTAGCACGTATGGACAAAAGTGTAAGTTGTCACAATTTAACGAGCAAATTCCATGCAGTCGCTTCAAATAAAAAATGGTTATTTATAAATTCTCATTTATCAATTCCAATAATTGCGATTGAATGCTGGAGAAAACGTACCCAGGAGAAAACGTACCCAGGAGAAAACGTACCCAATTTATAGGGTACGTTTTCTCCAGGAGAAAACGTACCCTATGAAAATAATAAATAATGGTTTTCACAGATACAAAATAAAATATACCATGAACATTAAATTGTATCATTTGTTGCTGTTGCATGTTGTTCTTAAATGCATACAATAATTTGTAACATACACATACACAAACATGCCCTGAGCATTTTAATTAGTCGACAATCAATTCACCATAAACGGAACCGTTAAATAATTAGTTTATATTGCAATCTCATTTGGAGAACTAAATGATGAAGAAGTCAATATCGCGTTTTTTAAAACATTTTTTTTAATTATCTATAAAACAAGGTTGCTTTAATAAAACCAAGTCCAAGTCTTTTAAATATTTGTTTGATTCATATATATGGAAAGTACTACGAGATGTAACATTGAACAGCCAATTTGCTTCCGACGCCACTGACATGTATAATGTGTGGAGAGTGAATATTTTTACCTCATGCGCGGGGAGACAATACATAATATTACATAATAATAACTGCTCAGGTATTAAATTGATTATCACTAAAATTAAAATCAGGATCTCGCATAAAAACACTCAAATCAGTAAGGCTACCGATAAATGGATAATTAGAAGAAGTAGACTGATAACACTTTATGACAGGTCATGCATTCGTACTAAAATAAAAGTTGCTACAATTATTATAAAGATATTATTCATAAAATGAATATATTTCTATACATCTATGCATTGAAATATGCATAAAAGTAGAATTGGAAAATTATTTAAAAATATTAAAAACTATGAATTAGTATAATTATGATTTTCATAGGGTACGTTTTCTCCTGGAGAAAACGTACCCTAGAGATTGGGTACGTTTTCTCCTGGGTACGTTTTCTCCCGGGTACGTTTTCTCCTGATACCTTGCGATTGACCTTGAAGTTTTAAATTACCATAAATTGACAAAATTGTGACTTAAAATACCACCCAAATTAATAAGCATCTCAGAGAAGATGAAGAAACTAAAAACCGTCTTCCCTAGTCAAGGGTTTCAGATCCGCTCCGCTACATGTATGTCGGAGCCGAGCGGACCAGAAACCCCTTGACTTTGGGAAGATGAAAAAAAAACCTATAGGCCTACTATTATAGGTTTTATAAGGGCGGATTTTCCTAAATAAAGACCATTGTTTATCATTCATTGTCATTTAATTTATGTCTTTTTATCCTGTTAGTTCACAGATCTTGCTTCAAAGCCGAGATTGCAGGTCCCATGCTCGGTGGTGCAATGGATAAACATTGCGTCACTCAGTATGTTCCATTTCAAGGGGAGGTCACCCAGTGTTACTGTACTGCAAAGGGATGCAACTCCGGACCTAGTAGTCACTGTAACCTTATTACATTGACTGTAGTTTGCTTGATTGGGGCTTTGACATTTGAATCATACATTTTATGAAATAAAGAGTTACTTATAAAGTTTGTGTACATTTGTATCTTTTTTTTCTAAAACATTTAGAGTAAACCAGTTCACGACTTTCATAACAAATAACATATCATTGAATTTTATTTTTTATTTTTCATATAAAATCAACAAATATCAAAAGCACACTTGTTAGGAAAAAATCATTTAGGATGAAAATTGGTACAAACAAATGCTTACACTTTTATACGACTTTAAATTCATACAAGTTTAAAAGTAAACAGCATTTATAGCAAACAGGAGTTTTACAACTTTTGGACATAATTCTTCATACAACATTAACTTATTACAATAATGGCTAATTTAAAGCTCATTTTGATATTATAGAAATTCATTCATTATGAAATAGAAAATACACTCAGTCATCAACATCTCATTTATAATTTTACCCTCAAATACAAATCAGTTCCAAACTGGGTTAATTCAGGTGAGAGTTGTGTGTTGAAATAGGATCCATCACATTTGAATTGACTTACAAACATAGTTATACATGTAAAAAAAAAATCATCAAATGTTAATAAAATTGGATAATATTTAGAATTAAGTATCAGGTTAATCAACATCTTTTGTTTATAATTAATATCTGTGTTATGTTATTTATTGTCTGATACAGTTTTCCCGATTTCTGAGGTTTGATTGACAGAACTCCCTGTGACTGGCCCCTCCCCCTGTGAACCGCCCACAGGATTTGCCTGGGTCTCTGTTTTAAGCTTTTTCTTTGCTCTGGTTTCTGCTAAAACTTCTTCTATTGTCCTGTGATCTCGCTTGTTTTCACTTGGCACTAAATAAAAATTAAATTAAAAAACATTACTGCAGTAATAAAATGATGCACTTCACAGCTCACAGTTGTGGGTAACAGGAGAAGCCATATCCTAGGGAACTACTAGTATAGCACCCAAATACATGTAGTAGCAAGTTAAAAAGTTCTCTTAAAGAAATTGTACCCTACATTATTTGTTCTATAATAGAAACCATACCCTGAAGACTAGGTGGTACAAAAAAAAATAATATCCCATTCATATATTTGAGACTTTCATAAAATTTGATAACTTAAGTAAGAGTATCTCATAGACAGGTTACACCTTTTTGTACTCCATATACCGGTAAGAAGCAATTTTATTAGAATTGACAATAATCATTAGAGAAATTTATTTGTAAATTCAGACTGGAGCAATAAAGGGATAAGTATATGTAATTACGATTTATTATTATTTGCTTTTTTTTATCAAAAGACAGGATGAGGATATAGTGAATAAAACCTTACTGCAAATTAAAATTAGTTCTACATGTAATACATATGTATTGCTAGAATCTATATCTGCATGCATTAGATGCATAAATATTTGGGTACAAGTTCTTTCGGAGAACTTATGCGATTTCTTAAAAAAGAATCTTTACCTGGGTACAAATTCTCCAAGAGAACCTGTACTATAATACATGGGTACAAGTTCTCCAGGGTATGAATGGTATTGGTAAAAAACCATTATGGTCCGACATCTTTTGTTATTATAATAGCAACCCTGATAACTCACCAAATCCATATGACCGGTTAGCTGTCGTCTGTTTCGCCCCTTTCTTCGCAGCTTCATCTCCAATTAAATGTTTGTATTTATCTTTATAGTTAGAATTTGGAATGATTTTCTTTTGTGTGGGTACATTTTCCTCTGCACTCAATCTCTCTAGTTCCTGAAATATAAGAGAATTACATTTGTATGAAATATGCTGTATTCTCTAAGTCATTGTTTTTATTCTACTCTTATGGGATATGCATACTAATATGAACTTATCCCCAAAAATATATTACAAAACTGCTACTACGTTAAAATAAATCTAAATTTTTCATGAGAAAATAAAGTACCAAAGGTTAGTATGAATGAAATTAGAGTTAAAGTTTTATTGGGGTTCTTAAAGTACATGTAGCTTTGTTGTTACTTTTTCGGGAAGATGGGAAGAGTGCAGGGGATTTGTCATGGACTGAATAAAACTACAATCACTTTTAAAAGCCTCACCCTTTGCTTCTCTAGCTCCTTGGCCATTTCAAGGTTCCACTCTTTACCAGCCTTAAGTGCATTAATTTCATCATCTGTTGGAGCAAACTCCTACAAAATTTAAAAAAAAAAACCCCATCCTAAATACATATAATTATTTTGATATATTTACTGAAGTACTTTTTTTTCTTTAACTTACTTAATTTCTCTCATGTTTTGAAGGACATAATGGATCATTGGGGGAAATTAAAGATAATGTAATATTCTTGGAAAATTAGAAAAAAAAAGATTCTGGGGTAAGTCAGATAATTATAAAGTTGTCAGTGTGGTCGCGAAACTTTGTTTGGGAGACTTATAAATTATCAATTATACGGTTGTGAGATTCACTGGCAAACAGAAAGGACAGTTGCAACAAAATACAGTGTATTTCTTACTCTGACCTCACATAACAATGTATTTGTAAACAGCATACCGGTATAGACACAATATATTGTTTTCACTTAGAATTGATACTCTAGCCAGTATTACATGTACCTTCTTCCAAATCATAACATATCTGTCCTCCTCCTCAATTCCAAACGAAAAGGAGGTCAAGCCTGCAACATCAGCAACTTCATGACTAGATGATAAAAAAATGATATAATTTATACTGAAAGATAGGTAATAAAGGAAATTCATTGAATCAATGGAACAGTAATGTCACCTAAGGGCATATGTAAATATTTTCATTGGAAAACTTGTCATAGTAGCATGTTGGTGTATCAGATTCATTAAAAATTTGCACTTTAACAATGCGGTGATGAAATTACTGTTGATGAAACTCAGTTGTAGCGAATTCTAAGGGACCATTGGATTTTTTTTGCAACATGTATATTCATAATTCCTTATAACCGAATAACCTATTCGTATTAATAAACATAGTGAAAACATGTTTCTTTCAACTGTGTTTCATATAACCAAGATCAATATATTAAACCGTAAAATTTTAAAATGATTTTGTTACAAATTTTGCAGGGATTCCAAAATACCATATTTAACATCTAAACATTAAAAATGGAAAATGAAATTAATTTTGATCTCAAATCTTGTCCAAGTCCCTTTAAGAACAAAAACTGCTATCCATTGCACAGAATATTGCAAATTCTGTCCCAAAGATCATAAATGATCTGGCATACTGGCACTTAAATCAAAATTACAATTATAGATAAAATGCTTATTAATTATTGATGAAATTGTATAGAACTGCATCATGTGACCTTGGCTTTTGTTTTTGTTTTGTTTTTTTTTGGGGGGGGGGGTTGTTAATTTTTTGCTTTTTTGTTTTTTTTATTTTGTTGCTTTAAGTTTTAGGTGGCTAAAATGCTTTTCTATACTGATAATCAGAGCCATTGTGGGAAAAGGAAATACATATTTGCTGTATTAATTGTACAAAAGAAGTTTTCATTGACTATCCACTGAATGCCTAATCTATTTAAAATAAAACCTTTACACTCCTATATTTGATATGTCATAGCAACATATCAAAAACAGAAGCATGAAGAATATTATTTCAATAACCATAAATTGCTGAATGCCACAAGACCCACAGAATATTTGCCACATGTATCTGTGGGACCATGTGTCTCATCATGTGTCTCATTCAGCAAAACATGCACGGCTGCATGACCACTGTCTGATGATTACACAGCACCTGCCTCTAGATATCTAAAACAATAGCAATAACAATTTGTAAACAACGGAGATATGCACCACCTATCTTGATCAGAGCCGCAGTGATTTACCATGTTTACTTACACAATGGCTCGCCATCCTTTGTCCATAGTCTCAAACTTAAATTTCTGAAGGGCTCCATCTTTAATAAAGTCGTGGATTCTCTTTTGTATCTACAATATCATAAATTAAATTTTAATGCTGGAAAAATAATGTAAGTTTTGAAGGGGAAAACATTGAATGATGTAGTTGTCGAAATAAAGACTGCGTGATGCTCATAATAGAAAAACCCCAACATATTGAAATTAAAGTGATATTTTCAGATAGCTGTCACCTGTTTATTTTACAGGGGTTCATTCTAATATACACAACGTTACTTATTTAGGTTAAATTACCTTTTCTCTAAAATCTTGCAATTTTTTCTTCTCTTTCTCTTGTTGTTTTTCAAGTAAGGCCCTTTGTGCTGCAGTTTATAAAAATCAAATTAAATATATTATCAAATTCTTGATGTAAACAGAATTTGAAATATCTTAATCAGTTAATGTGCAAATCTTCATTATGCTCCTTAAATTAATCAATAATTGATTGAACAAATTCGAACTACAAAAAATGAAGATGAGTGAACCTTTAGCCTTTTTCCTTTCCTCATCACCCATGGTAGGTGGCTTTTGCATAGTTCCAAGAATAGAACCAAGTAAATCCATAATGGTTTTACTTTTGGTTCAAACGTTCCGAAATAAGTAATTACTTTATAGTAACACCGCACCGATTCGCGATTCTTAAATTTCACGATAACTTTATCGCCTACTTCAAATTAAAAGCGAATCCGATGCAAGCATAGAAACTATACAGTATAGTGCAGTTTTTTACCGTATGTAAAGAGACATATATGTATATGCAAAATAACGGTTACTATCATTCAAAATGGGTTAATGAAATAATTCTATTTCATATGCATGTTTGTTTGTTTTTTTTCAATATAGTCCGTCCGGAAACTTTAGCTTACTTGGTTTTATTTTTATTTATAGTAAAAATCTATTCACTGCGAACCTGCTGCAACCTTGCTAGACAGACAACTTTGTGAAAACTGAAAAACCTGAAGGAGTTCATGGGCTAAGGGATCAAAATGATCTCCTTCAGCTGCTTGAGGCTGTCCACTGCAAAGGGGACGAGACAAGTATTTACCTTAGCGGTAAAAACACCACAGACAAAAAGCGAAATACTGAAATCTAAATCTGCTCTGAAAGGTAAAATATTAAGGAAATTCGAATTAAATTTCCCTTACCAGAAATTGTGGAAACTGTAAACAATCAAGTTTTGATTGTACATGATTAACAAGCACTTATCTTGCAGATGAGGATACATTTTTATCGTGTAATGGTAGTTGTTGCCATCTTAATCGCTGTGCATACCTACACAGGTCTCTGACTATCTAACAATAAGCTGTTGTCAGGTCCAGTACCATCTCCATATTTAGCTTTATAGCTTGAATAAGCTAAATAGCTTTATTAAGCTATATAAAGTAGCTTCATTTAGCTATTCTGTCATACATTTTTCTTCAATGTGTAATTTTTTCAGCATTTGTATAAAAAATTGCATTTTAGTGCAGTGATAGTTTTCAACTTTGGAACTGTTCTGTAAACAATGCATGTAAATATTACTCATCCATTTGTGTCTTGGCAATTGATCTATTACCACACAGTTACTTCTTGAATGAAATATAAAGGAGGTCAGTTATGGTAAAAAAGATAATTGATTAATAATTACACAGCACAATGAGAAGAAATCATACTTATCCCAATCTGATTAAAATCAGCCGTTCTGATACGCCACCGCTCTCGAAAGCGGTAGCGTGTAAGATTGTTCTTATCCACGTCTCATTGCATACAAAGTGGTGGACAGTAACCCAAATAAAATAGATATATTGTTTGCTTAAAAGTTTGCAAAAGCTGCAATGTTAAAACTTTCTTTAACTTTTAAAACTTTAAGTGCAGAGTCTCTGAAAAGACACAAATTGATGAGTAATCTTTACATGCATTGTTCACAGAACAGTTCAAAGTTAAAAGCTATCACTGCAATAAATTGTGATTTTGTTTGCATGCTGAAAAAATACACAATAGCTTTTTCAAGCTATTTAGCTAAATCAGGAGACTGTGCTGGACCTGTTTATCAACCCAAAGATCAAAAGGGGGAAAAAACCAACTTTTCCCTTCTTTACACAACCAAGTATTTTGGCGTCCTGTGATGAAATCTTTTTGAATTTAATTTGTTCCTTCGATATGTGGGTTGCCCCATCTTGGTGGCCAAGGGACATAACTTGTGTAAACTGCTGTTTGGTCTTTTCTATCAAAAATTCAAATTCGCCTAAATAATGACACAGTCAACCATTGATTCCATCATTTCAAAAATTCCTGCCACTGTCTGCCGCCATTACATTACAGTTTATTTTGAAAATTAATTTTTAGAAATAGAAAAGCAGTGAAACTATAAACAATGTGCAATGTTGAAACATTTTATTTAACTTTTACACCTTCAGTAAAGAAAAATAGAACTATTTCTAACAAAATAGTTATACATTACATGTACTTTTGATGCGAGTTATGTATTTTGTCACAAACAACCAATACATTGATCATTGAAACTTCTGTCCAATAATTGAAAAAAATTGTTGCAATCTTTATTCATCATGCATTACTTTCATCAACAGTTTATGTACTGCACCTCTCTTTCAGAAAGAAATTTTCCCAGTGTTCTTTCATTTTTGAAATTGTTTTTAAAATCTGACAAATGGACATTGTCCTATCCATGAATATTTGTGATTTGAACAGGGTTAAATGTCAGGAAGGTAGTCATAGAATCATAAAGAGGTACAGTACCGATCAGACCCAACCTAACACTAGAGTAAACCCCAACTAAACCCTTGGTTTACTTTTGGGGTTCACTTTGGGTTTACTTTTTGAAAATTTGGGTCCACTCGGGGGTTTACTTTGGGTTTGTTTAGGGATTACTTTGAGTTTACTTGGAAATTGCTTTTAAGATCAATTGTAGCCACTGAAGTGTGAAGCAGACCCGTACCATCCTACTGCTTGTAATTCCTGCCCCTAGTATATTCCGAATACACAGTTAGCGTCTGCTTTCAGGGTTATACTTCTGACTGGGTTTACTCTCTGTGTCCACTCTGGGTTTACTCTGGGTCCACTCTTGTAAACCCAGAGTAAACCCAGAAAGTAAACCCAGGTTTATTTGGGGTTTATTTCTGTTAGGTTGGGTTTGATTGGTACTGTACTTTTTTATTTGATGGGAAGTATTATTTTATATGTTTGCAAGAAGATGCTCATAAATGATTGCTCTAACCATTAACCAACAGGACATCAACAGTGATATACATTTAGACCCATTCAGTTGGTTTTTATTTTATTTCATTTTCAGAAGTGGTACGAAGGATTTCATTGTCAAAAGTGGTACGTGGAGATTATCCTAATTTTTGGGGCCCAGGCCATATTGGTGTCCCAAGATTTGGACACAGACTAAAGGATTATCATTTTCATGATCACATAGTAAGTGACAGTTATTGACCATCACCCACTTCTGGATTTTATTTTTCCATTATACCTGCTTTAAAAGATAAACGTCAACCATTGTTGTAATGAATCAAAATCAGTCGGCATTGAAATTCATTAGATATCAAACCGTTTTGACTGAAATTGAAAATGATTGAAGTAGTAAATTTTCTTTTTATCTACAGCTTCAGTATGCATGGATTGCTGCAGTTCCAGTCGCCTTGATGGGGCTTTACAGCCTGTATATTGGTTAGTATTTGTATTGCATGTTAACTGTTCTTGTATGCAATAAAATTCATACATGAAATTGGTATACAATGGTTGGTTTGGTCACACTCACACAGTTGATCTGTTGCTCTCCATTTTTGTCTCTAGTCATGCATTGATCATTTTCAGCTTTTTTATCATAAACTACAAGGCCAATCTTGAGAAAATTTGGTTTGATGCACCTGTAGGTAAAGAAAACACAAATTGTTACAATCATGATCCCCATGCATCAAAGGCTTAATTAAGTTAAAAAAAAGTAAAAATTGATGCAATAATTGAAAAATCTTCTCTACTCCTGGGCTATTAGAAGTCTAGTAGACAAACTAAATGCATGTTAATGATAAGGGTACTTTAGTAGAAGTTGTGAAATTCATGACCTGGTGCCTGTGGTCAGGGGTTGTGCATTGTGTTCGAATGGGACTTTTGTTCTTATGGTGAACATTAATGGTTAATTTGTAAGTTCATAACTTCTTAATTGACCATCACCATACTTCTTCCCCCCAATGAATTAAAGATTGTAAAATATTTTGAATACTGTTCATTTCTACCCATTTACTAAATATCCTTTCATCCATCATCAAATAATGCATATTATTCGACAATATTAATGAAACAACATTAATGCATTCCTATGGAACTCTCAGAGAGGGCTGTATTATACTCAGGTTACCCTCAGGACCCATGGGTCTCTTTTTATTCATGGCATGTTAATTATTTTTAAGGTCCAGCTGAATTAAAAGACATCCCTGAAGGTTACGAGCCCCGTCACTGGGAATATTACAGAGTAAGTGGAAAATTCATTTGGCAGTGCACATGTTGCTTGGATTTAAAATCAGAGACAGAGAATTATTTGATGGCAACATCCAGGGTTGATTGGATTTAAAGTCAGAGACAGAGAATTATTTGATAGCAACATCCAGGGTTGATTGGATTTAAAGTCAGAGACAGAGAATTATTTGATAGCAACATCCAGGGTTGATTGGATTTAAAGTAAGAGACAATGAATTATTTGATGGCAAAATCCAGGGTTGATTGGATTTAAGGTAAGAGACAGAGAATTATTTGATAGCAAAATCCAGGGTTGATTGGATTTAAAGTAAGAAACAGAGAATTATTTGATAGCAACATCCAGGGTTAATTGGATTTAAAGGGGCATGGCCACGATTTTGGTTAAAAATTATTTTTTCTGATTTTAATGTTTACAATGCTTCAGTAAGACATCTTTAATAGGCAACAAAAATCTGAGTGTCATTCATTGAGTTACAAGCAAGTTACAGAGCTTACAATTCTTTGCTATGTAAACAAAGTTTTGTTTACATTTTGAACGTTGAAGTCAAAACTTCAGTTTAAGACCTAAAATGAATGTTGTAAACGCCAGGATCTGTTAATTTATGCTTAAAATGAATAAAGAGATGGAAAAATCAGCTTGGAAAAGAACTTTAGCCGGTAAATTGAACTAATATAAACAAAAACAGGGCACGAGCCTTGTTCACATTACAAAAATTGTGAGCCCTCTATTGTGCTTTAAACTGTACTATTGACTCTCCACGTGACCATGTCCCTTTAAGGTGGCTCTATACACCCACAGTTTATTCCAATTTTCAATAGAAGACCACAAAACATATACTTATCAAATATTAAAATGATGATAGGGATACTCTACGTATTTTTAAAGAATTTTCAAATGTTTTTTTGTGTTTTTGTAAAATAATTTTTAAAAAGTTAACTTAAGAAATTGAGAGAAATTTTGTTATCATATGATGGATAATTCCTTTGGACACCTAAAAATAAATAAAATACTTCTTAACATTCAAAAATTGTATTATTGCAATTTTTTTAAGTATTTTCCCAAAACATAATTTTTCATATTTTCTTACTCTGTCGACAAATCATCTGAAAAAGCTGCTTGATGTTATAAGAAAATGTATTTTAATAAATGTGACATAAAAAATTGAATGAAAATCATTGCAATTAAACACAAAAAATATTTTAAATTTTATTTGGTATGAAAATTCCTCAGGTAAGAGTTATCGTTCCTAAGTCCCAAGGCCCAAACACCTTCAGGACTTTTCATTTCTGAGTTATAGAAAATTTCCTAAATATCACGATGGAATGATAAATACATACATATTTCATTATAGGCCTATGTAAGTGAATTTATTTGCTTTAATGCAAAACTAAGTCAAGTAAATAAAGGGGAAAATTAACTATTAGGATTTATGTATCCCAACCTGAAAGAAATTCAAAGCCACCCTCCCATCCCCTTATGATGGTTAATAGGAACATCTGTCAATATTAATGTGGATTTAAGTATATTATAATTAAAATACTTTCACCGGTTTACAAAAATACGTTTTAGAAAATCTTGGAAAGTTAAAAATTTTATTGTCCTCAACGGAATTTGAACTCATGACCTACAGGTTTGTAGTGAACCCACTAACCCACTGAGCTACGCCGTAAGATATTGAAAATCGGAAAGAAACTATTAAAAAAATTATACTTGATTTTATTGTTTTTTACGATAAATAATACGATACAACGTGAAGGTGTCACATTACTTGTATTAAAGTAATGATTTTTCCAATTAACAAATTGAATCTATAAGACTATTCATTTAACAAATTTTTTAATAGAGCGGTCCCCATACAATTTGCCTCAGTTTAAATCAGCCAGTACCAGAATTGCATGCTTCCAGATTTACTTTTTTACATACTGCGTCATCAAAAAGTGGTGTATAGAGCCACCTTAAAGCTGGAGACAGAGAATTACATGTACGGTATTTGATGGCAAGGTCCATGATGAGAGACCTTGTAATTTTTGATTGACATGGAGATTAGATGTGTTTATTTGAAGAAGCCTTACACACCACACTTCATTTTCATTTCACGCCATTTTACATTGCCTTTTCTATACATGTAAGATCTTCTGATCAATATCCCTAAATGTTGAAGATAAATCATAAAGGGCATGCAAACTTTTAAAAGTATATGTGGCATATTTTTTCATGCCAAGAACTATATGATTGATTTGTTTATTTAAATAAGTTGTATAAAGATAGATGTTCACAATAAATTACCTGGTTTATATCAATCGGGTTAAAAAGATATAGAAATTAATAAATAATTTTTATAATTATTGTGGAGTCCACAATAAATACAGCATTTGAATAAACCCTGCCTTAAATGGGTCACGTGATTCCACACTCAGTCTATCACAACAACAATGGCGACGACGAGAAAAATAGGTATACCGTTAAGTTTCAAATTGACGGATTTGGCAAAGAAAGACAGACTGACAAGGATAGGAACAAAAGGAATATTGTCATTGGAGACCATGTAGATTGATGGAATAGGAATTAAAGCCAAATTGGGCATAAGTTTTTATCATGAAGTTGTAGGGGTTTTGCTAGTCAGGTTCGTACTTACTCCATGTGTTCCATGTTTTTACTTTATAAGTTATAAATTACAAGTGGATTTTCATTTAGAGGTCAGGAATTTTTGAATAAAGAATAAATAAAATACTCTCAGTACATGCATCCCTCAGGGAGAGGGGGTGTTTACTGTGTCGTTGACGCTTCAATCATGTTTCATCTTTATTACACATAATTAGCAATTTATATCGTTCTGCATTAATGAATAACAGAATAATAATGTTTTGGGTATCATCTGACAAAAGAATCATATTTACCTGGTAATTTAAGACATGGAAAAACGTGATTCCAATTTGTAAACAAACTGTTATTACATCGTGTTTTCAATACAAGGTTTTCCCGCACTCATGCGCTGTGGCGTTACAAATGGCGGATCACATTAATATTCATCAGACGTGTAGCAAAGTTTAGAGACAAATAACTAAAGAACATGTTTTACAGGCTTAGAGTTTGTGAAACGTCTATAAGAAGCATGATGTATATTTTTACTCAAACTCATGTCAAAAAAATTTACACCAAAAACGCCACATATACCTTGAAGTAATAATAATGATAGTTCAGAATTGAAACATATCTGAATTATTATCATGTGTGTTCCAAGGTATGTTACAGTTGTCTTATTTCATACCTGAAAATAAAAATTTCAGTTATTTGTATTTTCACTTTCAGACTCCTGTTCAGAGATATATGCACAAGTGGCTGTACCAATCTTATGAACAAGCGTATGAGAGAAACCTCCACATCCTTGACCTTAAGTATAGGAAGGCCGAATCGAAGTGAGTGCTCATTATTGTTGCCCATACAATGTGAACACTGTGTGTAAAAAAAAAAACGAGTCTCATCTAGTCCTAATTTGACAAACCATCAAATGAACAGAGGAAATCAAATTTTAAACCAAATCTGAAGATGAATCATTGATAAAATCAAATTAAGTTTATGCATTAAAACACATGGAATTTAAATGCACTTTAGGATGGAGCAAACTTGAAAGTATAAATTATTGCATCATTTTTCTTGTGAAATTGTCAAATTAAGTTAAGGTTTCTCCACCCTTGATGTTTTTATGGTTTAATCTTTGTATTTGTTGTTTAAATTTGAAGAGCAATATGTAAGCAATCAAACTGACCTAAAATATGGATATGTTGCAAATTTATTTTTCATGCTGTAGAAGCTAACACAGGTACCGGTATACTATCAGGGCAATTACAGCGACAACTGCTTCCCAACTTATTAACTGATTTTCGATCTGATTTCCAATACATGTAGAAAAGTAAATCCTACTGAAGTTAATCACAATCCTTATTTATGTTTTTATTATCAATTTAAGGCCATTTAAACTTGCAAGTATGTATTTAAACAATAAAATGCTTTCTTTGGTGATTCATTCGGGATATGAAGGTTGCGACATTGCAGAAAAAATACGCGGGTTATGTCAATTTTTTCTGCAATGATCGCTACCTTCATTACCCGAATGAATCATCAAAGAAAGCATTTTATTGTTTATATTAACATCTTTCTTTAAGCCAATTGATAAATTGATTATGAAAAGTAAGTAAAATTCACTAAATTACTGTTAATGTACGTAAGTACGTTAACTAAAAGAAACAGCCAAATCGTCTCCTGTGAGACTTTGAGTCTGACGTCGTCATGATTATTTCGTGCAGTCCGTGATTTTTCCTAGGTAGTTGTAGGTCTCGACCAATCGATAAACTGGGCGTGTTAAGTTTGGTCCTGTCACTTTCTTGTCAGTTTCAGCCGCTGTAGATTTCGACCAATCAATAAACGGGGCGTGTAGATTTCAATCTGGCTGTTTCTATACAGCTATGAATTAACTATATTTTTCCATAAGAAATAGAGGGAATAATACTTGGTAGATGTAAATATATTATAGTATTTGCAGTATTTTTAAGGCCAAATTGTTTAAATTGAAAAATACATGTTGGCATCTCAAAATGTCTATTATTTTTTAAATAATGGTTCAAACCCACTCAAAATTGCTCCATTTGTAAATTATTATGTATCCTATGAAAGTATGCAAAGAAAAAAATACAAAGCAGGGTTAAAAATGTTGAAATATGGTGTACGCTCATGACTGCTTTATATGGTTTTGTCAGTTTTTCATTGAATTCCACGATTCCATTAAAAACAACTATCTAAATTGTTAAATATAATTGTCATTTCACATTAAATAACTTCAAATGTGCTGAAAAACATCTAAAATTGAAGAAATATTGCCAAAACCAATACAATGTATTTACATTTCACTAATAATAAAGCCGATAACGGTAAAATAATCCGAAATGCTCCGGAAGACGTCATGCGACAATAGAAAGACCTTACGTTAACTAAATTACTGTTAATGTGCATCAGTACGTTAGCTAAAAGAAACGGCCATATTGTCTCTCATGGGAATTTGAGTGTGACATCATCCTGATAATTTCGTGTAGTCCGTGATTTTTCTTAGGTCATTTGTAAGTTTCGACCAATCAATAAATGGGGCGTGTAGATTTTAGTCCTGTCAGTTTCTACCGCTGCTCTATAGAGCTATGAATTAGCTATATTTTTCCTTAAGAAATAGGAAAAACATGCTCGGTAGATGTAAAGATACTGTTATAAGTACATGTACTTCTTTCTAATTCATGTATAATGTACTATAAATACTAAGAACTTGTTTTTATCAAAATTTCTTACCATTTTTTTTTTACCTTGTCAGGAAAAAATATTGGATTGTAAGCAATCACATGCAGACCAACTTTAGATACAAGGGATGGTACTACCTAATCGATCGAAGAATTGAGGATGTATTGATGTTTGATGAACTCCAGAAAAAGCATGGCATGTTCAGAGAATATTTCTACGGACGACCCCCTATGGATAGGTCAAACCCTACAGATCGTCATATGTAAAAAACAATTTGTGAAGATTAAAGTATTGTTGACAACTATGATACAAGTGCCTTTTTGGAATGGTCTCAATTCTCAAATATGCATATGATATATAAATAAGCTAAATGTCAGGTAAAAGCTATTATATTCTATCTTTTTAAAGCAGTATGAGCTGTATTTTTTAGAATTTTATTTTGCTGCAGAAACTTGCTGGAATGATAAGTCTGCATGTGACTTAAACTTTTATGGTGAATAAAGTTTGAAAAATTCATCAATTTTGTCAGAAGAAAGATTTCTCTTATAAGGAATATATAGCAAATCAGTTTTTGTATAGGACGACAATAATTCCTTTTTGCTCCAATAAAGGCTTCTTAACGACTTTTCCCACAAAAATACAGGTTACAGATTTAAAACCATGTTTTTTTTATCATTTTAGAAAAAAAAACCACCTTTTCATAAAAGAAAAATTTCAACATGAAAATTGCAGCTCATATTGCTTTTAAAAAAGGACAAATTTCTTTGGGTTTTCTGTATGGCTGCTATGGCATGATGATTGAGTTTCATACATGCATATGCAACAAAAGTTGATTCTGAGGCATAGCATTTTGGTCTTTATCCCCCCATTAAAAAATCTCCTATGCAGTAACTCTGGCAAACCGGAAGTAAAACTGATCGATTTTTGGGAGTTTATTTTAATCGTCTTCATAATACGTAAAAATAAGAAATATTTAAATATTGGAAGCATAAAAAAACAATCAAAATATCTTCAAAATTTAAGAAAATTAGAGGAAATGCAGACTAAACAACATCAGTAATAATTTAGTTTCAATATTTATTCCCATTTAGTAGTATAAGCTGATAGACATTCTGATATTCTATCATTTCATTGAAGAATAGAATCTTCATATCTTAAACAGATGTCTACATAATTGAAAAGAAAGTTCTACATTTATTTTTTAAGTTGAAGAAAAGGGTAGTGAACTTAACCTAACCTTTATGCGAAAACAAGAAGGTCAAATTTGATTAAACTGATAGAATCATTTGGTTAAATGATCTACTTTACTGTGTCAAAATTTCATTAATTTCTTATTATAAGAAGTATGTTTGATAACGAGGAGACTCCTTCCTTAATAAGAAAGTGCAGAATCATTAAATAAATACCACAAACGCAGATCTAGAATTCTCATAGAAAATTGTTTTTTTTTAAATCACATGTCAGTCAAAGTTACTGAATAATATATGTTTCGGAACACCCCCCTTTTCCCGCCGGAAATAATATGGGGATCTGCGCATGACCATTATCATATCTAAAACGAGCACTATATCTATAAACAGATGACTTGTTTTCTAAGAGGGAACTACTGAAAACTTACGTTTTTAAAGTTGTCAGATGAGTTACTTCAACTTACTTGTACACGCTTTCTGCCTACCTCCATGACATACAAATACGTATATATAATTATACATGTATATCAGAGACAGTGCCAATGGTGCATGAAGCAACTGCAGGGGGTTTTCACTTAACTCTGTCACCAGCCACTTGCAGGGCTGTCTGCAAATTGTCAATGGATGACGTAGATATAGTATTAAGTCATTGATGTTGAAAGATACATTGTAGCATGATATATGTAAAAAATCATCTGCCCTGGATCGTTTTTCAAAGAGATAATTTATGTTTAATATTTTCAAAATTAAGAAAATCTTAATCATAGTGTAAAATATTGATGGATTTGTTTTATTTTATTCATTTATTTTCCTTTTTTTTTCTTTTTTTCTTTTTCAAAAAGTATTCCAAGGCCACTTACTGAAGAAGTAGGCAATTGACCTTTTTTTTTATTTGAAATGAATTACAACACTAAAATCTAAGTTCTTTTACATACAATAGATTATTTTCATTATCAACAGAGAAATTTAGGTGACAGACGACACGTTCCTCGAACATCTTTTTTGTATCTCCTCGTAATAAAGAGGTTTTTTTTTAAAATGTTTTTATAATGATTTTAAAATGATTAAAATTTACTTGTATAATATGGATATATGCCTAGATGGCCGAGTGGTTAGAGCTGTGGCCACTCTCTGCCAAGAGCGTCTACTAGGTTCTAGAGGTTGTGAGTTCAAAGCCCGGCCCAATATAGTGAATTTCGCTGTGCTGTATTATTTATTTATTTTTATATCAGCAGTTCAAGTGTATTTTCAAGAAGATTATATAGGAAATTGCATTCTCTAGTATTTTGCAGAAATGCCTGGTAAGGTATCCTAATTTTTTGCAAGAAAGCTTGTCAGAGTAGTAGTAAACCATTAACAAATTCCTGGATAATGTTATATAAAATTGAGGAACGTGTCGTCTGACCTTAAGACTGATTCAGTTTCCTACGATCTAGATCTAGAGAGGATCGGAGATGGGTGGGCCCGACTTGGAAAATTCATCCTTAATAATTAGTATGAAAAGTTAAAATACCAAAAAATAGACTCCCTGGCAAGTGACTTATCCCTCAGACCGTCCTCCCCTGGATAACGTGGATTGCAACATGTGGAACCCTCGCCCAAATTCTCTGCATAAACAAAGCATTATATTTTCTTCGCTGATTTGAGGCAAAGTCACAAGAAAAAGGCCGAAAATGATAGCAACTGTTTATCAAAACTTTTCTATAATTATCTTGTTCCAAATTGAGCGGGCTACAGTCCCTTTTCAGTCATGTGCATGAATTAACTGTTTGTTCCGAGGAGAGCTCCAGATTATTCAGAAGGACATCCCTAATTCCAACCTGATAACATGCGAAAGAAAGTGAGCGCACAAGATTGTAAATTTGCAGGAATTCTCGACACGAATCAATTGTGATTTAAATGTCTATAACCTCGAAAGGCTATGTCATTGCTAGCGCTCTCGAGCGCTAGCAACTACGTTAGTCTTTTTCACTGGAATACGCATGTTCGACTCCATAGTGGGGGATTCTGGGAATACTGCACTATTTTAGATAAACTGTACCATTTGAATTTCGTTTTATCATCTTCACATGAAGTTTTGTGTTTTATTGTAAATGTCAAAAAGTAACAGTAGCTTAGGTCTTATAAAGCAAAGTGTAATTTTAAATATTATAATAAATAGTTAGCTTTAACTTAAATTCCTTCAAGCTCGGAAAACATTTCCGAGAAGATACGATTGCTACAAAACAGTACCAATAGTTCTGAAAATTTTCACCTCGAAATTGAAATTAAAGTATAACAGATACTTAATGATTAAGGCAGTCAATGAGCTATGACATTGCCGATTTTAAGCCCACTCTAAAAAAAATTAACAATTCTAAATTGAGACCCCACTCCAGCATAATTGCAATACACCACTGTGCCTTCCTATTGTTAATCAATCGATTCAGAAATTTAAACCAATGTTTTAGAAATCTTCTTCTGTGTTTTATGATGGCTACAGCGCTAGCTCGCCAATCTTTTTAAAAGATAACCTTGTAATATATTATGTTAAGAGTCGAAGTACATGGCTATTCCGGTTATTAAAAAACTCACAAGCTTTCAAAAATGACAATGAGAGGTAAACTGATAACTAGTTATATTAGAAATGTTAATGCAAACATATTTTAATGAAGTTATATTGTGTATATCCTAAAAAACTAGTAATAAGAAAAGAAAATAGTGTTCATACAGCAGATCTAGAAATCAATAACGACAAATTAAAATATACCGGTATATTATAATTCAACATTATGTTAAAATAAAAAACATTTAAAACAAAAAAAGTTTTAATTTAAAAGAAAAAAAAGACCACCAGTTGGATTTGAACCCAAAGCACTGCATGTTTGTATTTACTAATCCAGTACGAAACCACTGAGCCATGCGAGACTTGTCAATATGCGATGTAAAGTACTGTTTGGAACAACACTGTCATATCAATGGACTTTGTTTTTTATCCTTCAAAAAATAATTTTAAAAAGTACATAATTAGTCATCTCTGGGTCATCTCTCCATCTTTTTTTAAAAAGCGACTTTTTTAATATTGAAATGTGTTATATTTACACGTTTCAAATTTGAGGAGAGAAGACCCAGAGACAACAAAATCATTTAAAAACAGTTGTAAATAAGTAGGATTTTGCATGAATTGCATCGTGTTGCTATATTTAGACCCATATTATGATAAAACCTTTTGCATTACAAATATTTTTCCACTCATTCCACATCCAACAGAAACCAAATAACGGTTATAATTCGAAAAATGTTTCAAATTAATTGATGAAATTTTCACTCTCCTTGTGCGCCAAGATTCCTGCCGAATGTACATCTTAAGCGCCCACTTTCTTTCAGTTTAAATGTTCTTTGATTGTTTTAAATGTGTGCTACCTGTGTCCAAACGTAAATAAAACTCGGCGTTATTATATATTTACAAGTCCAAAATAAGTAGGTTGCAAATTTAAATAGTTGTAAAACTGTTGTGAGAGTAAACATTACCTACATGTGAAATTCACTTGCAACTTATTTGGTTTAAGAAAAAGGTTGACTCTCGATCGAGCTTAATCTCGGCAAATCTGAAAAAAGAAGATTTTGAACGTCCTTACTCTACACAGGACTGACCAGCGACCAGCATTGACAGCGCGTGTTTGCGACCGTTATTTGGCATTAGTATTAGTGTTATGGCGAGGATTCCCTCGTTCCGGATCACTTAATATCCGTAATCCGGATTACCCATTCCAATGTTTGGATCGGCCATTGAACATTGGGCAAGTTTTCATCGTATTAGATTGTAAACAGTCCGTGTTGTATTGGATATACTGATTTGTAGCGATGTTTTGGTATGATTGACTGTATTTGTATAGGAATTGTTTTATCTGTGTGTGTGACAAGTTGATTAGACGGTATGACATCTATGAACGATGCGGCGAAGGCGTTGAAGCACACTTCACAGGGTTCAAGAGTAGGGACAAACCAACAACAGACAAGAGGGTCCCAAAACCAATCCCGGCAGGGAAAACAGGGAGAGAACCCAACCCACGGGCAGTCACGTCAGGGATCACTTCAGGACCAGAATCTCAACCAATCCAGACAGAGATCTCAACAAAATCATGACTTGAACCAATCCAGGCAAAATCATGACTTGAACCAATCCAGGCAAAATCATGACTTGAACCAGTCCAGGCAGAGATCTCAACAAAATCATGACTTGAACCAATCCAGGCAAAATCATGACTTGAACCAGTCCAGGCAGAGATCTCAACAAAATCATGACTTGAACCAATCCAGGCAAAGATCTCAACAAAATCATGACTTGAACCAATCCAGGCAAAGATCTCAACAAAATCACGACTTGAACCAATCTAGACAACAGACATCCCGACAGGAGCCAAATCTGAACCAATCACGTTCCCATCATGTAGGTGATGAGGGTATAACGTCCAGACATGGAAGTCAGCGGCTCCCTAGTCAGTTGGACGCTAGATCCAGACAACGGACTCAGGAGGGACTTGGGACACAGAACAGAAACCGGTCAGTGATGCAGTCTGCCGGGGGATGGAGCAACAGAGAGGACCTCCTCCCTCAGCCTGATGAATATCAACAGGTTGTAACCCCACATTCCCAACGTCCATCCCGGAGAGGAGGCGGATCGACCAGGCCGTCACAGGTCTCTCAGGCAAACGGTTCCAGAAGATCGGTGGCTCCTTCTTATCGGGAAGAAGATGAGGACGAGTATGATGAAGACGAAGAGGACGAGGACGAGGAAAGTGATAATGGAGACTTTGTGGACTATTACCCTGAATACGCCCCACCCCCTTCAGTGAAGCGAAAAGGTGCGAGAGTGGAAACTGCTGATAATTACGAAACCTGCAGTTGTTTTCCGAAAAGGAAAAATAAAAACATTCCGTCCATGGTTTATGAAAATATCACGTGTGTTCATAACGGATTAAAGGGTCAATCGCACGCAGGTGTTTACAGGTTCGATGACAACTGGATCGAAAGAGACGTCCAAACGGCCAACGAACAAAACGTGAGTGGAAAGAAAGGCAAGAAAAAGCAAAAAACAATTAATAGACCAAAGATTAAGTACATTTACGGTTATCCCAAACCAGTCCTCCCTGCGGTTTCAGACGAAGAGGAGGAAAATGATGCTGATGACGATGATGAGTATTATGATGAAGACATGTCTGATGAAGACGTAGATGCTTTATCTACCAGGAGTAAAAATCAAGCACGTTCACAAAGTTCCAAAAACAAAGAAAAAGCATCTAAAAAGAGGAAGCATAAGCAAAGAGATAATCTTGGTTCTAGGGTTGAAGAAATGGAAGACGATTACGATGATGATGAAGATGATGAGGAAAATCCTCAGGGTGCGCTTACGCGGGAAGAGGCTTATTACCCGGTGGCGCTCCCACAGATCGGGCACTCCCCGCCCCCGTCGCGAGAGAAGTCTCGTTACTCCACGAGATCACAGAACGCTCTCCCGCCGCTTCCAGAAAGTCCTTTCATTATAGCCAACAAAAACAAGAAAGCGTCCATAAAACCGACGCAGTCTGTCCGTTCAAACCGCAGGGACCCGTCTGTTTCGTACCAGAGTGGTAGACACTCGGCCCCAGATATGCGATCGCTACCGTCGCCCCGGCAACAGAAACCTATCACGAAAACTAGACGGTTCCAAGGTGTTTACTTCGATCCAGGTATGTCGGAACAAAACAAATTTTGCATTATGCACGATTTTTAAATGTTTGATCCAAAGCAAATGATTCATGCTTCAAGCAAGATTTTTAAAATACATTCGTTCCTAAAAATTTTATTCCAAAGTATAAACTTAAATCCAAGTACGTTGGAACAAAACGAATCCACCTCATGCAAGTTTATGAGAATTTTGGCCTGAACATGCCATTTTTTTCTCTTTTATAGTTCGGAAAAGAGCCGTTCCATACGACATATCTTGGAATGGGCACCTCGATCAGAATGGTGGAAGAATGTCCTCGCGCATGCCCAATCGCATGAGAAGTAGTAGTCGGTATAGCAAGACGGATATTCCCGAGGAAGATGATGATTATTACGACGAGGACGACGACGATGAAGATTATGAATATGCAGATAATCGATGAATATGTCCAAGTTCCCAATATTTTGTCATTGCTATACAATAACAGTGCACTAAGCTGGCCTTAGTAGTTAATATTTTTTTTCAAAATGTGACGCAGCATGGCAAGAACCTGTACATATGTATACCCCATATGGTTGTTATTTAGGTCCAGGATCTGGGCACTCGTTGATTAGGTCTGTTATTAAAATGTTTTCAGAAGAGCTAAGAGTTTGTTAAAACACTCATCATGAACACTGTTTTGAGTCCGGTACATGAAGTTGAAGAGTCAAGTGGCTGGAAGCGTAATCTCCATTACACCTGGTGCACAAAAGTTACAATCACTGGGTCAAGGGCTAAACACCTAGGAGCGTAGATTTGTCTTGGAGGAACATGGGTCTATATCTTTTCGGCGTAATTGCAAAAATAATAACGAAGCCAGTTCTCGACTTTCGTTAAATCCCTATTAAAAATTTTACGACAAGTTGTTTATGAACAGCAATTTCCTGTTCTTCTCGGTTACAAGGTAAATACAACCACCGATCAGGTTATATTTACAACGCACTTCACACAAAAAAATTTAAATTCTCTATTACTTTAAAAGTTATTGAAAATCTTTGAATTAGATGGCTTGGTCTACATAATATCTATTCATGCTCATCAAAAGGGAAAATTTATTTCCAAAGAAATTTGAGAATAAAAGGGCCTTTCACGGATGTACCGACCTTTAGTCGCAGTTGGTTTTCTTTCCGAGAGACGTCATATGAAGTTTATTTACCTTAAACTGCAGAACGCAAATGCACGACCCGTTATTTTGCGGTGAGGAACTAGGGATAAATAACGACAGAAAAAACAGGTAAGTGAGAAGGTGATAATGTAAACATTCCTAAATGTTTTTGTTTCGGCATTCGTTAATATTATGTCGTATAGGGCGACATCGGATTCTAGTTCGTGTAGAACTATGTATGTTGAATTCACGGTGGTTTCATTTTAAGTAACATACTAGTAATTGATATAGTTCATAATAGGGCCTGCTTCGTCATATGAAATAGAAACTTAATATAAGAGATATTGGTCTGATCCAACAATTCGTCAATTTTTTTTTTATTGAATAGAATTTCTACATGTGTATATCTCCATTAAAATAAGCATGTTAATTGGACAACTATTTTGGCCACACTTGAACAACCATAAAAAGATTGTCTACCTTATTCTTTAATGGAATTCACTACTGGAAATGGGAAGTTTTACAAGGCACAATTAATGTGTCTTTAACTTTAAAGTAAAGTGGCTCAACACACCAGTGCATTATTTGATGGATCGATAAAGAATCATTTTTGGAAAATGATTTTACAAAAATGAGACCGATATCGGCCTTCAATTATAATATGATTTTTTTTTTGTAATAAAAATCGGAAATATTGTTTTGGCTACGAACAGGGTAATTTAGAGCAAAACCTTTGGAATCAATTTATGCTCAATACAATAACAATGTATCTAACATTCATATCAAAGACGGTCAAATTCATATCAAAGACGGTCAAATAAACTTTATGATATTTTTGAAAAAATAATTGTGTTATCGAAAATAAATTATTGTAGATATTTTTATACCTGTATAAAAACTACAAATCAACTGTCACTCGCATTAAACAATTGCTATAAATTCATTCAACAAGAAATTGAAACGAAATAGTGAAAACCAAGGACAATTGGGAAATCTTTAATTCGAACCGATCCGGATATAATCAAATTGATATTGAACAAAATCACGTAAAGTTGGAAAAAATTACAGTTGATCTCATAATGCATATCAAATACTTGTAATAAACTGCCGTGAAAATAAATTTTGTAAAATTTCAATTTTAGAATAATTCTGATCGGAAACAGTTCTTTTTTTTTAAATCTGGATTGGTTCAAATTTGATAAATTTGCAAGTTTCAATTTCTTCGTAAAATATTATTGTTTGATATGTGCTTTATGTGACTGCATTTTTATTTTTTATTTTTTTTAGATTTATCCATAGATGTAAAAGATATAAAAATATAACAATATTAATTTTTAGGAAGTTTTTTTTTCAATAAAAAATTAAATACATTACCAAACCATCTTTGGCATTTGGCATCAATTGAGACAAACGTTTTAAGCACTAAAAATACTCTGTTTGCAATCAAAACAATTTTCCCTATTGCACTGAAGATTCTTCATCGATCCATCAAGAATTATTAATAAAATCGGCGTGTCGAGGAATCCTGTATAAGATTTTACATTGAATTTCTGTGTTAGAGTTATGGCACTTTTCCTGTACTCTCTCTCTCTCTCTCTCTCTCTCTCTCTCTCTCTCTCTCTCTCTCTCTCTCTCTCATTCTTCTCTCCTGTTTTTAAACACACAAGTGACCCGTCTAAATTCGGACGAATTAACAGGTTGGTCTTCCTTTGAAAAAAAAAATAATTGGATATACACGTAAGCTTTCCGCATATTTCAAAATAAAATCTTCGCATTATCAGTAAGTTATCTAGATAATATTCAGTTGATGATTAAACCAAGGAATTCTTTTACCACACTGCCAACATCCCGCTTATTCTTGAAGTAACGGAAGTTCACTGCTAGTGTCTGCCCCCGAAGGTCTTTTTGGTGCTGATCTTATCTCCCCTCTTCATATCCACTTACAAAAATGTTTGAGCTAGTTAGTAAAATAACGATATATCATGCAATCTTGTTCTATGCTGAAGCAATTGCGCTTTTATTGCATTTTGTACGGTATAAGAGCACCACTTAATAAGTATAAAAATAAATCGCTTATAATGTACACCGCGTATTTATAACGAGATCAAGAGCAAGCACACACATATGAAGAACATCATATTAATATTTTAACGGCTTTTGATATCTTCGTAATAGCAGTTATGTCGATTGTGAGGCTTTTTTATATCGTCTAATTTCAAAGATGGATCACTGTTGAATTAAATTGAACATTCGTGTATTGCAAAAGGAATGGACAGAATTAAGTCCCTGAACTAAAATTGTCCTCTGCTTTCCTTGTTCATTTTTATCTTCAGTCCCTTTCGCCAATATTTTTCAGTTTAAAACGTTCAATTGACCGTCTATTGATTTGTACATTTTCATCTAATATTGGTGCGAATTCGTCTGTTTTCATGATATGATGAGTAGGTTTTTTTCCGAGAGAATGGTCGATGACTTACACTCATCAAATCTTTTCTTGCTCCGCCAGGAAAATGTGTAGATCACCAACTCATTTCATAAAAGATCGACTAGGGTGTGTAATTTTTAGTGTCTGTAACATATTTTCTTAAAGGCTTAAAGTTATAGCAAGATAATCTTTAATACGAAAGCGTAGGAAGCAAAGAGAGACGATGAAAATATATATTGAAATCTGAAGCATCGGTATTTTTCGTTTCTTGTCGTATCTAACAAGGCTGTTTGATTCTCTCAGGCTAGGTGGTTTAGTCAATCAACACTATATTTTGCTTAAAAATTGGTTGATTTAAGGTTGCGAATGTAAAACATGTAGTCGACATGCCTTTATTTGACCAGAGTACAACGCCATAATTGAAAAATATAATCTCTGGGTAATTGAAAAATATAATCTCCGAGTTAAGCGGTTTCCATAAATCAAAGGAATGGAAAATTTTACCGTTAAAAACGCAATAAAACTTATGAAAATGATTGCAAGCATTCACGTTTTTCGCAGGTAATAAATGATTCAAACGTTTAATCCCCAAAAAGATCACTTCTAATAGACCTGTGGTATTTTTATCGAGCGAATCTAAATACAACATGCTTGTGGTAGCTTTTTTATGTACACTTTTTAGCCGCATAAACATTTTCGATTAAGCGTAGACTCATGGAAAAAGCAAAAATAGTAAACGAAAAGCATGTTTAAAACCTTATCGACTGATAGCGTTAAAAGAGAGATACACATAAAACTCTTTAATCGCCTATATGTGAAAGATATATCTATTTTTTTCGGCGAAAGTCGAGAAGTTTACAGAGAGTGAAAGAGAGCAAACATTCTTGATGTACATCCAAACCTTGAACAAGCCAATATTTTTAGCATGAAATAATATTTACAAATATTTCAATCTCTTCTTTAAGACATTTGTGTAATGTATAGTTTTAACATATACTACAACACCATGATGTTTCCCCGATCGAAACTACGGATGCAATACCTCTTACTTCATTCCGTCAGAAATGTCTCCTAAACAAAGAATTATGCTGCTAATGTGATGATCCATTTTCTTTCTTGCAATCTTAGCGAATACATACCGTGGAATCTGAATTTCATGGATCAATTTTTGAGGATTCCCAAATGTTTTTATAGGTTCGCGGGGACGTAACTTTTTACAATTTGCTGAGGAATTTAATTCGTTTGTGAGTGGTACCCAGAGCATCCACGAAATTTAAGCCTCCACGAATAATAATGATTCTGTGGTATACATTTTTAAATTGCTAAATCTGTGCAGTTTCAGATGTAGTTGAAAATTCAAAAAGTTTATTAAAATTAGACGTAAAATTATTATGCTGTCTTGTCTGCTCTTGTCGAATTGCCAAATATATGTACAGCTACATGGCACAAACTAGCCATGAAACGTTTTTGAACACGTGATTAAGTTGTAAATTAAACAAGTCGACATTTTGCTAGAATTTGAATTTAACGTGGCATTTATTTTTACCCTAATTATCAATTTTTAAATTAGTTTACCCAGGAAGAGATAAATACATACATTATTTTGCTTCATGGAGGCCCTAAAATGTATTTCTTACACAAACTCCAGTATACCCATTACTAGTATATATACATGTAGCTCTGTTCTAAAATGCTGTTGCTTTGACATAGAGTAAAAATTATAATAGTAGTTTTCTTAATTATGATAACAAAATAAAATAAACTGATGCGTGGGAATATCATAATCAATAGGATTTATTTAGTTGAATGTGTGCTGTCATGAAATAGAACACCGCCGTAAAAGGGTACGCTACCGTGACGTCAGGAGTGATTGTACTATTGAGAGAGTTCGATCTAATCTGGGAATAGATGTACATGTACTATTGGTTTTCTCGGTACATTGTTGTAAATGTATTCTATAATTGTGATTCTGAAGGCTCTGTGTGAACTCTGTTTGATGTCATATCATACGAGGCTCTGAGATTGTGTCGTAATTTTAAATAACGTTCTAAAGGCTATAGAGTTGTCGTTCTGTAAATTTAGAATTTACCGGATGGCAGAAAATATACAACATGGCAGTGTGCACTTGCTAGAGTGTAATTTGACAGAGATTTGCTTAAAAGTTTTTTCATCCAACGACTTACGACAATTCTAGGGCGTTAACGTTCTCTATATGCACTAAAACTAAAAGTGTACTCTCCATAATTCTGTACTATATATACTACTTTTACAGATTTATGACTACTATTGTCAATTCATGTGATGTTTCGTACGACTTAAGTGTTGCATTAACCTAAATGTACGCTATTAAATTACGTATTTTATCCGAATGTAATTCTACGAGGTTAGGATTGTTATATTCAATTTGAAACATAAATTTCGAATTTAGTTGTCATGTTGTAAATTTTGTATTTACTGCTACCCGTTAAACTCTAAATTTACAACATGACACAGTGCAAAATGTTTGAAATATGTTAGAACAGAATAATCCAACACGAATGCTACATGCCTAAGAGAGAACTATCCAAAATTAATCAAAAAAAGCAAGCTTAGGACTATTGCCCTTATCCCTGTGTCTTATTACAGATAAGAGTATACGTTTTTGTGCAATACGCATTTAGAAAAAAACGACTACTATTCATACTTAAAGTTATAGAGGGCTGAATGATCATGTCTATTTTCAGACTATATTAATCTCCAAAAAAGAAGAGCTCTGTTAAAAGATAAAAATAATTCAAATTTTGAAATCTAAACATGGATTTTTTTTTCTTTCTATCATGATAGTTTATAACTAAACACATCATATCTGAAAATTTAGGGAAGATCTTATGGTTAATTTGTTAACCACTCAACCTCCTTTCCTTAAATTGAAGAGACTTTGTCAAATAGGTATATCCCTTATAACTTTACCGAGAAATTTCATTTCTGAATGCCGTTAACTTATACAAAACCAAACAGTTAGTAACAAACAGTGTATTTCATTAACACTACTTATTACGAGCAGTTCTGCAATGATAAATCACATACATGAAAGCAAATTATGTTGCTATCATTTTATATGATAAAAGTCACAACCTCTTTGAAGCTTGACCGTCGCATGCGTTAGAATCAAAGCCTTTGGAAAATAATTTTGGATCCAATTGAGAGATATTTACTTGCATGTATAGATGTCGTAAGGATTTGCTGCCGAAAATCAGATACAAAGCACCGAATAAACCGCCCATTAATTCAACAACCATTGGTTATATAATTCAAATGAATGTAATATACCACTGATTACCGAGTACATTATGTATGTATATATATTCTAATGTGTTTATCAAGTCTAGCTCGATGACTGGGATTTCTGGTTGATCATTCGGGGTCCTGTTTGCGGCACTGGGTGATGGCCACTCTTGATGTTCCTTCTTGTAACTACCGGCCCGGGGTTTTTACACCCGTAATGGAGACTGGCTGCACTCAAAGCGAGACATGTTTCCATCAAACGATCAGCAGGAATGTATTAATGTAAATACACACACACATCGTTAAAAAGCCTCTTTGCTATTTAAGACAACCATTTCCCTGTTCGCGTAAATAGTTTACATTATATTTTATTTAAAGGATCCCTTCTCACGGAAGCCCAATTTGACCCCCATGGCAGAGAAAAATGAAGTCAGTTTACATAAACCGTCCGAGGACACACGGCTTTCAAGATTTAGCTCAGTATTGCATGTACTTGCCGAATATTTCCCCGATGTCTCATAGATTTTAGCAAAGCATCACTTAGTTCTAAGACTCGAGTGGTTTTCTTGTGACGTCACTGAGGATTTTTTTTGTCTACGAGTAGGAGACAGCAAAACTATGATCTTGTACTAGTTTTTCATTTTCCACTTATCATGAGACATAAAAAAAGAGCAGATAATGCATAAAGTAAAATCATATGCTTGTTAGCTTTGGCAGACGTCCCGCGGGAACAACGGTACACTATTGTGTATAGATGGCCAGTAACATCTCCAGGGATAAGATTTGATCAGTGCTCATCAACCTTTGGCCAATACTCATTAGCACCTAATACAACATTCACACAGTGTGAATTATACACGTGCATCCTTTTTGGGGCCAAGGACGGCGACATGCACCGCGTCCAGTTGAAAACATGAGATATTGAGAAAGTGTAAGGAGTAGCATCGTGTATATATCCGTAACGATCAGTCTATAATTACGAACACATGATTAATTGTGTTGAAGTATCTAGCTATTTATAACATGCAAGGTTGAAACAAGACAAGGTTTCTTTATTTCCAAACCCTGCCACTTCAAATAAAAAAAGAAAGAAGGGGGAAAAGTCACTCGTATAACCACGCGAGTATATACATACCGTATTTTGTTAATTATACGGTGTGTTCGAGAGAGCACGATATGGGGATCAGAGTTCAGGTTTTGTGTTTATTGTCTAACAGCTGGCAAGTGTTTTTGCCAATGGACATCAGACTAATGTTATGATTTTGGCAAGAAAGAAGTAAATAGTTGTCATATGTCCCAGGCCAGAGCCAGCGTGTTATATCAGAGAGAGAGAGAGAGAGAGAGAGAGAGAGAGAGAGAGAGAGAGAGAGAGAGAGAGAGAGAGAGAGAGAGACTCTTTAATGCATAAATAGAGTGTAAGCAATTCAACTTTTACTCTATTTTAATACCGTTCCCTTAATCTTATATAAATAGTGCCTGTTTGGGAGGGTAACAGTTGAAATTGACACCCCGAGAAAACCATTGTCAACCGACGCGAAGCGGAGGTTGACAATGGTTTTCGAGGGGTGTCAATTTCAACTGTTATCCTCCCAAACAGGCACTATTTATTTTGTTATACTGAATGTGTTTTTTTTAATTTTTAAGAAAATTTTACTGCTTTTATATAGGAATAACGTGAATTCTACAGCGAACCGTACGCGCATAATTTTCGCGCAT
The DNA here is from genome assembly GCF_902806645.1 of Magallana gigas. Classification (NCBI taxonomy): domain Eukaryota; kingdom Metazoa; phylum Mollusca; class Bivalvia; order Ostreida; family Ostreidae; genus Magallana; species Magallana gigas. The sequence continues at coordinate 31,862,509 of NC_047564.1, forward strand.
GTAACATTTTTTAATGTTACCCGTTGCCAAGTGCGTTGCTAACGCTGAGGGTAATAGTAAATATTATTAACTGCGTCGTAACCAATCAGATTTCAGTATTTAACATGAAAGTATAACAATAACCTATACCTCATTAGATAAACCAGTCGGAGAATATAAAAAGACAAAAATTTAATAGATTTCTGGGAGCTTCTATACCCGTACATATCACGATTAGGGAAAGGCACAGACATGTAGCATCTTTATCTCATACCCCACATTTTATATAAAAATAAAAATCGAAAAAGACGCAAAACGAAATCACATTGTTAATAAATTAACAAGCTACCGTGACGTCATTGCTATAGTTTAGTTTAACAATGAACTATACGTGTTTACAATACATGTGGTTCATGTGGCTGAACTAGATATATAGAATCTGTTACAACGTGTCAATTAGTGCCAATCTATTGACTAGCACTTACATTACAAATTTACATCCCTTTGTCATGTACAGAGTAAAATCTTGGATGAATATGTACATGTAAATATGATCAGTTCTATACAAATAAATAACGAAAAATAATGAAGATGAGTGACAAACAATTAAAAGAAACTCTTATTATTTACAACGTTAACTTCGAAACAATGTAAGTTTTGCAAATTCACTGTGTAGTGAGACTGGCAGTGAAAAAAGTTCATCTCGGACTTTCTCGAATCCTTCGAGATTTCGTCTAAGTCTTTTGAAGATGCGTTTGATCATTCTGTTAAAGAAACCATTATGGTTCTTAGAATAACTCGATTATCACAATAAGTCAAACTCTAAAGAATTTCCTTTCTTTGAGTATTACAACTGTTACCCCATGTCTTTTCATGAATTTTTATATATTAGTTTATTCATGGAAAACTTTCACAACAAAATCTGACTAGCAATCACGTTTTTCCATATAAGCACCTCAGAGAAAGGCCGTCGGTATATGCTTTAAAACCTTTGGCATTTACAAACTGTTTTCGGACGATAGGTCGTCGGCGGGTCTAACTGACATCTCAACGAATTTCAAAGATAACATTTCGTTGATAGACTTCCAATGGATCCCATCACGGTTGAAGAAATTCACGTGTTTACCCTGTGGGTAGTACTGTCCGTTTAGATTGGAATCATAGCAATCCGAATACCACCATCCTCCCCGGAAGTGTTGCGCGCAGTTATTGTATCCCCTTCTGTCGTTGTCGCGGTCGTGTGTACTGAACATGTTTCCATTGTGGTTGTCACGAACTGATGTCATGGAATCTCCAGCGTTGCCATGGTAACCACGAACGTGTAGCTTGTAATTTTCTGTCTCGTTGCCGATTCGAAAGTAGTTATAGACTGCGTAGTATTTCTGTCCTTTGAAGTCTTCCAAGTCCACTCGCAACTGGAAAGGACCTAGGTCAAAATTTAGAAAAAAAATGAAAATAAGTTTTCAATAAACCCTTAAAACATAAAAAGGGATTTGACTTCACCTAAAAAATCTGAGTTTGGGTATTGTGTGAGTGTTTGTATAAGAAATCATTTGGGGCCATTGGCTCGTATCAGCAACATGAGGCCATAGACCAAAATCAGCCGCGATAAGTCAAGAAATTATCAAGTTTCCTTTCAATGGAATACTTTACAATGTGTTGGTATGTTATAATACTGATAAGCTAACATTGAATCCTTTCAAACTGTCATTCATCACTAGAGCCAGGAGGTTTCACTTAGCAAATAGACATTTTGACATCAATATTTCGGTCCAGTTCATGGGCAACCAAAGTATCGAGTGGGTAAGAGAGGGACTGTGATATCTGTTACGATTGCACAAAACCCGTTAATTACTGGACCAAAGCTAATGGATATATTGTATTATTTCAGGATAAAGTGAAGACTTAAGATTCGGACACTATGGCGTCGCCCATGCGTCGGCCGCTCCCCGCCCATTTGCCAAAACAAAGAGGTCAACAAGCACGGATAGAACTTAACGTTCTCCGACTGGACGAGGATGGAAACAGCTTGTATGACGAGGACTTTGACCCAAATGTCTGTCACTGTTTTCCGAACACCAGCAGTCTTCACATTCCGTCAATGCTCTACGACCACATCAACTGTCCTCATCACAACACCAAACATATTCAGCCTGCTCAAGCGCAAGTGTTTGCATATCCATGGACAGCGGCGACCAATAAACGCCGACAGACAGTAGGAGGGGGAGGGAGGAAACCTCGTTCCCCAGCAGCTGACTCGCTGGTGTCCGACAAGCTAAGCCTAATTGAGGAAGAGCCGAGGACTCCATTCGTCATCAAAACTGCTCCTCCATTTGCTAATCCATCCGTGTTTATGGAAAGCAAAGGGGAACCCCCGTTCACCGCCCCAGCCTATTCAAGATGGGAGAGCCACGGCGGTAAAGATGTGCCACGCGCTCAAAGTGTCCCCTCTCTGACAGGGTATAATCAACCAAGAACACCTAGACAATACGAAGATCCAAACCCCAATATCAGCACCCCATACGTTACAAACTACAACAGAAGGCCCGTCTCTATTCGTGACAGACAATTTGATGGACGCTACATAGACCCAAGTAAGACTTATCTTAATTCCCATAGCAATAATTATTTTCTGACGGTTAAGTATTTAATAATCTCTGTTTTTAATTGTTTAGAGGATGGACAGGTTTACAAATTCAGAGTAAAATACGGCAAGAAGGAGATCGAAGCTGATCGCAAGCAGGATGACACAATAAGGGAGGAACCGGAAGAGTACAACTAAGATAGAAAACCACTCAAATACCCTTTTACGGGGACATTGGGTACAGCTGAATATAACTTTTGTCTTTCACTTGAATTTGTAAATATATGTACATTTATGTGTAAATATGAAATATTAATTTATTGTTCTGTGTGGTGTGTGCATGATGTATAATATTGTATGAATAAATCACCTTGGTTAGTTAATTCATTGAGCTTGTCATTTCCCATCCAGAATTCACCGGAGGGATCTCCGAATCCTTTCTTGTATGTATTCCAATCTCGATAAAAATTTACGGAGCCATCTTGGCGTCTTTGAAACACAGTCCATCCTGTAAATAGTGAAGTTTATACATGTCTTTATCGCTTGTGCACGTAAAAATCAAATGGTAATTATTCGTCCCGTTTAGATAAACAAATTGATGGTGATGATGCATATACATGTAAATACAAAATTACACTTCTCTAAATTTCGTACTGTATGCAAACGAATTGTAGGTCAAAACACATTTTTTGAAGAAAATGAAATTACCTCCGGTGTTGTCAATGGATTTACAAACGACCTTGAAGGGTTCCCTGGACTTCCGTGGCTGAATCTTTATGTAGTAGTCTCCATCGAAACGGAGCCCGCCATGTTTGTATACGTCATGGCAATCTGTAAAAACAAGGGTATTTATGTTAATAATCAGGTTAATAAACATAATTGTTTATCAAAAGTATGTAAACGCAAAAGAACAGGCACTTGTAAGCACCGAATGAACCCCAATAAAAAAAAAGTCGACCAAAAGTTTATTGGTGTGGCTTGAAGGGATTACATGTGAGAGTCCTTAAGGAAGAAGCGGTTTCGTTGTTATAGAGTTTAGAAGTTTAAAAGTCGGATGCCAAAATGAATCCGACCATTTATCAATATGAAAACAAGAGCCGCCCAGTGCAAGAACCTTCGACCAGTGCTAAATCACGGCAGGATTTCCCTCTGTTGACTCTCCAAAACTGTGTTTTCTGCACTTTGAACATTCTTTTTGGATAAGGAATCAGTTCATTGCAATAAAGCCATTCCTGATTTTTTTTTAAAGTATAGATAAACAACTCCCACTTTTGTTTTAATTTAACCCTCCATTTATATTGTTCAATTAATGTCTTTGAAGTTAAATTTGCCTTGAAAAAAATGAGCGAGACGGTTCGTTTAGAAGACCAGGTTTTGTGTTAGAGTGTACACGTGTAACCCATGATCAATACAAAGTTAGGTAATGCACATGATGAACAAAGTCAGCACCTCACTGAGTTTTGACTCACCAAGAGATAATTAACTGCGTTTGATGAGTTTCTGGATTTTAAAATAAATTGAAAATACCCCAAAAATGTCTTTTTAGTTTGAGTGAAAATGTTCGGATACCAACACGGTAACACGAGTACAAAATATGCAATAAGTAGTAATGGAATCACGATTTGGGGATCTTTAAGAGGTTTGTTTTGGTTATGGAAAGAAAATCAGATGACGTCACAAAGCGCTAATGCTGCAAGTGGCTTGCACTTCTACAGAGATACTTGCGGGAAATCGTTTAAGGCATTTGTTTTATCTTCATAGAATATTGACACATTGAGTGCCATATTATAGGCATGGTGCATAGTTAACAGCGAGAAATCACGCTTCAGATATATTGTAGTTAAAATATGTTAACACTGCTGATTGCAGACAGACGAATTATATCAGATTTTGCCCATCTATCAAAAATATTACAGAACGCTTCTCTTCCGTTTTATGGCCCGCTACAAGATTACTAACAGCTAAATTTTTTGAGAAGCATAAGATAAAAAGGATAATGCCCCTATTTTATCATCCAAAAAAGAATATACGTGCAGATTTTTTTTTAATTCGGATACAAGTATTTTATTCAACTATTCAAATCATACATTTTCAAAAGTAGTGATATTTTAAAAAGAGAAATCGTACATAATATTTATCTTTAGAGAACTCTACGGTCGAGTCCGCCATAAAAGACTCTTTTGCTAGATAAATAGATCAAACATTTTAAAAATAGTTTGATATTAGAGCCGGGGTTATCCTTTTGAACCATGCATTGAAAAATAATTTTTTCGTATCTACGAATTGAAGCATTAGTTCTTCAAAGTTTCGTTATTATCTTCGAAAGACTTCATATTTAAGCTTAGCTATCACAAGAAATGATTAGTTAATTCAAAATCAAAAAGAAAAAGCTTTGCGAAGTAGTTGCAATCATTGATGCTAAGCTCTTTTGCATGTAATTAATCTTTACCTATATACACAATAAAAGCTGTTATCAATTAGAAGTGCAGCAAAGAAGCAACATATTTTTTGCAATTATTCATTGATCTATCAAAATGGTTTCAAAACCCCCCCAAAAAACTCCCATTTTTTTCCTTCGATAGTCTGTGAAATTTTCTTTTTCATGTCGCCCTTTAAACTACTACAGTAAAAATCTTCAGTCAAAAAGACAATCAACACAATTTACCGTCAATTAGTAGAACCGTATTGTATTTTGCCAAGCACCAACTTATGGTTGTCGTTAAGTTTTCAATGCGAGAATATGAACATTTTGGCACCAATATCGCCAACAAGGAGTTTCGATATAATAGTTATTCTATTGTAACTTTTTGACATTAAATCATCTCGACTACTAGATAATTTTCCCCCACTTTTATCACATCTGTTGCCCTCTCCTAATCTTATCATCCCAAAGGCTTAACTTGGTTGACTTCAAAGTAACTAATTTCCCTGATCTAGTGTTTCATTTAACGTGCTGATTGATCCATTAGTTGCCGCTGTCTGTTCTCCATTGTCAGGAACCAAAGATCTAGCTACGATTCAGAATACGGAAAAGAATTTCATCTTCGGATATATTTTGTTTCTTTTCTTTTTTTTAAACTTTTTCAAAAAGGGGCGTTCAAATCAATTCATTCATAAATTTTAAAATGATATCAATAACAAAAGATTCTGTACCGTGTTCTTAAAATTCTAAGAGTGGATGATCTCTCTCTCTCTCTCTCTCTCTCTCTCTCTCTCTCTCTCTCTCTCTCTCTCTCTCTCTCTCTCTCTCTCTCTCTCTCTCTCTCTCTCATGCTGACCTGCGTTGTTTAATAGGCACACGAAGCTTAGAGTAAAGTCTGCTCCCACCCGTTCTCTACGATCAGCGATTTCGCTAAAAAGATTACTCCATTGAGAAATCGCTATCTCTAGCATAGTGTCGACAAACACGATGATTCAATCGCTGATCTCGTTAAAGAGATTTCAGGCTTGTCACAATGTAACATTACTTATCTGCTGTTGACTCTATATTAAGCCGTCCCAGGTGTAAAACAAGGATGCATGATTTTGCCATTGTCGTTTGGATTAGGGGTCGGTTTTCTGTCTCTATTACATGGTCCAAAACTGATGATTGGACGCAAACAATGAGTTCTATGTCGACAAAATATAGGGTCAAGTTTCACGGATTGTTCACAAATTTACCCGGTCCTATAGTATCTTTTGATCTTTCTTGATGGGTGAGTCATGGGCAGATAGGCTTAAAGACCTGCCCGTCATAGAGTTTTCTTCACATTTGAGTGTATCACAGTATTTAATCCACTGATTTGATGTATCTGATATATGTGGTGCATATCTTAAATCTCTCTCTAAACAAAGGCGCAACAAGACTCAAATGCAGAATTCTGATCTTTGTGAAAACTTATCTCATATATCTTGCTTGTTCCCACCTTAAAGGGCATTTCCTATCAATAATACTTCGGTAACAAAGGAATCAGGTAGCCGTAGATAATAAGAGAAAATAAGAAAAACGAAAAAAGAACAATTTCGAGAGAATGCCAAAGAAATACATTGGGTGTGCATCAACATAGAAATTTGCAATTTCGGAATTGCCCAATAATATTGCTAACTATATATAAATGTAAATTGCACATATTATGAGATGCGGAAAATTCTGCTATTTTATTTAATAGCCACTGTTCTTTCAACACCCAAATCAGTTTTAAAAAAGTCGGACAATTCAAACCTGGATTAGGTATGCACATGTAACAGTAGGGGTTGCTTGTTTATATGGACGAAATATTTCAAAAATGTCCGCTATAGCCAACAATCGCAGGAATTGGACCAGAATCTACATGATAATGGAATTGACTTTACAGAATCATATCGCAGAATAAATACTCATGGTATGCGAGAACTTGTGAACATTTGAGGGAATATCACACCGTCAGCGCTCAGGGTCAGCGTGGTTAAATGGGGAGGAGCATTGGGTACAGACAGAATAGAACTGCTGACTTATAGAAATTAAAAAAACGAAAGAGAAATAAAAAATAATGATGTATATTCATCGGCGTAAAAATAAGGTTGCTCTTTATTAATTGAGCAAACAATCATAAAGCATTAATTGTGCTTTCTTGCGTGTTTCTATGTATTGCATTTCACGCCAACCAACCGTGCATAATTCGGCCTTGTTAAGAGAGGTTCGACACAAATTCCGGCGAAAGTAAAAAGTTAAACAAGAAGATAAAGACAGATATTTTAAACATGTTTTAAATGGATTGTTCTTTTCTACAGGGGGTGCAAATACTATAACTCGAAAAACAAATATTGGAGGTTTTGGGCCAGCTGTTCTTGTGGCCCTTTATCTGCTGTGGGCACCGACTGACCCCCCGACATCGAGTCCTTTACCCAGCTAATTCTTAATTCTGTGGTTACTAGTAAGATAGGTCATAATGAGGAGATTGTTTGTTGTATGATAACCGACTATATTCACTGCATATGTTGACGCCTTTTCCGCCTTCTCCAAACAAGATCTCTGATATATTAATCAGCATAGCAGAAACCCACAAGATATGTCAATAACATAATAACAACAACATATAGTGAGCTCGGGATTCCCGAGTGCACAAACTCGGCATAGCAAAAGAAAATACTTGCATTAACTGTCTTAACCGAGAAGCAGAGTGTGGTGTCTTGCTTCTCTTTTTGATTTTTCTTAAATATTTATCTTGGTTTAGTTCACATTCAATCTCGCTTGTCGAGATGTTTCGACTGATTTCCTCTTGGTTGTTTCGGCTCGCCATCCAGTGATTAGCAGCACTGTCTGTTTTGAATTATACCGTTCGTTCAGAGCCATCGACACACTCAGACTTCAGACTTTCTAGGTCGCCACATGATTTTTTTCTCTAATTTCCCTCATCCTTGACATTCATATTTGATCAAATTATCCAAAATTATTTTTATTTTAAAGAAGAACTCTAGTAAATAGAACCAATTTTAATTTACTCGTAATTTACAATTTTTTTTTCTCTTTAAACAAGCCTTGTAAAACTAAAATAAAGCGGCGCTATGGGAAGGCATTTTTATCTAACATCTCCTTTCTAAAGTTTCAGAGAAAATGTTTCACTTTTTGCACTTTTACTGGGTGGGCGCGAATGCACAAGCGATGTTATCGAGATCATTGGATTAACGAGATTAGAGCGAAGACAAATGCATCTCACACAATCATCTGGCCGGGATCATCTATAAATCGAGTTAATCTGTTTGTTGGCAAGAGATTATTGTATAGTGACAAATATCCGCGAGGTCGAAGAAACAGGGACTAGGTCACCAAATGTCAAAATTAATTTTTATTTATTTTTACCGGGGGCTGTATTAATACACTGGACGGCCATAACTTAAATTACTGACATCCTACCAGAGAAATAATGTCACTACTAATTTAGTATATGTCCAAGAAAAATGGGAGCTTAAATTGATTTATTCACCTATATTTCAACGTTATTGAAAAAATATCTCTTAGAAGTTACCCCCACGCATACCATTTTCCGTATTCATTATCAAAGATTACTTAAGATTCAGATTTATGCCTTGCTTTATTTCTTGTAACCTCATATTACACAGATATTTGTACATGATCTGTAAAATACCAATGTGCCACCTGCTCATACCAATTATATTTAACCAATAGCATTTAAGTACATCAAATATGATAGCAGGCATTCTACACTCGCTTGCAAGGACGTCAAAATGACAAAATACAAGATTCTTTGCATTCTTGAATTTCTGACAACTTTATGGCACTAGACCCATTTTAAGTTAAACTGGCACCTTAGTGTTCACAAATTTCTAAGGCATTTTGTCACTCTGAACAATTGAAATAACTTTTCAACTTTACAAAAATTAATATATAAATGAATTGATCATTAAAAAACCAACAGTCTACACTATCAATAGCATAGATAGTGATTTTAACCATCAAGAGAAGAAAGGGTACCAAACGTCGATGACATTTGAATATGGAAGCAATTGCATTAACCATGCCATCATTTGTTTTTTTTAGTGCCTTTGTGCGTTATAAAATATTTGATCTTTTTCTATAAAAAAAAAAAATATAAAAAAATAGAAAAACTTACGTTTGGGGAATCCTCTCTTTGGTTCCGGTGTTGTCTTCGCGGATACAGTTATCACCGGCGTCGTCACAACTTCTGGTGCAGCAGGTTGCACAGTCTTTGGCGGGGACATGTTTCCAAGTCTATCTATCGCCTCTGTTAAATTCTTAACAACATTTTCTAAAACTCCAAAATGTCCATTTAAATTGTCCATGCTTCTCTTCTGAGAACGAATTTGATTCTTCAGTCTCTCCAAAGATTCATTTGAGTTCAAGACAAGATCTCTATATGACCTTGTAGAATTGGGGGTTACGTCTTGTTGCAAGATGAGTTTCTTTTCAAGCGACCTGAATCTTTTATCAAATTCTGCTGACAATTGTTTGTAAAACTTCCGACATCTATTGCCCTTGTGAGCTTTGGGCTCTACGAAAATACAAACACAGACGATGGACAACACGCGAATCAAGTTATTCAGATTCATTTTCTTTTGGAATCAGTCCCGACGAATTGCACAGTCAAACAGATTCATGCGATTGCACACAAAAAAAGAATTTCGAGAAATGAATATATCCGTCTTCAATGCAGGATTTTCTTTTGTGTGGCGAGATGCCTTTTCACTATAATCAGGAGAGGACAGCCCCGTTATAAATCACGTCTTTGTCACTCGGATGGAAAACATATAATGTATCAGGTATCTTGCTCCATGTCAGGTATATTGGGGGTAGACCAACCTTTTAAAAAGGAGAAAAAAACAACAGCTGATCTCGCTCGTCGTGGGTCTGTATCAACTGGAGTAATGCGGGGCAGTTGCCGGTCTGTAAATAAGAGAGAGAAAGAAAATAGAACTAGAAGGCTAGGCTTGCCGATAGAGGGCGGTCTTTTAAACGCTAATACAATCTATTGTTCCAAACCGTCAGCAAGACCTACCCAGGTCCCCTGTCTGAACTGTCAATAAGAGACAGTGACTTTATTTTTTGTTGTCCGTTAGCACCTGTAATCCGTTTTAAACCTTTTCGTGCCGAATGCGGACTCATCCCCAAATATTGATTTCACTGGCTATTGTCAATTCCACATATTAGTTTTTCTGCCTCCATTTTAACCCCCATTTTAACACATTAAGAAGAGAAAAAAAAAGGTTCAACTGGTAAAATGAGGCTTAGAGCACGAACGAATTCTGGCAACCGCAACGGATACGCCGGTTGTAAAAACAAAATATTTTGGGAATATTTATTAGCTCAATTTCGCCGATTTGTATAACAGAAAGAAGACTTTATCTACCACATATACCTGTTAAATTTTTAAGCTTGCAGTTAATGTTTGCTATTCAATTTAAACATGAAACATAAATAAATAATACCGAGATTTAAACATAATCAATGAGAAATGAAACACTCGGGTATAAGGTTTCTATCTGGGCCTCGGAATAAAGCTTTCTTTTCGGCCTCTTTTCTCGACGAAACACTGTCAATATTATTTCAAATCCCAGCCAAAACCTGGACAATAAAAGTTAAATTTCTATTTTTTGTCAACTTGATTCGGTTTAACAATACAAAATTAACTAAGTTTTGACTGTTCATTTACACAATTTCGTACAAACCTGAAAATGTATTAAGTTACGATTCGGCATGCAAATGATACCAGCGACATTCCTCGGAAATAGATATGAATTTGATATTTGTATGCTTATAAGTGAGGAGCAATCTATTGTCCTGAGTTGTTTAGATTTTGTGTTGAATTATATTGGCTGTGACATTGGCCGCGAGGGGAATATACGGGCCATTAGTTCACTAATTCGCCCCACTTCTTTTACAGACTAGCGCCTACACACCCTCGTAACACCGCGGGTACGAAAAAAGTCATAAATTACCGATACAAATTGTAAAAACGTCTGAGAGCCAATACATTATCTTAATTATCAAAGAAAACGGACATAAGGTGTCACTTTTAATTACAACCTACAACTTCAAGCCAGTTGAGCAATAGAATAAAATAAAATATGTAGTAGATTAATTGTATCGTGCATACTTTGCATTAACAGAAGCTTTTGTTTAAACTGCAAATTATTTTTATGAATTAATTTTCATTAAAAAAATGTACTAAATTATGTCAAAGCCAAAAATAAAAGCATGTACTAACGGGAATAAGTGTACAAGTTCAAAACTTTATATAGTTTTGTAGCACAATTTTTTTTCTTACCTTTTGAAAAAAAACTACTAAAGCAGAATCTGTGCGTTAAAGGTATTATCCAAAAAATCCAAAATAGTGTAAAGCCGACACGGAAAGATGAGAGAATTCACAAAATGTGTTCAGTGTACTATCGCCGTGCGAGCAGCGAGAACATCTGTTCAAGTTACTATATCACCGATGTGTTCTCTGCTCGTAGCCTTCGTAAGAGATGAGAGCGTATTTCTGTGACTCACGAACTTATTACAAACGCTAGCTAGCTAGCTAGCGGATACAAAAAGAACTGGGCGCTCTTATCAATACTGTACCAAGCATCCGTCTTGTAATAGGACACCGAACCTTTTTACTCTGTGTGTGCGGGGGAACGCTTTCGTTTTTGTGTGTTTTTATATATATATATATATACAAATTAATTAACACAGAGATTTAAGGGAATTAATTGAAAATTAAAAGATTAGATAAAATTTGCGTCTGTTTTGAGACGAAATTAGGGTGTGAAGATTTGTGAGGTTTTTTCATTAGAAGTGTTCGTTTTACCACGTCAATTAGGTTACGGTTGGAAATATGCTTGATGAACCGCGGGGGTCCGCTGTTGTCTAGTAATCAAACACACCCTCTCTACCGGGGGTTCTGTATCAGCAGGGATTTTTTACTCAACACCGCCATGTATACTCAGTGCATCAGTGGTATTTGAAACATGCCATGTATACTCAAAACTGTCTTATCATATAAATAAATTTGTGTGGGAAAATTTTCCCAACTTTTCACCGTAACATTATACTAGTATATAAATCGCATGAATTGAAAAATCTTCGAATTTGAAAAATATAAGATTATTTATATTTTCATGAAATTCTAATGTTACGGTTAAAGAAGAAAGAATAAAGTGCTAACTTTGAATATTTGGACAAACAAATTTAGCGCATGAAACTTACGGAAAAAATACTTACCTAACGTGAATTTGCTTTTATTCCGTTTCGTTTAATAGACCGGTCTAAAACTAACTCGAATGAAATATCTTGTGCAACCTTGTGTTGCATAAGGCACCGAAATAATCAAATTTGTGCAAGCTTAAGATATCTTTGGAATTTTAGTGATAAACAATAGGGACAATGACTTAAAGAATACCCCAATTACCACAGACCGAAGATAAAATCAAAACTTGATCTGTAATGTCTGTCAAAATAACAGCCACTTTGTGCAATTCAAAACACATTGTCAAATGCTTCGTTTCTCTCTCTCCGCTGGTGGTTTTTTTGTCGCTATCAACTTGACTCATAATTAAGATATGCAAACAGATAGATCAATTGAACGACAATTTTTAAAATTTTCAACAAGTTAAACCATTTTTTTATGCTCAAGGCAAAATTGTGAACCTTTTTATAAATTATTTATTGCTTGGGGTATTTAATCCAATACACTTTTTATGTTTTAAAACCTAATTTGAAGTTTTCACAGTTATAAAAAAAACTTTTGAGTACAGAATGTTTCGTGGTCTACTTGATTGTGTATAATTAACTTTTACAACCAAAAAATCCATTCACACTTAAACTTAAGAAAGAAAAAAAAATAAAATAAGAATAATTTTTTGGCTGAGAATTGTGAATGGGTTTAAAGGTATTTTTTGTAAACGTAAATTATGGGTGAATCAGCCAACTTTCGAGAACGGAAATGATTTTAGACAATCCATATTATTATTCATTATGCAATATACTGTGTACCAATATAATGACTCACGCACATCAAAAGCTCGCCGACAGAGACATGCCAAATAAGTCACAGTTTTCATTGAGAGAGGGGTAGCGGGGATTTGCCGCAAAAATGTAGATTAAATTTTTAGATATTTACCATACAACATAGTTTTCCGATAAATCGATTTAGAGCAGTAATGAGCTATCTTGTTTTGTGGTCAGCTCGTAATTACATGGGTTATTCAAGTTAAATAAAGCGCAAACAGAGAGAATGAATGAGAGAAAATTTGGAAGTTGGTATATAGGGAAACGTGGATGCATGCAGGTGCATAGTTTTATACCCAGGTAAAAACATACGCTTTCATTCATTGATAAAAATGGTTAAGAGAAATTTTCTCACTCTACGTAATAAATTTTCTGCACAATGGTTACCAGATTGTCGCTATGTTGGGAAGAGATTAGGTAAGATAACACGAATTGGACGGACCCGAAACCAGAGGGACGAAAAAGTTCCGAGGTCTGGCTCTAAATACAATGATCAGAATTCGTACCCCGCGGATTTGACCCCCACGTAAAGCTTTTACTTGAATGAAGTTGTTTTCTTAAGAAGCCGTTTGATTTATGCATGCAAGTGATAAAGGTATTGATAAAGCTTACAAATCAGCGATCGGCGGTCGCCACAAAAAAAAAAAAACTTCAATTCTATTTTACCATATTTAAAGTGACAAAGGAAACCCAAGCGCCTGGGAATGGTTATGGGGATTGCAACTCTATTTCACGAATAATGAAGTTTTTGACGATTTCTCCCCAACGGGGGATTTGAATCATAGACAATCTTTGTGATATTTTCACCGAAATGCGTATATTGTTGAAGTTGATAACAAAGGTATAACTTGATACAACTACTTCATGCCATCTTTTGATGTCTTTTAATTGCCGACAGCAATCTTCAGGTGTTCATACGCATACGATGAAATTGTGTAATTTTTTTCATTTTTCTGTCAATTGCATGCATACAGCAAATGGCGTGAAAAGAAATGTAAGAATTTACAACATGTAGTTTGCCAGCATTCTTCGGCATATAATTTCTTCATACACCTGGCCACACAGGGATTATGAAAATCTTAAGCGCCTTATTCAAACAAAGTAACGTCCCATATATACGCTATGAAATGTCATATTTAAACGGAATGATATACCGTTCTATTAAAAGAATGCCATCATATAGTTACCCTTGAATGATGTGCACTTTAAAAATTCTTCACATAGTTTGACACAGGTTAATATACTAGTATATACATCGACAGGATTAGGTTCCGTTTTAATGTGTCCCAATCTGAGTTATATTCAGTGATCTTTGAAGGAGTTCATCACAGCAATATCAGACGGCATTTGACCCCTAACAGCAAAATGCATTTGGTTAACTGATAAACGATCACATCAAAGCGTATCAGGCCTTTGATTGGTCTGTAATATAAAAACACCGAAAAACTTGATTTGAGACAACTGTTGTTGATCACGTCGGAAAGATAACAAATCTAGTTAAAATTATGTATTCTTGGGATATTTGATATTGGATTATCTAAGGATGATGAATATTAGACGTGTCGTATGAGTCTTTGAGCTAAAAGTATTGTATGAGAGAGAGAGAGAGAGAGAGAGAGAGAGAGAGAGAGAGTAGGGGGGTTCTAGATTTTATGTTCAAGAAATAACAACAAGCAATTTTATTCATAATTACTTCCATATGCCCCCACCCCAACCAATTTCGTGCAAAAAAAGTTTCAAATTAAAAAATCGATCAAAAAATCTTCCGTGCAGCCGACTAGAGCATAACGTTTAAACGCAGCGAGTCGATGCAGAAGCCCTCACTGGATAACCTTAAGACCTCCAAAAATATACAGAGTATCATTGATAATCGTTAGCATTTAGGGTCTTGTCATCCAAGAATAATGCCTTTAGATTTATGGGCTCTCGTCTCAATAACTAATCGCTAGATGTGTTCATCGAACTCGATCTCATTACCACCGGCTCTCCGCTCGCCCTCCTTTGACTCAGTGTTGGCAAATTTGCTACAAAAAAGGTTTTTTAAATTGGTACCCCCAGATAGCAATCATTTGGCCACACACTTCCAATTTCCTCGATCTTTATGACAAGGAAGATTTAATAAATTGAAATGTTTACAGGTGTTAACCACAAAAATCTTCGCGGTTGGTGATGCTATGATCACATAGGTTCTTTTCGGATCTCTCGTTTGGCCACGTCATGTAAATCATCTGGGAAATTTGGCTGTGCGAGCAATATCCAGTGTCATTTCTGGCTAAAGAAGCTTCGATAACCGTAATTGGAATCATAAGTAAGGCTGGCGTTATGTTTTATAGCCCCCTTGACCCCGGGTAACACTCCACCCACGCGTAAAAGCCTCGGTTTTATGGGGCTGATTCAGACAAAATCTCATTATAATGTTGTGAAGTCATCACGGTTTTAAGAAAAATATTTTCAGACATGTAAATAAAGGAAACCTTTTCCCCCCTAGTTTTATTGTTTGTGCTATATTCCCTCTGGCTCCTGGGGTATGTTTGAAGTGTATATAATAGGAACAAGTTGTTACCTTGTGAGAGCTATGCATTCATCAGAGACGATATATGAAGCTAGGGGGTAAAATGATGTATTACTTGGGATTATTGAAAACGCCGTTCTCTAACAAACAATTCATGATGGTGCAGTTTTCTTACAAAATCGTTGTAATTGCATATCGTTTACAGAGTACTTTTACAACAGAAAACCCTTATAACGTAAAAGTGCAATTGTGCTTTACTTATACTTTACTCTGTTAGCAAGAAAATTAGATGATGATTATGTTGAAATGAAAATGGAAGAATCTTGAAGCACCTGATGCATCATTATCTTAATTATGTAAAACTTCAAAGTGAAAGAAGTGCCGCTATTCATGTAGAGTGTCTCTTATGAATTTCAGTCATATGAATATGATTCCAAAATTTTTTTTCAAATTAAGTTGAATTTTGTAAGGTTAAAACCTGTTGTTCTATAGTTTTTTCTAGGTGCATTACGCATCTGTCTGTTTGTTTTTATTGGATTTGACAGTAAGAATTCCTACGTGTTCAAATCATTCGAAAGTAACTAGGTATTATCCATACTGCATGAGGAGATATGAATGGGCCAGTAGAAGGCAACAAGTTCACCATGGTTCGTTCACAGATCTCTCATTGGTTTTGTACTTGGGTAACATTAAGTCAGGTCAACTTCACTTAACGATTACACAGTTCAAACTACTTTCTGACAAAGTTGCTGGGAAAAATTCC
Organism: Magallana gigas; assembly: GCF_902806645.1. NCBI lineage: Eukaryota > Metazoa > Mollusca > Bivalvia > Ostreida > Ostreidae > Magallana > Magallana gigas. The sequence continues at coordinate 31,878,833 of NC_047564.1, forward strand.
GTTATTGTTACGATTTGGGAGGCGCAAAGTTTGCTGAACAACACCACTGAAGCTTCTCTTTTATCTCGCCAAAATGCTCGGAATTTCTCTGATTTAATTTTGATTTAAATTTTAATCTATCAGTCATCTGGAGAGGCGTGTACAACGGTTGAATTGAATTTCTTATTTTCCATCTCCCCATTTTCAAGAAGGTTGGGTTGTTAACAAATTACCCATCAAATCTATCTTGTTTCTTTAGATATTAATTTTCTATTTATAAAATTTTATTCAGTGAACATATTTCAAATATGTAAGCTTTAAAATTTGGATATTTTCCTGTATCTATATACAGAACTCTTCCTCTCAATGAGATAAAAATAGCCTAAAAAATGACCACAACTATCGAGCTCTCTTGATAGTTGTTACATATAGTTATTCTTGCAGTGGAACGAAACATTGTCAATTTCGAGTAATACACGTATCCTGTTTTGAAAAACTAGTTAATTCATTTCTGGAACTTTGCCAGTTATATTGACTTAATAAGATGAATAGTAAATATAAATATTTTGATTCAAACAATTCTTTAAAATGATAACACGGGAGCGTCGGACTTATTTATTAGTACACCCCTTCTATCAAAATTGATACATGTACTTCGTTATTCTTATAATCATTACTTATCAGTTTTGAGAAGAACAACATGTTAATGGGAAGATAATTATTTTTCTGGAGAATTACCCACAAACTATAATTCACCTTCATAAGCATTGAATATTAAGATTTCCGGTGCTTGTTGCGACTCTTTTCTCTTAATGAAAATGTTTGAACTAAGATACCCTTTGAATATATCTACAAACATTAATAAATATCTGTTTGACTATCAGATTTAATCCATGTCTCCCCAATGCACCGCTATCCTTTTAACTTAATGAACCTTCGAAACGCCATTTACTCCGGGTTAACGTTACGTTTCATATGAAGACAGAGACATTACTGTACCTAAAGACCTTCAATGATATTGCTGTTTTCTCAATCAATATTGATATTAAATACATGTATATGTAATTCACGACGAACTTAGATTACCGTGTGGTCGTATCTTGATTGCTTTGAACCTGCATCTAGAAATAAAAGTTTACTTATGTTGTAATAATAAAACTAAGGATATTGGCTTCTTAATAAGCGGTCGTAGTCTCTTATGGAGGGTGCATAATGCACGTACATGTATAGGGCATGGTGTGGTTATAATCGTGACAATAAACTACCACACAGAAAAAAAATACTGGCTGATTTACCTTAATTCACGCATTATACCAAAACCCTTAATTGCTGTTCACAAACTCGAATTCAACATGAGACAATGGCAGCGTACCTCCTCAGTTTTTAAGGAGGCTGAATGGGCAACAAATTACCAATCAAATCTACCTTCTTTGTTAAGATTTGAGCTTTATAGTTATAAACTGTTATTCAGTAAAGGCAAATTTCAAATATAGAAGCTTTAAATTTTGAATGTATTCCTATATCTTTATACAGAACTCTTCTTTTGAAGGAGTTTAAAATAGCCTGAAAAATGGCCATGAACGCTGGGCTCTCTTAACCTATATCTTCATCATTTTCTCCTCTCGATCTAATGTAGCTAGTAGTGTTATGCATGCATCGTTATAAACGCGAAGAAAGAGAACGAGAAAGACCATTTTAACATCATATATCTTAGTATTTCAAGTATAGAATGCTGAAATAAGCCGGAATTTCATATCAATCATTGATCTAATGTTTCATTTTCAAAACAAACATTACAAAACTTGGCAAGTAGCACCTGCTATAATGTCTTGAAAATTTTTGCTCTTTCTCTTTGCACATCTTTATAATCTAAACCAGGTGGATGCCGCGAGCTTTCTCTTATACTAACTTAATATTTAATTTATTTCTATTAATTGCTTTATTTGTTTGAATTCAGTTGTCCTGGTTGAATTGCAGTATATATAGAATGCATGCGAACAAAGTGTTCTAATTCCTATGAATACAACAGATATACAACTAGAGTCTAACATGTTCATTATTGTAATATGCCAACTTTGTTTCTCTCTACGATTTCTCTGTATTTTTTTTTAAAACCTCGCTTCTTATCTGTTTCATAAAACGCTGATATACAATTTTTATCAATCAGATTTAAACTTTTTACCTCTATTCGAGCAGTTTCTTCCTTATATTTTTATTTTTACAACCACTTCCTGGTTCTGATATCAGTCTTTCTGTTATGTACCAAGTCGGCTGCATGGCGGGAAAATTATGATACCACAACGCAAAATTCTTTTAAGAACGAAACGCAGACATCAGCATATTTCGAATAAGCAATGTTTTTGTCATTGCATTTAAAGGGGATAAAAACCCATCACATCATAACTTCCGAGAATGAGATAACCAAATGATCACCCTCCCCTCCCACTACAACTAATGCTATCTCAATGTTGTCAATGTTAGACTTGACAACATGAACAAAAAACAACTAAAAATGTGTGATAGACAGAGAGAGAGAGTGATGTCTGCTCGCTGCACACCCATTCTGAGAACTGACATGGGCTCTGCTGTAGCTTTATTTCTTTGGCATGCACCATGACGTGTTCCTTCCTGTGATTAAGTTGATTTGTTTTAATTCACTCTGGCATTTTATGCCATATACCTGCTCCAAGATTTTTGCCTGTGTGTGAATATCTTTGGAATTAATCAAGGTTTTTTGGCGTTTTGTGACAGTTATATTAAACAAAGGCGGGCTACATATATTTTTTGTTACAAAATTTTGCTGATGAAGATTTATTTATTTTTTCTTTGAAAGAATCACAGAATCTTCGTATTCAACATGTCCTTTGTACGCACTCAACATAAACAATGAGAATCTAAAAATGGTTTCGTACTTAACAAGAAATGTAATGATAAAAGGCATTACAAATAGAAAACCCCATCAATAAAGTTCGAATAGATATCTTATAAACTCGATGACATATCTGCATGTACTCGTTTACGTTTGTGGGGGAAGACCTTTGTCACGTTACTGTCCATAAGAAAGTTATTGACTTCAGCCAGTATTACGTACGTTGTGTATCAATAAGCATAACAAACGACTCTTTGGTCAGATGCACCGGGAAACCTTATCAGGAAACAGAGAAAGAGTTAATATAATGTCAACAACATTCAATTATGGACTTAGACTCTGTGTGTTTGTTTGTGGCGTCCCGCCGGTCGCAAAGAAAAACCGCAAAGACACACGGGGTCAGCCAAAACAATGCTGGGCTGTCAGTCACCGATCGATGGCGTGGGGTGGTCATGTGTATACCCGCTGTCTATGATAAAACAAACGTAAACCTGTGTTTACCACATAAGACGAATATGATATACCCTGTTCCGCGGACAAAATAAGCGTTTGATATAAAAATAATCGTCAGTGTCATGTTTCGTGTTTATTCAAACGCACCCCAGCAGAAGACCGTGTTGAGGTTTAATCGACTCCGATCCGTCTCTCATACATCGTACGGCATAACACTATACCCTTAATAAGCTGAGTAACAATAGGCAAAAAGAGGAGAAACCCCGCATTATTCACATAGTAAGGAAATGCCGCCGGACGCCTCACTCTTTTCCGGTGTCTGGGGCATGTCTTGCATCCGAACTGAACGCGCCCAGACCGATTAAGCCAAAAGTTGATTAACCTTCGACCTATCGTCTGATACCTCCGTGTATATGGAAAACATAATGACGATAAAAAAAGATGCATGGGTTATAAAAACGATATCACACCCATATTAAATACTCGAATTATACAAACAGATGTACGAATATCTATATCAAGGAGAGCGTGAACTTTCATGTGGCAGCTAGAGTATTTTAGGGACCATTTTCAGTAAAAGCGTGATCTTTTGCAAAGGGTAGGGCAAAATGTGTTTGGAACATTTTTGTTGAGTAAGAATTTTCATTCAGTGAGGAATGTGTGTCCAAAATATACTAACGATGATTGATGAGTGCCAAAGTTGGATCTGCGACGTTTATATATGGAACACATTGAGAAAATTGATAGAAAAAAAACGACCCTTGGAAATTAGATATATCTAAAGAATGCAGTTGAACTCAAAAACTTTTCGTGGCGTTGACAAACATTTCCTGTTGATTTGGCGTTATATAACTCTCTCTCTCTCTCTCTCTCTCTCTCTCTCTCTCTCTCTCTCTCTCTCTCTCTCTCTCTCTCTCTCTCTCTCTCTCTCTCTCTCTCTCTCTCTCTCTCTCTCTCTCTCTCTCTCTCTCTCTCAAACAGCACGTCTTACCGGTATACCGGAATATACCAATTAGTGTGGAACAATTTTTATTTTAAAAAATACCAGTGAAATTAAATTGATGTGTCATATATATTGTAAATTTTGAGTTCACTAAATGAAGGTAAATACAAAGGGTACATGCACAATAGCTGTCTTTTTATAAGCCCCCACCCTTCATTTCAATTATACAAGGTGTATACATTTATATATGTTTGGCTTATCGAAGATCGCATAGCGAAAACGAACGGAACTGTTGCAGACACAAAACATGTGCATTGTATGTATAAATATGCCCATCAAAGGAGTATCTATATTTCTTAATAAGGTACTTTAATTTTTGAAAAGGGACATTTTCTGGTAATTGTATTACGTTAATGTACATATCCGGAATTTTGGGCGGAATAATTTCAGTAGAAAGGGTGGAATCTCACTCTTTTAATATATTTGCCCTTTTTCAAAAACCATTATTCAACAACTTCCTCGAATACCGCCCAATATATTCAACGCCCCTTTTCCAGTTAAACCTTTGATTCTATTTTGTAATAAAATAATTACCATACGTATATTTTACAAAACAGTAATCAGATCTGAAACAGAGATTATAGTTCTTACCCCGACACTTAGTTGAAATTGGAGAATTTGCCATGTTTCTCTCATTCAAGGTCAATGGCAAAAAAGGAACACTTAATTTTTTATTTTTTTTTTGCAGACAGACAAATGGTCGGCCAAAATTATGTTTGCACGCAATGCTTTTGTTTTGTTTTTGCATAATACAGCATTTTGTAAGCGCAAGTTGCATCAGATAACAACCGAACTAATTTTTCTTTGGATTATCATTATTTCATCTAACAGTTCAGTTGCGACGCAAAAGTGTGAAGAAGCACACTTTGCCCCCTCCGGTAGATATACAATGCCAAGTGAAAAAGTATAGCAAGGCGTTTTTTTTCTAAAAACACCCTCTTTTCTTATTTTGTCACCAATGCTTGTTCTGCTTTCATAGCTTAAAATTTCGGTCGGTGCAGACGGCATATTTTTTTTTAGTTTTTTGGGGGATTATCAGCAATTTTGATAACATCTAATTGCTTGGAGGGGGAAATTAAAGAAAAAATATTGGAGAAAAAATGAATGAAGTATCGAATGAATGAAGATGGTGGAGTGAATGTATGAAAGTTTACAAACATTCAATTTACTATAGCATTGAATCATGATTTTTTGAAGTATACACTCTCATAACTGCAGCGGTGTGTGCATACAAATTGAGTAACGCGCGTTAGCGCGTTATGAAAATTTGTATGCACACACCGCTGCAGTTATGAGAGTGTATTCTTCAAAAAATCATGATTTAATGCTTATATTTACATTTCTTAACTTCTTGCCTTGTCTGCAAATGTGATTCATACCTTAAAATTCCTATCTTATCCTAAGGGTAAGTTAATATTAATGGAAGAGCCACAGTAACAGCCACAAGCGTGAACGTTGATTTTCGCTTGTGACGTTGCAGTTTACAGCGTTCAACGTTTTGTGACGTCATAATAAAACTCATCAATTTGACCTTTGACTACTTGTTGCATTTAGAGGCATTTGAAGATCACAGAGTTTAATGGGAAAACACAGTAGAATGTAAATATTGTGTAATAAACGCTGACATGTAAATGTATCTCAAAGGAAGACGTAGATAATATGAATGGATTTTTCAGTTGGTTGTAAAAGTTTTACAATCTTGTCAACTATTTCATAGTAATACTGAAAAGGAAAGGAAAGGAAACTAACTTCGGGATATGGAATGGAATCTTAATTACATTATGAATGTATTCTTGAACCGCTCTGTATCGAATACCCCAGTATCGATCACTCGATACAAAAGGGTCGAGGGCCCCTTGTGCAGCCTATAAATATCAGTTCGGATGGCAACAATTAACAGTTGATAAAAATAATTAATTCCCACTAATTAGTTCTAACACCATTTCAGAGCTGACTTAATCTGCAAAGTGTCAATCCAGCGTTGAATAGATGGTATTTAATCCTGCCATCTGCCTAGTTCTTGTGGAGCAAACAATAAGGGCGGGAACAATGGCCCCTGGAATTTGGGCCCTGGCTTATTGGCTGTAATTCCCTAGATTCCAAGATACGACCTTGATGCAAGACCCAAACTCTTTGAGAACGTATCTTCCCCCCAGACAGTTTCTGCACGAGTACCATTGTCTTTTTCGCTTATTGTCTCCCGAGTTTGACACTGGAGACAGCGATTGTTACTGGTTTTCCTTCAGAAGATGGCCGACCAGTCGTTTATCTCTTACAAGACGTCCATCATGCTTCTATCGACTCTCATCGATTCTGTCGAAATCTTTTTGCAAATGGACCATGTTTAAGAACATTGCCGTTTGTGTGGTCCATGACCCACCGGATTTTCGACGGTCATTTTTTTTTTCAGATACAAATTACTAGAATGCAAATTCATCAATATTCTATATACTAGTATCTGGAATGCATCGACTAAAAACTTGCACAGACGCATGGTTTCAAATTTGTCTGCTTGCCTTTATGCTACCATTCATCTTTTCATTAATTTGAAACATTTGAGATTTATTTTTTAACCCGCAGAAACGCTTGTAAACTTAGGTTCCGGGGGTTTTCATTAATACTTTAAATCAAATCTAAAAATAAACATTTCCTTCCCAAAAAAAATCGTTCCAATTAAAATAAAAAAAACCTTGGTTCATAATGACATGGGGGATGGAAAAGTTGGTTTCCAACGGATGAAAAAGCTGTTCATGAAGATGACTCTAATCGCTGCTTTATTTTTTTCCCTTGTGCGTTACGTAACGATCTCGACTTGATAAGTTAGCGGTAATTAGCCAAACGGAAAGAAGTTCCCCTCACCTGACTAGTTTTCATGGCACACTTTCAAATTTCGGTAAAATAGCTTGTCTTGGCTCAAACTTCACTCGATTTTCTCAGCAGATCAAAATCTCTTAATATTTAATGATCTCCTCGTCATATCGTATGTCATATCGCTTATATCAATCGTTTTTGAGCTGGAGAAGTTTATCTTTTAGGCACGAATACGAGGGGCTTAAAAAAGGTATATAAAGCTTCGTAGATTAAGATAGCAGATGATTTTGGGGCGAAATAAGTGGTGCCGCAGAACTCGCAAGGTGTTTTATGTATCATATTGCCTTCAATTTTCACATAAAGCATAATATTTGGAATAACAGATATTTGAAAAAAATGCAGCTTATTAGAAAAATTGTATGCAGCTGAAGCGTTGTTTTCATTGTTTGAAAAGTTCTCAGTGGTAATAAAATGAATAATCTTTTGCAATTTTTTATACCTGTCATGCTTATTAATTGTTATGTCCTACCTCTATAATTCGTCATGACCTATATACGTGTAAGTACAGATTATCATGACACTGTCGCTGAAAGATAGTGGGCTTTTTGTTGATTTAAAGGATAACCCCTTCGACTCAAAACTTTTTCGAAACTAATTCCTCGGGAAGGTCATAAATAATGAGTACATTGCGTGTAATTGACCTCTTTTTCATAAAAACAAATTATTGACTCGGTGTCTAGGAGGAGCAAGATAAGATAAAAGAGTCAACGCATTGCGTGTTTCAGACAATCAAGTGCGCCACCCACCGTCAGCAACTTGCCTTATTCATCACTGAACGCACCCGAATTCTCAAACGGGTTACTCTTTAGTTAGCTCTATCGCGCAGGATAGCTACTATTACGATCTATATGTTAATGACGCTATTTTTTGGCAGATGAAATATGATCCATAGCTTTATAGTGGGAGATAAGGTTATTTAATTTTTTTTTAAAGAAAAAAAATGTTTTGGTATAACTGTTCAAGGTTAAGTTAATTACAAAGTAGATAAAAATAACATTTTAAGCAAGGCTGAACGATGAGAATGACCGTTGGGTTATTGATAGGTGTTTATTTAATCCTCGATGTCTGGTGAGGAAAATAATAAATCTAAAAAAAAACCCAATATTTTATCTGTAAGTCTATTAAAAATGTAAGATTTTCAATAACTATCTTCTTAGTTATAGTGTATATACTGACGAATTCGTATAATTTCACTATTGTGTTATAAGAATAAGATAACATGAAATGAGGTATATAATCTACAAACCAATTTCAAAATAAGAGAAATAGTCACATTATGAATTGCTGGATGCGATTTGCTCTCATCGGGGAAATTTCACATACTAGACTGAAGCGAACTTCTAATAATAATTTGTCTAAAAAATCTTTAAAATCTATTAACAAATTAACTTCCATTCTTTCTATATTTTTTGTGTATCTATACAATGTCATATTTTAAATCGAGTTGAATTCAGTTAAATTGACATTGCCCACGCCAGTTAATTTGCCTTCTTTTGTAGTAAAAGAAATCCATATATCAAAAGCTATTGAATTCATCTTTTAAAAGAATATCAACAATTCAAAAATTCAATACATGCACAGTTCATAATCCTTTTTCAATTAAACATATCACGTTCAAATCAGGACTATCTAAAACCAGTTATGATGCAAAATATAGGAATTTAACGAAGTAATGTATTATACAAAGTTAAGAATTAAAAAAAAAATAATCTGTTGAAAACGAAGAGAAAAATGACGGTTTGAAGTCACGACAAACAATGAATGGGGAAGATTAATGGTGGATTAAATAACGCCGTTTTGTTAAGGATGAAATCATTGTGTCATATGTGCATGATTTGTGGATTCTGTGCAGCCCTTGACATTTACAAATAATTGCTTGGTCGATTTAGTTTCGATTTACGACGATGTTTGTTTTCTTGCTGTCCTATTTGTCTGCGATTCCTGCAAACAAAATTGTCTGTGATTTCTGCAAACAATATCAGTGGCGCTTTGTGCAATAATTCTTGACTTTGGGTTTCCCTCTTGTGTATTCGTACATGATACTTTATGAAAATAAATTTCATTTCGGCTTGTCAATTTCTGATCAAAAGTACAAGCTAGTGGTCAAGGCCGACTCGTCCCCCCCCCCCTTTAAATCTTTAAAGTTTTTTTGCCAAAAATTGGACGAGAACACATGCTGATGTTTTTTTATGAATTGATTCATAATTATCTTCTCTGTTTTTGTGTTGAGTATGATTAATTTCGTCTGAATCGTTTAAAAGTGTAAAGCATAGTTTTGTAATGCGTTTCTCGGTTAAAATGTGCATTTTACTATATATTTCATTGAAATGGCGTTGCTTGATTTTATTAATGACACTGTATTTGAAACACGATAACATTATTACCACGCAGACGAATCTAAAATAAATTTCAGAAATAAAACTATAAAACCTATGGATCACATGGACAAATTTTCAAAGTAGGTTTTCTCACAAGCAGGTAAACCCGCGAGCTACCTTAAAAAAGGGAAAATTTTCAGCTCAATATCGCAGGGTGATTCTGTCTACATGCGCAGATCTAGAGGATACCTCGGTGGGGGTGGGGGTCTGCCCCCCCCCCCCCCCTGAAAAATTCAAATTTCTTAAATTTACTAGATCCTCGGACCTCCTTGTAAACATGGAAAGAAAATGTACCTCGGACCCCATCCACTTGGAAAAATTATTTTCTGGATCCGTGCATGGCCCTGTGGGTGGACTTGTTTAATGACTGATGCTCGAGCCCGCCCAGCATGCAGCCATGGGTGAGGTATGATTGCTTTCTGAACGTAAATGCAAAGTATCTACGTGTTTCTTGTGCGGACTATAGAGTAATGGTCGTGGACACTTTATACATGTGATTTTTTTTTCAACCAGCATTTTGAATGTATGCATTTTTTTAATTCAAAAATGTTTTTCAGTTAATATATATAAAATATTTTCTATTAAATTTTGATAGATATGCAAGGTTTGGCGAGGTTGGTTCTCTGTTTTATTGCTCGTGATACTAATCTGTGTTGGCAAAATAAATGAGATAGTGGCGCGGGTTGAAGAAATAAATATTGATATTGCAAAAGTAATATTTTCATGTCGTTTATTAGTATTTTGAAATATCCCAAAAATATAGGAATCAAAATTATGGTGTTAAAAATCAAAATCAAGAATTTAAAAAAAAATTAAGAATCAAGAATTGAAAATTCCGGAGGTAGGATATGATGGCGTTCAATATCGTAGGGTAGATCCTGTCAAGTTCTGATTTAAATAAATTTGGTCGGGATCAAAAGACAAAACTTTTGTATAGTCGATAAAGTTACTACATCGTCAACCAAAGGGGAGAGAATCGCGACATGTATCAAGAATGGCGTTTCTCATCAAGAACGGAAGAATAAGTTTAAAAAGTTTTGTTGGTGGGGCTTGCATAGTTTTTGTGCCATGGATATCACACCTAGGATCTAGCTTGCAATATCTCTACACAGACTTTTGGTTATACTTGCTACTATTATATATAATTTTGTACAATGGCGGCTTGGTGCTCTTTAGTTTCATTACAACAGGTGGCATCCAGTCTGAATTCTACAAGGTATTTTGTATTTTGAATTCTGAAAACAAACAGTACTCGAAAAAAAAACACTAGCCTAATTAGACAAGAAAATCTATAAGAGATGCATTTAATTTTCACCTCTCAAATACACACTTAAACAGCTGTTCTGCCATGTGACATGCAGCAACAAGTCTAAGTTAGCTGTTGTGATGAACCTATTCTTACACATAGTAAAGTTCTGCATTTTACTTTACATGCATATTTTGACAGGTGGCTGTTCGAGGGTGTTTCCTGGGACTGACTTTTGGAATCGGCTATCTCATCAGTTGCTCACACACAACTCTGAACCATTTCGGTTGGTACTTGATGGGTCTCAGTTTCTTCCATTTCTCTGAGTATCTCACCACAGCGGCTACCAACCCCTCCTCCCTAACCCTTGACTCCTACCTGCTGGACCACAGCAGGGAGTACAAGATGGCAGCAGTGGCCAGCTGGCTAGAGTTCTTTGTAGAGTGGTATATAGCACCAGGTAATGCTCTTCTGATTACAGTACTATACGCATTTCACTTAGTCAGTTAGTCTTAAGTAAAAAGCAATGTAATGATATATGCATCAACCTTATTTGCAAGTTTCAGGAAGAATGTATAATTTGGCAAAAGTAACATTAATAGTTTTCATACCACTTATTTTTTTGAAATGTAAACCAAAATTTGTTACAAAACTTCAAATTGATTTTCTTAAATAGTACCGATGTAAAATATTAAAAATACTGACTTTTCATTCATATAAATTACATTGACAAGCCAGTTCTACAATTAATTTTACCCGAATAATCTTCACATCTCATTAAAAATTCAAAATCTTGTTTTCAGTATTTTTCCATACTTTCTTTAATTAATAATTACGGTAACTCTGAATTATTTTGTTTTTCAGGTTTAAAGCAGTACTTTTATTTATCAGTCTGTGGTGTGCTACTAGTCCTATTTGGAGAATCTCTGAGGAAAGCCAGTATGATAACAGCCTCTACGAACTTTAACCATTATGTACAGTACGTCAAACGTCCCGGCCATCAGCTGGTCACCAAGGGAGTGTACTCTTGGTGCCGACATCCGTCCTACGTGGGTTGGTTTTACTGGAGTATTGGAACACAGGTATTTAGTGCTCTTGGGTTTTTGGAAGATTTAAACGACCTATAATTCACAATATGTAGGGCTGCACCATCTTTCGAAGATAAAAGCAAGATTAAATCATGTTAGAGATTAAACATGCAATAAACTGTAGTTTTTATCAGTGTTTATGCTTTTCATGCTGTTTTGAAGCTGTCATAAAAAAATGTGACTAGAGCTACTTTAGATACACATTTGTCATTTTACTATCTCAGCTAGTTTATGAAAACCTTGTTGATTTTAAGTGTCAGTGTGTTGTAGAATATTTTTATAAATTAGAAATAAAAAAAAAAAAATTAATCATTTTTTAAGCTGAGAATAGTATTTTGCTTTAATTAAAGTATATTTCTATCTTTAAATACATCTTCCCAAGTCAAGAGTTTCTGATACACACCTCTCCTTGAAACCCTTGACTTGGGAAGATGTTTTAGATATAGATTAGACATGTTGATATTAAGGACATACTAGTATTGTGCTCTTATCAGCATATCAGATTATTGAATAATAAAAACACAACTGATAAAGAAAAAATGGAAGATAATTAGCAGAATTATTGCATTGAAAGTGCATATTAAAATTGTACCAAAGGCAATATTCATTCAGAGAAATAATCAAGTGTTAATATTAAATGACTTAATGTTATATACATGATGTATGAATGAAGATTGGAAAAAAAATTGATTTTCTTTTTCAGTTGATATTATGCAATCCCTTTTGCCTAATAGCCTACACAATAGTGTCATGGAGATTTTTCCGGGAGAGGATTTACGAAGAAGAAATCTATCTTTTGAACTTTTTCGGTGAGGATTATTTAGACTACCAGAAATCCGTTGGGACTGGATTACCATTCATTGTCGGATACACGGGTTACTCAGCACTTTAGGATTTACTCGTCTTGTAGCCATTTAGCAGTTAAATCCAATGGTTCCGAACTCTGCAGACTTTCTAGTGAATTATTAATAAAATATATTCCTTCAAACTAAGTGTTGACATGCAATGCACTCAAAAAATGTCAGGGTTACCTATTTTTACAAGAATTGTTTTCAAATTTTCAGCACCCTTGGTGCATTTTTAGGCATGACATTTATATTTTTATCAATAACTACAAAACCAGAGTTATATACTTAAAAAGAATACTCAGATTGTCAATCCATGTTTTATCCCAGCTTATTTTGACATTTCTATTGAATTGTGTACTAAATCATGGAGAAAAACACATGGTCAGCCTCTGATTTTTACGAATCTATTTTATTGTGCATAAGAGTTACCAACAAACTGGTAAATTTCTACAAGAAAATTAAAGTTTTAATAGAAAATACACTTAAATTGAAAAAACTTTTTTTTAAGTTACGGTATTGTAACCTTTATTATTGAGTGTTTTCTTTTGTACATGATATGTTTGATGATATACTGTGGAATCATTAGATTTCGTGGTGGCTCAATTTTCTCGGAATTCGTGGGTACCTCTCATCCACGAAATAACATTCTCCACGAATTAATAAATTATGGCAATAAAGTCATATTTCCTTTTGTAGGTAAACGAGAATACACAAAATTAAGTCCCCACGAACCTGTAAAATTTTTAAAGCAATCCACGAAAATTGGCCCCCACGAATTTTAATGATTCCACAGTATTAAACATGGGGCCACTTGTTTGTGTACCATATTCTTGAACATTTAGTCTGCTGTCTGCATTTGTCTTTCTTTTTGGGGATTATAATTAACACGATGAATTATGAAGAAGGCATGATGCATTTATTTTAATAGAATTTGATTTTTATTTGAACATTTTAATAAAGCATTCTTGAATGCTAAAAACATACAAGTGTTAATTATTTTGTTGTGTTATTAATTTATATGGTTGGCGTGAAGATGCTCTACATGAAATGACTCCAGTATCATTGGGAACCCTCAGCCTTTCTCCCTTCTCTACTATATATCCTTGGGGTTTTTTATTAGCTCATCTGAGCTGAAAGTCTTTTCTGATCACTTCTTGTACAAATGTCCATCTGTCTTTAAGCTCTTCACATTTTCAACTTCTTCCAGAAACATTAGACTGATTTCAACCAAACTTGGCAAAAAGTATTTTTGAGTGAATAGCTTTTAAGTTTATTCAAATGCAGCACCAGGCTTTTCAAAGGGAAGACTGACTGTTTTGAAAATCTTTCTTATCAAGAACCAAACAGCTTATGATAATAGAACTTTTATGTATGCTTCCTAAGTACTTAGGAAGCTAAATTCTCAAGCTTTAATATGTAGTGGACAAAAATGAAATACTAATTATAGTGTGAATATATATACCAGTTTATTGTTATAATCAACTGTTAACAAATATATTTAAGAAGAGGACCAGCCCCTTGAAGTGATCATAAAACAAAGATAAATTGTAAAGAAGGAATTAAAATACATGTATACAAAATTCAATTTTTTAAGGTACATTAAAAAGTTCAAACTATAGGTATATGAAATGAACATCTAAGCACCGAGTTAAAACTAAATATATATATATGTACATATAAGCTATGTACAAGTTGCATGAATTTAAAGTAAAATAAAAAATATTATCAATGTGTTAAAATAATTTGTTGACTGATAAATACAAAGAAAGGAAAACAATAACCTGTTATCACAGACTGAAATTATCACGGAATGAAACTTCATATAACAATTCTGTACATCACCATTAAAAGAAATAGAAAATGTAAGTAGATAACATTCTATATAAACAACATTATTTTATACTTGTATACTTAACTTGTACATTTAGTACATATGGTAAATATTTTACAAATTTTTAGAAGAAATTTAGATATATCCTTTTAAAAAATAACAAATAAAGGAATTAATTATCTTAATTTCATTGTCATGATTTTTTTATCACCAAAATTTAGATTCATTCATATTTCTGTACTTTCAAAAAAATTGAAACAACTTCCTTAAAAAAATAAATTTCATTTCAATCAATCTTGAAAACAAAGATATCCAAAAACATTGTCCTTTTATGAAAAAAACCCACAAATCTGATTGAAATTTGATGGTAATTTTCAAAGTAACTACAAAAGTTTTATTTGAGTCCTTTCTTAACGTCATCAGAAGAACTGCTTGATGATCCTTGGTCTGAGCGCAGTGAGGCTCGTGAGCCGAACGAGTCTTTGGCCCCCATCTTGTTGAGTTTCTCCAGGGTACTGAGGGACGGTAGGGCTGGGATAGGGGTGTGGTCATCTTTAGAGTTCATCACTTGTAATCCTGCAGGTTTAAATTATTATTGCGATATTAGAAATGATTGATGATTTACTGGGTAATTAATAAATAGATGGATACCTTGTGATTATCATACTGTTATTTCACACAAATTTTCAGTTTCCTAGATCTGAGATTGTTTACATCAATGGGGGGAAAAATATATAACTTTCTAACATTATTAAATTACAGATTTAAGATTTTATAGATTTCCTAAATATATCAAAATTTCTTATAAACAAGTTTTACTTTTAATCATAATATTTTCAGTAAAATATACACATATATGAATAACAAATTATTTTATTATCTTAATTGACTCTTATGCAAAGTGTCCAATTTACCCCCAGTGTACCCCAATGCTTTTTTCAGTGTGAAAATGTTTTCTAAGATAATTCTCTCTGAATCCTGGATTTGAGATCTCATTCATGTTTCTTGAGATTGCTGTTAGATTTTTTTTTCTTTTTACCTTGGTCAGCCATATCCCACACCTCGCGGTCTGCGGCATTATCCATCATGTACTCCAGAACCCGGTCCAACTTCAGCCGCCGAGCAATTACGCTGTAACACACCAGCAAAAAGTTACGTTAACTTATTAACAGTCTCAAAAGACAGTAGTACATATACATGTATCTACAGAACAGTTAGTGCTAGATTTATCAATTTTAATTCTATACAAGCATCTGTCCACTGTTTACCAAAATATTAGAATATTACCAGACAACACTCTCTATTATCATTTATATATACATGTACCCGTACCTAGCTATACAGCACATCAGGGGCTTCTTCATCAATGATAATTTCTCATTCACATAATGAACCTATAGCTAGCAATACAGGTGTGTTCAACAGAGCAATTAAGCGCTCGCAAAAAAGGAGTATAGTGCACTTATAATGGAATATCGCATACAATATAGCGCATTTTAAAAAATGAATTTTTATTGATTTTTTTCAAATGTTTCCATTATTTTACAGTTCGCGCATACAAATCATAAAGAAACTTGGTAAAAAATGTTACAGTAGTGTCGATAAAAATCCAATAAAATAATCAGTTTTTGTATTGACCATATGGGAATATGTGATGTGGGCATAGGCAAATAACTAAAACAAACATTTAACCACCGTAAACCAGAAAAAATGAATTAAATTTAATTTCAGCTGATATCAAACAATACTATAATGCAAAGATATTTTTGGTTTAAGATGGTTTTCATTTTTAAAATTTAAGAATGAAATCAACAACCCTATTTTCGTGATTACTCTTTCATTGTATTACATGGAGAACTAGTGGGTATTGTTTTTTTAACAAAAAAACACATGTCTCCCCTTCTCCCCAAGGATTGTAATATGGGGCAAATTTAACAATTGAAAAAGAATGATGTCAGCTTTATGTTACCCAGACCCAGACAAAATTTTATTATCTTTTTCTTAATTTGACCTTGAGAAAACATAGTCAAGGTCATATATAAATCAATAGTACACCTAAGTGTATTATAATTGCTCTTTGATTAAAGTTTGAAGCCCTTCTGTCAAAGTATATTCAGGAGTTGAACAATGAAGTTTTTTTCTAATTTGACCTTATAATAAAATTTTTAGGTCAAGGTCAAAAATTTTGGTAAGGTTCAACTAGGTTATATACCATCTATCCATGATACAAGTTAAAAGTCTGTATGTTAAAGGAGTCTTGTGTTATGGTCCGAACAATTTTTTTTTTTATGAAAAGCTTGACCTTGAAGAAAAAATAGGTCAAGGTCATAACTTTTGGTAGCGTGCACTCCTTCTCAATACAATCTACCTATGTTCCAAGTTTAAAGTCTTAATGTCAAATGGTATTAAAGTTATGACCCAGACAAAATTTTATTATTTTTTTCTTAATTTGACCTTGAGTAAAACATAGTCAAGGTCAAATATTATTCAATAGTACACCTAAGTGTATTATTATTGTTCTTTGTTTAAAGTTTGAAGTCCTTCTGTCAAAGTATATTCAGGAGTTGAACGATGAAGTTTTTTCTAATATGACCTTGAAATAAAAATTCTAGGTCAAGGTCAAAATTTTTGGTAAGGTTCAACTAGGTTATATACCATCTATCCATGATACAAGTTAAAAGTTTGTATGTTTAAGGAGGCTTGTGTTATGGTCCAGACAATATTTTTTATGAAAAGCTTGACCTTGAAGTACAAAATAGGTCAAGGTCAAAACTTTTGGTGGCGAGCACTCCTTCTCAATACCATCTACCTTTGTTCCAAGTTTGAAGTCTTAATGTCAAAGAGTATTTAAGTTACGGCCTGGACAAATTTGGATGAAGAAGAATAAGAAGAATAAGAAGAAGAATAAGAAAGTCGACAAAAACAATATGTCTCCCCTTTGAAAGGGGAGACATAATTATAAGATAAGAATTTTATCATTGATTTCATGGCGTAGTGGTTATAGGCATCGGTTTTTTGTCCTTTTGCTTTTGTGGTCATGGGTTCGATTCCTAATGACTGCATAAATATTTTTGTCTTAATGATGATGGTTTTGTTGAAGTATCGTTTTTTTTAAATTCCCTTGGCCCTAAAGAAAAACAATTCAGTGCAAAGGAGGGGAATGAATCAACATGCGTAACAAAGATTAGATGGGCTGTTGAGTTGGTCAACGCTAGGTTGAACACATTCAGTTGAAGAAAAATTCAGTCTCGCATACGTCATCAAAGAAATATTTTCTGTGGATAAAGATAAACCATGATGATCCACACGACCCAATTGTTGGTTGGTATTGCGAGTGCAAAGCGGGTGCCCTCACAGTTGGGTGTTGCACACATATAGCAACAATCGTTTGGTATTTATTTAGGAAATGGAAAACAATCGCAATACCAACCAAAATTGGATATATTGACACCATATGTTCAAGACGCAGCGGCAATTCCTGAGGTAGAGATTGATCTCAAATTTCTCGACTAACTTACGTATGTGATAGTAAATGAATAATTATTACCACTTTAAAATTGTTTGCATGTGTTGTTATTGCATTTATTAAAAGGATGTGTAACAGATTTTTATTTAAGAGTGAAAAATGCAGATTCATATGACCACACTTTGAATTTAATCGCAATATGTTAAATACCACTGTTTAATTAAGTATTACAAAAGCTTGGCCTTAAATTTCAATGCGTCAGATAAATCTATTTATAGAAGCAGGTACTTTCCATTTAAAAACGAGAAAGGGCGAAGAAATGGGAAAGTACGCTATACCTCTTTGTGTTGCAGATATGGGGAATTTTGGCATGGGGAATTTTGGCGAGCGCTTAATTGCGAGCTCTCTTTCTGTTGAACACGCCTCTGGCTAGCCGTAACTCAATATTGCACAATTTTAAATGCCTACAACTTATGAGGGAATATTTTTTGAAAGTTTTTGCAACTGACCGTAGATCTTTCGGCTCCAGCATAAAGAAGATGATTTTAGCCACCACCTTTTGTAGCATGGGGTCCTTGGTTCTGGCAAACATTCCGAGGGACTCTTTCAGCATGGTGTGATCCATTAGTAGCTCACAGGTCTGGAAAAAAGACAATAGATTAAACATGCATTTTTAGGTGAATTTATTTTTCATAACCGGTATCTTATTAATTTCAATTAGATAGAGAAAAAATTTTTTCAATGAATGTTTATTTGCTACAGGAAAATGAATTAGTACTGTATTTGGGTTATTTTCACCCCATGTTTTTTTTCACCCTTCTACACTTGCAAATGGTTTTGCCCTGTCTTGAATTCTCCTTGACACATTTTAAAATAGATTCTCTCTCTTTTTTACACAGGAATTGTTTTGAATTTGCCCAGTCTTTATAAATTTGTCAGCTGACAACAAGGGCAAAAGAGGCAAAAATAAAAAGGGGGCAAATATTTCCCTGTATAGAGTACGTGTTCAAAGGGTAACATACTGGTCTATTCTCTGCGTAGTACAGGAGTATCTTTCCAGCCAGTAGGTACAGCTTCTCATCCATGGTGTTCATAGGAAGCTCCAGAAGAACCTCCAGCAGATTTTCCTGTAACATATTTCATATAATGAATATATTTACATCAAACTAGAGGTACTGTGAGCAAGCTCACAATTGATACCCCCCGCTAAGATAAAATCATAATGCGTGTATTTTTCCAATTATAGAAAATATTGGATGAATCTATTTCACCGTCTATTTCTTTAAATAACAACTGCTCTATTTTTTTAAAACTGTTGGTCATAAGCAATATCTGTGTGAAGTAAGAACATTCAATGCTTCTCCATAAGAAAGATAATGACCAGACACGAATTTTGCACTATTTTCCCCAACGACCTTGACCTTGCCCAAATGAACTTGGATCAAGGTCATGACACATCCTTAGGTCATAAGCAATCATTGTGTGAATTTAGAACTTCCAATGTTTCTCCATACGAAAGATATGGGCCGGACAAAAATTTTGAACTTTTTCTACCAGTGACCTTGACCTTGCCCGAAAAACCTTGGGTCAAGGTCATGACACACCCTTAGGTCATAAGCAATCTCTGTGTGAAGTAAGAACTTCCAATGTTTCTCCATACGAAAGATATGGACCGAACACGAATTTTTGTATTTTTTCTGCCAGTGACCTTGACCTTGCCCGAATGACCTTGGGTCAAGGTCATGACACACCCTTAGGTCAGAAGCAATCATTGTATGAAGTAAGAACTTCCAATGTTCCTCAATAAGAAAAATATGGGCCGGACACGAATTTTGTATTTTTTCTGCCAGTGACCTTGACCTTGCCCGAATGACCATGGGTCAAGGTCATGACACACCCTTAGGTCATAAGCAATCTTTGTGTAAAGTAAGACCTTTCAATGTTTCTCAATACGAAAGATATAGACCGGACACGAATTTTAAATTTTTTCTGCCAGTGACCTTGACCTTGCCCAAATGACCTTGGGTGAAGGTCATGACACACCCTTAAGTCATAAGCAATCATTGTATGAAGTAAGAACTTCCAATGTTTCTCAATACGAAAGATATGGGCCGGACACGAATTTTGTATTTTTTCTGCCAGTGACCTTGACCTTGCCCGAATGACCTTGGGTCAAGGTCATGACACACCCTTAGGTCATAAGCAATCTTTGTGTGAAGTAAGAACTTCCAATGTTTCTCCATAAGAAAGATATGGACCGGACACGATTGCACAGACAGACGGACGGACAGACGGACGGACAGACGGACGGACAGACTGACGGACAGACGGACGGACAGACGGACGGACAGACGGACAAGGTGATTCCTATATACTTCCCCAAACTTTGTTTGCGGGGGGTATAATGAGTATATTTCCTTCTTTGTTTCGTAAGAAATCTAACCCTGCTCTTGTAACCACAGTTAAATGGTTTCTTTGGTGGTCCATACAGGATATGAAGGTAGCAATCTTTTGTGGAAATTTTTATCCAACCTGTTAATGCAGTTTTTGCATTCTTTTTTCACAATGCTTGCTACCTTCATACCACCAAAGAAAGCATTTTCATGCTCAAATATTTACATTTACTATTTCTTCCATTTCTTGTGGGTCACAATTGAGTGAGAGAGAGAGAGAGAGAGAGAGAGAGAGAGAGAGAGAGAGAGAGAGAGAGAGAGAGAATGACCAATTTGTCCATGCATATAATGTGATTATCGTTTACAGATTTATTTTCACTCTTTGTATATTTATGCAACCAATGTTGCATAACATCCACTCCTATTTGTTTAAGAATAATCAAAATATGTGTTTTAAATTTGCATGTATACAATACATGCATAAGTTTTTTGTGAACTTTTTAAACCCCCTTCAAACATTATACATTATTCAGTAACATGTACTAGCCAGTATTACAAGTGTATGTGGAATTTTTATTCAAGAGTCAATATATTAAATATGTTTACATTATTAAATAATGAATTACTGCAGTTTGAGGTTTACAATGCATGGATTATTTCATGCTACAAAGGACTATCCTCACATTCCAAATATAGTTGTTGTATTTTAAATACAAAGAAGGATTTGCTCTTTCTTTTATGTAATGTACTGATGGATTATTAATACTTGTACATGTATTACTTGCACACATTAAATGAATGAGAGGAATATTGACGCACCTGAGCACAAATCATGTCGGAACTTTCTATAGCTAGTAGTTCCAGGGTCTGTAGTGCGTATCTCTGGGTCTCCACATCATTGCTTCTACACAGATGAATCAGTGCCTGGGCTGTATTGAAAATTAACAGACATTCAGCACTTCATGTTTCATATCCAGTCAAACTTTGTTATCTCATATTAGATGGGACTGTTTAAAAACTTCGAGATATCCGAGCATTCGAGATACTGTAAAGTCCTTATATTACACGAGTACTTAATTCTGCGATCCCACTGGTTTGTATCAAATCGCGAGAACATAAAATCGTGAACGTTGAACTTTTCTCTTTATTTCTTATAGTTTTCAACTCTCAGAAAATAATGGCGAGATTTAAAATACGCAAAGGATGCTTCTCGCAATTTTACGCAGATATTATTCCTCGCGTTTAATTAGGAATTTACAGTATCGAAGGTAAAATACTTAAAAAATAAATGGTTGGGACTTACAAATCACTTCGACATATCCATTGTATTCGAGATATCAGTGTTTGAGATTTCAAAGTTCAACTGTTTATCATAAGCATGTGTTTTGTATATAAGAAATATTTGGCACATGGATTAAACAATAAATTTACATAATGAAATACTCAAGAAAAAAGTATTTATTTCCATCTTCACTCCTGAACTGACTTTCTTATTTAAAATTTCTTAGAGAAAATTATCTACAGTAGTACATCACAACGTTTTGCACTGTGGAATGAAATTACTTTGCTAGAACCTTATTTTCTTTCGAAGGAAGTTTATAAATGAGTGAATTAAAAATCTTAAACTTTTTCCTTTATCAGGTAAATTTATGTGTACAAACATGTACAGTAGCTCTATAGTAAGATAAATTAAAAGTGAACAATTTCTTCTTTTATCTGACCTGGAATATTTCGGGATGTTATCTGGATCCTGATGTCTCGGTTGAATGCTAGATCCAGGAATATGCTGGCTACAGTTCTCTGACAAGCAATGGTACCTTGATAGGCAGCATGAGCCAGGTCATCCAAGCTAGTGGAAAACAAAGCAAGTCAGAAGTTATTCTTATGAGTATTAATTATTTCATATGCAAATGATCCTTCTGGTCTCATACACTAACGGTATTCATTTCTATATAGTTTGTGAATTGAAAAACTAAAACTGCATAAGCATTACTGTATATTGTATTTGCAAATAGCCTCTCTCTCTCTCTCTCTCTCTCTCTCTCTCTCTCTCTCTCTCTCTCTCTCTCTCACAAGCAATCACTAATTTTATACCTATCGAGGAATTAATTAAGTACTCGCATAGAATAAGGAATCTTCAGGAATCCAAATTCCCAATTGAATTCAAATAAGCCTATATCTTTTAGAATCATATAATCATAAAGGAGTGGATGGAGAAATTACTTGTAAAAACAATAAATATCTATTAAATGAGATTTTACCCATGATCCATAACCACAGCACTCTTGTGTTCATCTGATTCTGATACAATTCCATATATGGCATTAGCTGCTTCCTGCATGATGCGTGAATTCTCCGAGTGCAGGAGAGCTGTCAAAGCTTTCACACCTCCCATCTCTACGAAATTATCCTTAAAGAAAGATGACAGTTGATTAATAAATAGAACAATTGTACCATCATTAATTGAAAAACAAATTGATATTTAAGCCAAAATTCTACCTATGGGAAAGCTGTTTTGAAATAATGTCAATAACAGAAATTTACCCAACACTCCTTCAAATTAACATACATATGTAATGATTGATGTATATGAGAAGAAAATTTGACATTTGTCGATAAATTACAAGAATGAATAACACTGTTAATCCTTCTAAAATTATGCTATCTAACCCCCCAAAAATAATAATCCCCCAAATAATTTGATAATTATAGTATAACAGTTATTAAATAAAGATATCTTGGAACATGAAGTATTAAGAGAAAATTGCCATTTCTTCATTATTTTTAAAAATGACATCATGGCCCTCGAATTAGCACCATCTTACAACAATTTTGGTGCAACCTCATTTGATAGGCCTTTTTTAGTCATTGCACTTGTGTTTATGCAACTCCGCCACAGCAACCAATAAGAGATGTAACGGATTCAGTTGTGATAGGGAGCAGCTGGCAAAATTAAGGTAGCTCATTACATCAAGGCAAATACTTTTTATGACACTACCTCACAAGATGGTGATTAAGATGAAAGTTATGTATGTGAGATTGTTTGTATCCATCAATTTGTTTGAAAATCATAATAGCCCAGTGCTTAAAAAAGTTATTGAATTATTAATAACGTAAGCTAGCTATAAACAGACTTGCTAAAGTCATTAAATATCCATGTTTGGGATCATTAAAAAGTATTTAAGAGATTAATGGTTAATTAAACATATCTGAGACTTGAGCAAGTCTAGACCTAGAACCTGTGAAAAACTCTAAATCAAGCTGTCAGGTAACTGTACCTGGATTGAGGGAATGGTGATGAGTTCATCCAGTGCTTCAACGGCATGTTCCTGTGTGTTCTCATCCGTACTCATAGCTAAAGCCAGGAGAACCTCCAAGCTAATGGAAAGTAAATCAATAGAGACGACATTACTTATAAACAGATACCTAGTAGTGGTCAGAAAGCAATTCATGTTTTTGAAACAATTGCAATATCAGCATAGTCTTTACACATGCCCGGTTGGGTATATATTAACAGATTTTTGAGTAGCTGCAAATTAAAATACAGCAATTAATTTTTCTAGCTGGTATCTGCATGGCACTTTAATCTTTCAGTTCAACAACTGTTATACTAACCCGCCTTCTGCAACAATTCTGAATTTGTTGTCATCTCCTGATGCCGCCATTGCCGCCAGTTCATAGGCTGCTGTTCTCTTATCCTTCAGTCTGAAAAATTAGAATACATTTTAGTTTTTTTTCAATAATTTTCACTGACTTTCATATTCTGAAATTGGTAGGTCATATATTATTTTAAAGCAAGAATTACTTACCTTCCATTACGGGCTGCTCTCATCACCATTTCAATATCCCTCTCCTGAACCAAAAATTCTTCAATGTAATCTCCAATCTGCAATACATATAAATGTAAATCAAAGTACTCTACTGATTGACAGTGTCTTAAACCTCTTAAATATTTTAAGAATGACAATTTTCTGACAGTCACATGCTACATGTTTTACCTCTAATCTGAAGCTGAAGAACAGGGCTCCAACAACAATGGCTGACAGAAGCAAAAGCAGAGACTGCATGGCAAAAAATATCGCACTGAAGACATTTTTGTGAGAGCATTCTGCTACAAACTCCCAGTCTTTACACCCATGGTTCTACAAAAATGTCAGTAATTCACTTTTTAAAAATCTTATTTTCATACATACCTACATGCAAGTTACTTCACAATTTAATAATTTTGAGCGTGCTAGATGTATTTTGATATTTTTTTCGATACTAGCTTTTCAAATTTCTTGTGAATAAAAATCAACAAATATCCAATTATCTTGATTAGCAATTCTTTAAAATCTTTTATTACAAATAAATACATGTATATACACATATAACCATATTTATGTCCTTTCAATAATAGGGTCATGCCTATGGCACACAGAATACAAGTGCTCATCATTTCATTGATAGAACCATGAATATTTTTGGTAAAATTTACACATGCACAAATTTATGAAATACATGAAAAGAAAGCTACTACATATACCACACTTAAATGTTATAACACAGTGTTACTTACAACAACTGTCATCCATGAAACGGCAGACATGTAGATTGCAGCACCCAGGGTTCCAAGGGCAGCCACAAAGTAAGCGATGCAGAAAATAAACCTCCTAAAATTATAACAGTTAAAATTGGGTTAGGAAAAACAATTAATTATTTGTCTCTCAATTTATAACTTTTGACTGCAATAGGTCAAAAGTTGCTTCATTAAAAAAAAAAATTGGGGGGGGGGGGGGACTCAATTTTCAAATTAAAATCGGGTTTTTTCCTTTGGAAATATTGCATTCAAATCAAAAACATAATACATATCTTACATTTTTGCAATCATTTTGAATTTTTTTGACTGAGATAGTGTAGAACATTTTTACACAGCTTTATGTCACATTTCAATGCAAGGCAGGTGCAGCATTAATTATCGCATTCATGTGAGTCTAATTTTATCTCTATAAACAACAATATTGTAGGTATTTACATTTAATAGAGAACATCTGAAGATTATACTCACAAGTGGGTGTTATTTCCTACATATCCCCCGACTCTTGTGTACTGAGGACGGAACAAGACAGCGAAAATAAACACTGGGAAAGTCCACAGAAAGGAGTAGTAGTAGATGGTCATCAATGTCAGACAGGTGGTCAGGAAGTGCATGTACAACAATCCCTAAATAAATTATCAGAAGTTTTTAATCAAATTTTAATCATTAATTCGATCTGCTTCCAAAAATTAAAAAGTTGCAATTTGATGAGCCTCATGGATGGTTTTCAGGAATTAATTGACTTACATTGAAGTCTTTCAGGAGTTTCTCCCTCGTAGTGAATGCTTTGATTTCTTTGTACAGTGGTGCCTTGACATCTGTTGTTTCGTTTGCATTCAGATCCAGGTTAACAGTGGAAGACCCTGCTATGGACTGCAAGTCTGACACCGACTGTGTAACACAAGTAAATTAACATATAGTTTAGTGTCATAATAATGTACATGGAAATAACTCATACCTTTAGCTTTATGTACATGTCTTGAAACCCATATCATAGTACATGTGTACTGTAAATGAACTTTTATTCGCGATGACTTTATTTTGCAATCTACTTCTGATAAACTTGTTTGCGACAACTAATATTTGCGACACAGCTCTATCAAACTTTGTGTTGGTCAAACAGCCATACAACAAGGACTAGTTTGCGGTGAGAAATATTTACAACGACACACTTTCATGAACCTTGTGAAAATTTCTTGCAAAAGAATAAAAGTCAGTTTACAGTATGTATACCATATAACTGTTGTAGCTCTATTGGAATTTTCTTTGGACATGTCATAGAGCTACCTATACATTTGTAGTTCTTTTCATTCTAAAAACTCACAATTTATGGTGCACAAAAAAAAGGAACTTGTTTTGGACTATAACTATATTCAAACATCTTAAAATTATTCTATGATATTACTGTAAACCAATTTTTATTTGCGTGCGAGAAATTTTCAGGAGGTTAGTTAGAGCCTTGTCGTTGCAAATATTTTTCGCTGCGAACCAATCCTTTGTCTACAGATTTTATAATAAAACAGGTCTGGATAAGGCTCAATGGTCGCGAACATTAGTCGTCATGAACCAGTTTATCGGCAGTTAATCGCGAAATAAAGTCGCTGCGAATAAATGTTGGTTTACAGTAATTAGTAATTCTTGATATATAAGCTAGCTCAATAGTATTCTTATTTGAAAAAAAAATATGCATGATTGCTATAGGTTGAACAAAAAAAAATTCAAAAACATTGATAACTGCATGACATCATAATAATAAAGAAATAATTCATACATTAACTTTCTTTGAAATGGAAATCATCTTGATGACTGAATTGTCAATGATTTCATAATCCCTAATGGTAAAAGCATCCCTGAGGAACTGTCCCTTGAACCGGAGTCGGAACTGATGATCCGGATAGCCAATCTCAAACAGCTTATGCAGCATGCGGGCTCGAATTCGAGCAATTTTGTCATTCTGGTTGACAACGACAACAAAGGTTCGGTGCTACAAATAAATATGACTGTAGTGATTTATGACTTCAGAAAAACTCCATTTCTTATCAATAAACTTTTGACTCCCTTGTCTATAGGTGTAATTGTTTGTTTGATAATCTATTCACGTTGAAATGATCCTGGGTCTTTCAGCCATAAAATATACTTATTCTGCTTACTTCTTTATTGTTCATTACATTACTAGTACACATGAATACCACTTTATTGTTTTCATATCCATGCATATTATATTTCATTTTGATTCTTTTCATGTTCTTCTGCTAGCTGTGCTTAATTCTATGTTGCATTATCTCTTCTTATATCTGTGTAAGTTCTTACTTTTATTCTTTCATTATGGTCGGAGTCAAATGCCTATTTTTACAGTAATTTCTTTACAGTAATTTTATAATATGAATTTAAAAGTTTGAATTTTTGAGGGCCGAGGGGTGTATGGACCCCCCTCACTTCTAGGCCTGTGCAAGATTTACACCCTTAAACCCTTGACTATCGATTAAGAGGCGCCTGACATTAAAAATATTTCCTTTTAATAAAATAAGGCCTATTGTATGAAATTATTTAAAATAAAAGGAAATTTTCAAATGAGGTGTCTGTGGTCCGACATAATGTGTAACAATATGTAACATGGCTGATATTTTAGATTCCTTAATATTAATTTTACCAAGTTTACGTTCACCCACAATTCTGCCATTTTGTGTCATATCACAAGTGCTCAGTCCTGAACACACTGCTGCCTAGTATTATAATGCAGCATTAATTTCACACAATTTGTATTCATATCTTCATTGAAACACTTCATGATTTGTGTGATTCAGGTATGCAATAGAGATCATAAGTATAATAATGTAGTGTATAGTTTAAAACCAAAATAAATACAAAAGAGAGAAGCAAGAATGTATATGGAAAAGAAAAGAATAATGCAAAAAAGAGAAGAATTGGGCCCAACATAAAGAATTAAAAAAATAACCAAATCATGTATCCTATGAAATTAATAAAATGACAAATATGTGTAAATGTACTGAAGAATTAAAAATTAAGCAAAATGAGAATAAAAGCAAGATACATTGACTTTTGTTGTTAAGTTTCTTCCATATTATAGCACTATTTCCCCATTACTATGATTCACACAATATACAGTGATAGTTGAACACGAAAAAAAAATGATAAAAAACGAACATATATTTGGTTAAAATTAGGTCTGTCTACCATCTGAAAATATTATTATAATGTTAAATTATTCTCACCGGGAAGGCTTTACTTTCAACATAGATAATCATGTTTTAGAGAGAACCACATTCACATTTGTTTACATTGGAGATTCTAAAATGGCGTCGATCAAGATTGGATAAATCGTACATCAAATTGCAAATTACGTGTATATCGTGATATTACTACTTTCTATACTTTAGAAACTGCTATTCAAGATCTTGTTTTTTTGTTTTTAATCGAGTGATTTGATACTTTGATTCTTTTGAAATATTTTACATTGTTTGCCGTCCGAACAAAATATTATCGGCTTGCCTAAATCTAAAGACTTTTCTAACCTTCAATTATTGAAGAATTCCTTTATATGAATAGACATTTTTTTCTTTATTAACATTTAAAATTAAAATGCCGGATCACTTAGGAGCTGACCAAAGAAAAACTAAGGAAGATAAAGATGAAGATAAACCTATACAAGGTTAACACAATTTCCTTAAGATTTGTAACGTTTGGAATACACCATTTAATGATTTGGTTATGTAGGCCGAATTTTCTCATATACAATTTTTAATGGTTGAAGCTTATAGTTCTTATCAGTTATGGACCCAAAAACCGATGATGCTTAAATGAAGAAATTCAATATTTTTCCCTTGAATCAATTTCAGTTGTGTTCCTTTGAAAAATGTTTGCTTTTTATTTAATCACCATGAAGGAAAGTCGAAAACAATGACTTTAGCAGGTCCAGTACAATCTCCAGATTTAGCTATATAGCTTGAATAAGCTAAATAGCTTTATTAAGCTATTCAGAGTAGCTTCATTTAGCTATTTTGTCATACATTTTTCTTAAATTTGTAATTTTATCAGTATATTAAAAAAATCGCACTTTAGTCCAGAGATAGTTTTTAACTTTGAACTGTTCTGTGAACCATGCATGTAATGATTACTCATCAATTTGCGTCTCCTTAAGAGACTTTGCACTTAAAGTTTTGGGGCAACTGATTTATGACCACACAGTTACAGTACTTACTTCTTGAATGAAATATAAATAAAGGAGGTCAGTTATGGTAAACAAGATAATTGATTGGTAATAATTTATTACAATGAGAAGAAATCATACTTATCCACGCCTCATTGCACACAAAGTGGTAAACAGTTACCCAAACAATGGAAATATATTTTTTGCTTATAAATGTTTAAAAGCTGCAGTGTTAAAAATATCTTTTATTGTGGTCAAGTTTATAATGGTCAATTGTGCAAATATGACTAGCAAGTTAATTGCGATTTTTTGTCCATTTCTTACAATAAATATTTTCTTAAAAAAACTGCACATAAATAGCTTTCTCAAGCTATTTTGAATAGCTTTATAAAGCTATAAAGCTTTTTCAAGCTATATAGCTAAATCTGGAGATTGTACTGGACCTGTTTAGACCACAGGCCTCTGAATTTCTATCAATAAGCTGATAAATTTAGGGGAGGAAAGAGATACTATAGTATATACCCTAACTATGTATAAATACACCAAGTATGCAACAACTTTTTAACCCCCTCGCCAATTTGGGCCGATTATTAAGAATATTAAAATTTTTTGAAGCAATAGAATACAAGAATTATATATGTTTTTGTAGCATTTTATTTCTCGTATGCCTCACACAAGGCAAAATCAAAATCACATATTTGTTGATAATAAAAGGGAATTCTATTTAAGACTCTTAAAAAAACGTAGAAATTTTCTTTACTTTTACCAAGTGAGTACAGCGATTGAATGAATTGTTTTCCCTGCAGTCAATTTTGATAATTGCTTAAAGCTATTCTTGTCTAGGACTTTGAGGGACTAAGGATAAACTTCATTATATTCATGGGTTTGAGGGACTGAGGATAAACTTCATTATAATCATGGGTTTAAGGGTCTGAGGATAAACTTCATTATATTCAATGACATGGGTTTGAGACATAAAAGTAGATAAATTTGGCATTGATGTTATTAACAAAATGATGCATGCACTTTCCTCTTCTCACATATAACATTATAATGTAATTCATCTGGTAAAGTGTGAGTTAGTACTGTGTGGTAGGGACAAAAATGACCCCTTGTAATCATAATTACACTGCACTGATTACTTTGTACAGACATGCATTTGCATCCCCCACCAAAATTTCCTTTTTAACAAAATGGCATCTTACCTGGTTCTTACAATAGACCTTTAAGATTTATCTCTACAAGATTAATACATGTAACATCAAAAAGAAAAATACACTTTTTTGTTCAATATCGATAAAATTAAAAAAAAAAAAATCATTTCTGATGTCATTTACTGCTGTTAAGTGCAACTATAGAATGAGACAAATAGTTGAAATATAACTAGTAATTGCAAATCATCTACAAAACAATCTAATATCCCTGAAACTCTTTAAAAAATATTGAATTTTGGGGCAAATCTGTAATCATATATATTTCTTTGTATCTTTAAATCCTTTTCTTTCAACAACATATGCAGATTAAAATGATAAACGTTACTTTTTAAAAAAAAATTCTTTAATTCCAAGTCTTCATATAGGCAATGAAAAATCATGCATTTGTTTATTGAAATACATGTATCAAGAAACAGAGAAAGACAAAAATAAGTTAATATACACAATGCATTTTGCCACTTATGTTTTCTTCTTCTTCTTTTTAGCATTGGATGAAGGGGATATTGCCTTGTTAAAAACATATGTAAGTATATATTATATATGTACCTTAATTGTAATATGTTGAGACGAAATAAGAAAATTAAAGTTGTTCTTTAGCTGTTAAAATACTTTTTATAAATATCAAAATTGTCAAGCATAACAAAGACTGCGAGCAATTGTATTTGCAGACTACATACATGAACATTTTAAAAGAATAATA
The DNA here is from genome assembly GCF_902806645.1 of Magallana gigas. Lineage (NCBI taxonomy): Eukaryota > Metazoa > Mollusca > Bivalvia > Ostreida > Ostreidae > Magallana > Magallana gigas. Next base: position 31,909,916 of record NC_047564.1, read on the forward strand.
TTTATTAAAGAAATGAATTTAATTATTTTTCTATTGATCAGCATATCAAAGGAAAATTTGACAGGAAAACTTCATCAATGCGCCTGTGAAATAATTTGAATTTTTAATACATGTACTGCATACTTTTGAGTTAGATACATCTTATAAAGCAACAACTTTCCATCTAAATCCTGATAGCTGATAGTGAAGTCACAATTTTGTTATTTTGCTGTGCTCAGTTTGATTGATCGTTTACAGGGTGTTGGTCAGTACAGTAAAGCCATAAAAAGTGTTGAAGAAGACATTCAAAATGGAGTCAAGAAAGTAAATGAGTTAGCAGGTATGTTGAAAATAACTTAGTGTGGTTCAATCTTAAAACAATGGGGACAAAATTAATTAGATTCTTTTTTTTTTTATTACACTTTCATTGCACATGTGGTTTAACTTTTGTGTAACCCAATGAAAGTTATATTTCTTTACTTTAAAATCATATCACTGGTATTGAATAATAGGCCAATTTTGCGATTGTAATTTGGTGAAAGTTAATAACATTTTAGGAGAATTTTTTTTATATATTATATACCCATATTTACTGGCTTTGAGTATGATTGCAAGTTTATTGTCCACTGAGACAGAAACTTTTCACGAGGTGAAACCGAGAGAAAAAGTTGCTGGTGAGGGGGACAATAAACTTCCTATCCTCTGAATAGTCAGTAAATAGGTATCTTATTATACCAATTAAAACATAATTTGTCAACAATGCAGATTTTCTTGATGGTAAACAAATTAGAGTTATCAGACTTTGAATTTAATGTAGCGACTAGTATTACACCCGAGGTGTTTTGAGATTAAAATTGAATGCCGTCGGTGAATAGTTTCAATGACTATTCACCATGGGCAAATAGCACAGAAACATTTTCACAATTAGATAGAACAGCGTGTTTATATGTCGTAATTTTACATAGAAAATTTACACAGAGATGTTATAAAATTTGATAGCCCAAAAATTTGAACCAAGCAACTTTAGCTATAATGATTTATCAGTGTTGTCAATTTAATTTAATAATATAATAATAATATAAGTGTCTAGTCTTCATCCTATGAAACCAAAACAGGAAATATGTTTACCGGTATATTAGTCTAGATTTAATACATTCCGAGAACCAATAGACAGTGTTAATAAATTAGTGGTTACATTCTGAGTATACGTCAATGATATAAATATAAACTAGGAAACATTTTTATTAGCTCACCGAGATGAAGTGTTGATAAACATTGTATCATATAATACCGTATGAAATTAGCATATGATTATCAGACAATTTTTCAACAAATGATATACAGAATTTTGTCAAAACAGTATCAATGAATATCGAAGATCATTAAGCATGATTCATAATATGATAAAGGTGGTCTCATACAGGTGATGCCTCGTCTCGGTGAGCTTTGTAATCTGTGATTACCTATGTTTTGAGGAGAAAAAAAGTGTCTGTATCCAGGGAAATGCTGATAAAAGTCTCATATACTGGGTATAGGCCTCTTGAGAATACAATTAATTTGTTGTTTATAAAAAAAAAAAAAATTATTTGCAATTTATATATAATTTTTCACATAGACATTCATTCACACACTCACACAATCTCAACAGGAATATACAATAAATAGCTTGGGGAATATAGTTGATACAACCAGCATACACAAAAAAGAAAGTATACAAGTCTACTCTTGAAAAATATTTCTCCACAAAGACCATCTTTTTGTCAAATATTTTCATTTCAGAATTTTTTTAAGATACACATTTTTCAATATCATAGTTCACTTTTAAGTACTGTAACGTATAATTTTCCATAAAAAATAAGGAAATTCACAACCATATTTGTGTCTAGAAGAGGACAATCTTCAAAAATAACATTTGATATATTGAAACCAATTCTTTCTGAAGTAGTATTACAGTAAAACTCGGTTATAGCAAAGTCCTAGGGACCAGTGGATTAACTTCATTATATCTGTGATTCGTTATATCCGTATAATGAATTCGTAATAATAACTATAACGAATTCACTATATAGATGTATTCTTTTACAAGACTATATTTTTTTGCTAATTGAGGCTTAAAAAAAAATGCATTTCTTTAGCAATCGGATTGTGAATTGAAAAATTTATATGAAATTAAATTCATTCAAATAATTATGTTAAATGGTAGTGAAAACTTTTTAAACTGTAAAGAAATTTGTTATAAAAGTGTTAAATTTTGTTATTATTCACCTCTACGGTATTTAAAATCAGTTCGCTATATCCATAAATTCGTTATATCCGAATTCGTTATAACCATAAAATTTTGCAAAGATTTGTTAAGAATTTAAGGGGGGACTCAAAAATACTTCTCTATATCGGAAAATTCGCCATATTAAACAAGTTTTACTGTATATATGTGAGTACTTAACTGATTCCACATAGCTAATGAATGGGAACAACTAATGAAAGTATTCTCAAAAGTTTCAGTAGAATTCCCACAGAATTGCAATCATCATTATCCATAGCTTTTATCTTCTTCAGAAAATTTTTAACTGGGAGAATTCCGTGTAAAGTCCTATACTGGAACCATTGAGTAGCAGCATCTTTGTTAATAAATTTGTTAGTTTGACACCAACAAATTTGTAGGATCTAATGTGGATTATTTTGTATTTTGTTTATTTCTACAACAGGAATCAAGGAGTCTGACACAGGGTTAGCTCCCCCTGCATTGTGGGATTTGGCTGCAGACAAACAGACACTTCAAAGTGAGTACTAACAACGAGGAAAGTAATCAGTGTAACAGCTACTGTATACAGGGAAATATTCGCCCCAGTTTCATTTTCGCCCCTTTCGCCCTCATTGCCAGTGGGTGAATTTAAGACTGGGCGAATTCCAATGTCTTCTATTCTATTTCTTTTAACACCAATTGCTGGGCGAATTCAAGACTGGGCGAAACTGTTTGCAAGTGTAGAAAGGCGAAAATTACACAAGATGAAAATAACCCTGTATACAGTAGTCTGTACTGATGCTGGCTTGGTTCTATATACTAGATACGTTTGCAAATATTGTATCTAGTTAAGGTTTTTAACAATAAATGGATCTCAAAATTATTGGTATTTATTATATGTTATGTAATATAGAAACAAAAATCAAACTTGTCTTCATGTAAAAGTGAATCCATTTCCTCTGTTTATTAAAAAAAATATATCAGGACTAGCAATCAAGCACCTACATCTTGTTAACAGGTCATTACAGGTGTAACATGTGTTTTTTTCCTTTTACAGACGAACAGCCTCTGCAAGTAGCAAGGTGTACTAAGATCATTAACGCCGATTCCGACGACCCTAAATACATTATCAATGTCAAACAATTTGCCAAGTTTGTGGTGGACTTGGGAGACCAGGTGGCCCCCACCGACATAGAGGAGGGGATGAGAGTGGGGTAACTCGGCAACAAGATTTTTACCTTAACATTAATTCTTTAAACAGAAGTAGGATGGCCATAAATACCGTAATAAAATAATTTGAATAGAATATGGATGGCCAGAAATAATAATTATAACTTGAATAGATTATGGATGGCCAGAAAAAATAAATATAATTTGAATAGAAATTGGATAGCCAGAAATAAGAAAAGTACTGAATACGGTAATTAAAATATATATTTATGTTGATTATAGAAACAGGGAACACTGAACAATATTAAGATCTGAACTAAGAAGAATATTACATTTTATTATATTTTCCTATCCACATGTCTTAATTTGTAGATAGAATTCAAAATGCAAGATGTTGTCAATGTAAAAAATAAATATTCCTGTTTTAATTCAACAAATATTATTGGTTGTGATGATAACAGGGTTGACAGAAACAAATACCAGATTCATATTCCCTTGCCCCCAAAGATCGACCCCTCAGTGACCATGATGCAGGTAGAGGAGAAGCCGGACGTGACGTACAGTGACGTAGGAGGGTGTAAGGAACAGATCGAAAAGTTACGCGAAGTGGTGGAGACCCCTCTCCTACATGTAAGTTACACTCCTACCAAGAAGTAGTGGAGACTTTTCTCCTATATGTAAGTTACACTCCTACCAAGAAGTAGTGGAGACCTCTCTCCTATATGTAAGTTACACTCCTACCAAGAAGTAGTGGAGACCTCTCTCCTATATGTAAGTTACACTCCTACCAAGAAGTAATGGAGACCTCTCTCCTATATGTAAGTTACACTCCTACCAAGAAGTAGTGGAGACCTCTCTCCTATATGTAAGTTACACTCCTACCAAGGAGTAGTGATGAGACCTCTCCTATATGTAAGTTACACTCCTACCAAGAATTGGTAGAGACCTCTCTTTTATCTGTAAGTTGCACTTAAATGGCAGATCTCTTTGAACAAAACTAGCATGAAATCAACTTGCAGTGTATTGTGGGCATTAAGTGCCACTTTTACTTAAACTTGTAACAATAATTTTTAAAGTTAAATGTTATTTAAGGGGGTTTCATATTATCAACTTTGAACATGTAAAGATACATTCACTCCTTAGTATTTTATTTTTGACCACCACTGGGGACAGCACAGAAAGTTGAATTGTTTGTCTTCACAAAAGGCAAAAATAGACTATGAAAAACTGCTAATACCTATAAGACATACATATGTAAGTAGCTCAACACAGTAAATGCAATACATATTCTCTATCATGCAAAATCTTGGTCTCTATGTTTTAGCCCGAGCGTTTTGTGAACCTTGGTATCGAGCCTCCGAAAGGAGTCCTGTTGTTTGGACCTCCGGGGACTGGAAAAACACTCTGTGCCCGTGCGGTGGCAAATAGAACAGATGCCTGCTTCATTCGTGTGATTGGTTCGGAATTGGTGCAAAAATATGTTGGCGAGGTATCAGACTCTTAAAGTATCTGTTAATTGTTCAAAATAACATACAATGACAATGAATGTCAGTGATATCATTATACCAACATATACATGTAGTTCTACAGAGTTTGATAAATGTCAATGATTTTGATTTATTCTTTCTTAAGGATTTTCATTTATTCTCTCTTTTTTCTTGAACTGTAGGGCGCCCGAATGGTACGAGAACTGTTTGAAATGGCCAGAAATAAGAAAGCTTGTATAATTTTCTTTGATGAAATTGATGCAGTTGGAGGTATGCTTAGAAACATTCAGAAACATTTGTATAGATATATATAATTTGAAACAGTACACATAAGTCATGCTGTTTTCTTACTTAGATAGAGGAATTTTCTCAATAAAAATTAGGTTAAGTATGGATTATTTTAAATCTTCATTTTATCTGAGTCATGTTATGATTGTTTCATTTTTGCCTGTCATTGTGGCTTGTATATTAAACATATGTTGTATGGCAAATGTCAATCAAAACCTTTTAACGTTTTAGCTCACCTGAGCTGAAAGTTCAAGTTGAAGTAGGGCCAAAAATTCCATTGCCTTTGTGTGTAGGATTTATATTCTGGAAAAATGACTGAGAACTTCCACATGTCTCAGATGAATTCTATTGTCACTGACACCATGTATAATATATCAGATAAAAGTTCAATTCAAAATTAAAGAGCATTAATTTTGAATCGAAAATGGCAACTTTGAATATTAAGATGTTTAGAATTTTTAGCCGCACTGCAAACATTCATTTATCAATTCAGAATTTTAAATAATTCAGAATTTTTTTTTTTTAAATGTGGCTTTACTGAGATTACCATCATATGGTATTTAAATTTCATTCTTGCCGGGTAGATGAAGTGGTCAAAACCAAAACATGCCTGCACACTTATTAAACAGCCCTTGTATAAATCTGATTAATGTATATGTACCAGTGTATCAAAAATATGTAAATATGCTGTTGTAATGCATTGTCTAAAAATCTGGATAATCAATTTGGTGTTTTGATGGACAGGTGCCCGCTTTGACGATGGAGCAGGTGGAGATAACGAAGTACAGAGGACAATGTTGGAGCTAATTAACCAACTGGACGGCTTTGACCCCCGCGGTAACATCAAAGTTTTGATGGCCACCAACAGACCCGACACCTTAGACCCTGCTCTGATGAGGCCGGGGCGTCTTGACAGGAAAATCGAGTTCGGCCTCCCAGACTTGGAGGTACATAGAAAGAAGAACTAAAAGTTAGATGATGTGAAACATCTGAATTTTAAAATTCATTGTGCCTACATTGCACATGTTATGGTTCAACCATAACATGTGCAATGTAGGCACAATGAATTTAAATCGTGCCCATGCCTGAATGGTTGTCCATTACTATCAATTGAGTGTCAAAAGTAACCTTTCACCTGAATACAACTTAACTCTGCCAACCTATCCATATACTAGTATCTTTATATACTTGTGTTATAACCAATTAAATAATGCACAGGCCATCATTTATAATGATTGAAGGACATTTCTATGGATCTTGTTGTATGTTACCATTAAGGCCCATAGGCCTATTGTCTATTTTTTCCATGGAATCAAGTCAGAGGATGTGAACACTGTTCACACATTAATGTACTGTGTAGGTCTCACAGAAATGTTTTTTAAACTTTTGTATTTGAGTCCATAAAGGTTAAATGGAAAATGTTTAAGCTGAATAAAAGCCATTCTCATCGTTAATTTTTAGTTCCTTGATTCTTCAAAGGTATAACAGGTTGGTCTGTTTTTTGGATGAGATCATGAATATTTAAATACCAATATTAAATGATTGGTTTTTTCTTTCTCCTGCAGGGAAGATCTCACATTTTTAAGATCCATGCAAGGTCAATGAGTGTTGAAAAAGACATCCGATATGAATTACTGGCAAGACTTTGTCCCAACAGCACAGGTAAGTCTGTCTGAAATCAATTAATTATCTGCAGAACTAGAACTGTACAAAAAATATCAGTTTTTGTGAGGAAGTTAAATAAACAAGTACAAAACTTTTTTCCTATAATTTAAAGTTTTTGGCTTGCATGTACAAAAAGTAGCTCTCCTAAATATCAACCCAAATTTTCATGATTTCAGAGCTACATATATTATAATTGATCTGTAGTCATATATATATATATATACATTGTATGTTTATTTCAGTAACTATACTAACTGTATGCATTGTTCGTTTAAAAAATCAATCAGTAGCACCACTGTTGTGAAAAGACAGATGCTTAATTTGATACAATACTAATTCTGGAATGTTTGTACTTTTCACAGGTGCGGAAATTCGAAGTGTATGCACAGAAGCTGGAATGTTTGCCATCAGAGCACGAAGGAAAATGGCAACTGAAAAAGACTTTTTGGAAGCTGTCAACAAAGTGATTAAGGCTTACGCTAAATTCAGTTCTACACCCCGATACATGACCTACAATTAAAAAATGAACGTCTATCTCTCAAAATAATTTGTGAATTTAATAGTTAAAAATGACCTTTAACTTGTTTATTTGAACAATATGTGCAAGTACATGATGCATTAGTTTTCATCTTTATCAATAAAATGATTCTTTAGTTTTTCATGTGGTTCTGCAACGATCAGCCCACATGAAAAGCTAAAGGAAGCAAGCCATTAACCATTTATATTTACTTGCCTTTATTGTAACCATTTTCCAAATTTTTTCAATTGTTCATTTAAAATGAGTGATAATACATAAACTGAACACTGTGTTGCATAGGAGGAACAGCAAGTGTGTCTGTATAATTATGTAAAGCTCGCACCTCAGTGACTCCATACCTTATAGACGAGGTTTGCTGAATTGATGAAGGAGGACCAATTTTTACATTGGAAAGAAATTTCAATTCTCAAAAACTCAAATCTTATAATACATGGTATTACTTATATACGAGCATCTTAACATATTGTTGATCTCCATTTTTATGGCGTCAAGCGAAGTTCGAAAGCCATCTAGGGATCGTTCGTCTGGAAGTTTGCAAATTTTTAAGGAGCCAAACAACTCAAATGAGTGCAAAGTTTTCTTATGTGTTTGAAGAAAAACAGATGACATACTTCAACTTCGAGCAGAACTGTATGTCAACAAAACGAGTTGGCAGATACGAAATGGTTGATGTCTTTGAAAATGTTCATATTTTATTGTAAACAATATGTCTGGGTTTCAGCAGTTCAGCGGACGAATACACTTGCACTGAGACACATACGATAGTTAGGCCTACATACTCAATTTGGTTATAAAAATATACCAGCCTGCAAAACAGATTGTTTTGTATCCCTATCGAATATTGACAATGCACAAAAGTTTGAGCTTTTAGAAACAAAAGTTCCTACATTGAGCGATAAGTATATCTACAACCAAAAGTTATTTTAAGGTATCCCACTCCTCAATGTTGTTGTATCAAGATTTTCTTGAGAAGTATATCATTGAAATCTGTAGACAAAACAAACTTCAAAAATACAAAGATAATGGGGGATCAGTATCCATCCCTCTGAGTTATGGCCCATTTAATTTGACCTTTTTGCACCTAAAATGCAATTTCATCCTGATTAGGATTTGTCAGTATTTTTGATTAAGCAAACTTTTTTCTTCAAATATTGTTTTTAATTATGCACAATGGTCACACTGAATAGAGGGATTACGAAAAAAAATTGTACAAAGCTGCATAATTTTGTGTGTGACCTTTTTGCACTTAAAATAGACAATTTCTATAATAGTTACAATTTGATTTGAAATAAAAACTTTTTGAATATCAAGAATTTTATAAGATTAATCCAGTTTGTCTAAATATGTATTCAGTATCATTTTGACATAATATAACATGGGGGTCAGTGATGTCAAATTTTAGATAGAGGGCTTCAAAGGTAAAATTCTCGCAAAATTTGGCTTTAAAAATTCAGACATGTTCTATATATTTGCATGATTTTATGCTAAACGGCTATCACATTCTCAAGATTTGATTTTGTACATGTCACACAGAACCTATAAAATATGTTACAAACTTATCAAATGTTAAAAATGTGAATAATGATTAAATTATAATAAAAAGAAAAGTATATCGAAAATTCATAAAATTGCTTGTTTCTGTCATTTTCGTCTAAAAAGCCTTCCGCACGAAAAAATAGTTCCCCATAAAACTTGTTTGTTTCTTGAATTCAAATGGATTTTCTTTATGAATGTTGTGTAATTATGAAATAATAATCTATCTGTGATGACTAAATAAATAAAATCATATTCATTTTAAATATAATGATCATCTGCGCAATGAAATCAAAACATGAGGAGTGAGATACCTTAAACCAACTAGTGAACTACTTTCACTTTGCAAAAAACGTGAATGGGTGCTTTCTTTTATCTACCCCTGATCTTTTCGGCCCGTGTCATTTGGACCCATGTGAATCTTAAATCAAATTGATAATAAGAGACAGTGTGTTTATCAGCAGTATACAAATTACAATATATAGAATTGAGCACAATCATAATTTAAATATTTAATTCTATATGAATAGAGAGAAAAAAATTTTAACTCCTAAGATATTTCTAAACTTAGATTTTTAATTAACATTCAAAATTTTTTAAGAATTAGGTGAGTCAGTTTGTAATGAATTGTAATTTAATTAGTTATGTGATAAAAACATAATTTTTTATTTTTTTATTTTTGAAAGTTGACTTATGTATTTGTTTTTAAAAAGTAGGTATAATTGATACCAATTTCTAAATGAATGGTCAATAACCAAATCAGATTGATTTTTGAAAATATAAAAAAATCACACTTAATTTTAATATTTCTACTATTTTAGTTGACTGCGTAAAATCTATATTAAATTTCATTTTTGTTAAATTGACCGCCCAACTCAATTTTTATAAAATTAATCTCCAGCAAACAACAAGAAAAGTTGGTCTCATGTTAAGTACACACATTACTAAGAGTTACAAAATCATACTTTGTTTTCAGGATTTTTTTTTTAATCTACAGTACCGAAGTGTGCATTTGATCAATGAAGGAGAACCATAAATAACAAAAAAAAAAAAAAATATATATGCATTTTTGTAATAGTGGAGATTATTCTGACTTTTAAAAAAAATATTTAGATTTTTATTCTTCAAATTAACTTTAACTCGACGCCATTGTGGCCCTTCAGGCCTTTGATTAAGAATATGCCCCCCCCCCCCCCGGACAATTTTTGGACTCCTCGGGGTGCTGAAAGTTTTATGTAGGTTTATAGATACACGAACAATTGTTTAAAATCTTCTTGAGAACTGCAATGCTCAATATTTTATGATATGACTATGAAATCATCCTGTTACAAAAGTATGGAGGGTAATCGTGTTCAAAAATCCAAACATGTAAACTATGCAATCGTGTTGATGTGTGCACCTGAGTATGAATGAGTGTAATTTTGATCGTATAACCTAAAAAACTCAAGGATAAACACTTTAGAGTTGACCCCACAGGCCTTCAATCTAATTTTTTGCAGCTGTAAAATGCTGTTTGTCATTTACATTTAACCTGCTACTATAATACACACTTTCCATCTGTAATTCCTGCATTTGTATTTCCGTTTTCTGAAATATCACGGCTGACATGTTACAAATTGACAAATGTAAAGTCTACAAGATTGTCGAATTTTGACATGACCATATATAGAAACAGTGACGCCACTGTTAGAAAAAGGCTAGCTGCAGGTAAAGGCATGCCGTAATCGCCGGAAAAGGGACGGAGTAAATAAAAAAAAATATTAGGTAGGCCTATGTATAATCATATTATCTCTGAATAACAACATCTCTTAGAAAGTATTATTTTTCGGAAAATTAAATTATGAGATTGGTGTACATTTTATCAAGAGAACGTATAAAAATTCGATCGGCTTCAGATATCCTCTTAGAACTTAAAAAAAAAATACATTTGATGACTTTGTTTGAACAGGTGTAACATGTTTTTTTTTCCTTTTACAGACGAACAGCCTCTGCAAGTAGCAAGGTGTACTAAGATCATTAACGCTGATTCCGACGACCCTAAATACATTATCAATGTCAAACAATTTGCCAAGTTTGTGGTGGACTTGGGAGACCAGGTGGCCCCCACCGACATAGAGGAGGGGATGAGAGTGGGGTAACTTTGCAACAAGATTTTTACCATGGCAATAATTCTTTGTACAGAAGTAGGATGACCGTAAATGATAAAATAATAATTTGAATAGAAAATGGATTGCCAGAAATAAGAAAAATACTGTATATTCAATATTTATTTATGTTGGTTATAGAAACAGAGAACATTGAACAATATGAAGATCTGAACTAGGAATAATATTACATTTTACTATATATTTCTATCCAAATGTCCTAATTTGTAGATGACATTACAAATGTAAGATGTTGTCAATTTAAAAATAAATATTCCCGTTTTAATGCAACAAATATTATTGGTTGTGGTGATAACAGGGTTGACAGAAACAAATACCAGATTCATATTCCCTTGCCCCCAAAGATTGACCCTTCAGTGACCATGATGCAGGTAGAGGAGAAGCCGGACGTGACGTACAGTGATGTGGGAGGGTGTAAGGAACAGATCGAAAAGTTACGTGAAGTGGTGGAGACCCCTCTCCTACATGTAAGTTACACTCCTACCAAGAAGTAGTGGAGACTTCTCTCCTATATGTAAGTTACAATCCTACCGAGGAGTAGTGATGAGACCTCTCTCCTATATGTAAGTTACACTTCTGCCAAGAAGTAGTGGAGACCTCTCTCCTATATGTAAGTTACAATCCTACCGAGGAGTAGTGATGAGACCTCTCTCCTATATGTAAGTTACACTTCTCCCAAGAAGTAGTGGAGACCTCTCTCCTATATGTAAGTTACAATCCTACCGAGGAGTAGTGATGAGACCTCTCTCCTATATGTAAGTTACACTTCTGCCAAGAAGTAGTGGAGACCTCTCTCCTATATGTAAGTTACACTCCTACCAAGAAGTGGTGGAGGCCCTTAAATGACAGATTTCTCTTTGAACAAAATTAGCATGAAATTAACTTGAAGTGTATTGTGGGTCTTTTTACTCAAACTTGTAACAATTATTTTCAAAGTTAAATGTTATTTAAGGTGGTTTCATATTATCAACTTTGAACAAGTAAAAATACATTCACTCCTTAGTATTTCATTTTTGACCACCACTGGGGGCAGCACAGAACATTGAATTGTTTGTCTTCACAAAAGTCAAAAATAAACTATGAAAAACTGTTAATACCTATAAGACATACATATGTAAGTAGCTCAACACAGTAAATGCAATTAATACATATTCTCTATCATGCAAAATCTTGGTCTCTATATTTCAGCCCGAGCGTTTTGTGAACCTTGGTATCGAGCCTCCGAAAGGAGTCCTGTTGTTTGGACCTCCAGGGACTGGAAAAACACTCTGTGCCCGTGCGTTGGCAAATAGAACAGATGCCTGCTTCATTCGTGTGATTCAGGATCAGAATTGGTACAAAAATATGTTGGCGAGGTATGAGACTCTTAAAGTATCCGTTAATTGTTCAAAATAACATACAATGAATATCAGTGATATCATTATACCAACATATACATGTAGTTCTACAAAGTTTGATAAATGTCAATGATTTTGATTTATTCTTTCTTAAGGATTTTCATTTATTCTCTCTTTTTTCTTGAACTGTAGGGTGCCCGAATGGTACGAGAACTGTTTGAAATGGCCAGAAAAAAGAAAGCTTGTATTATTTTCTTTGATGAAATTGATGCAGTTGGAGGTATGCTTAGAAACATTCAGAAACATCTCTATAGCAATATATAATTTGAAACAGTACACATAGGTCATGTTGTTTTCTTACTTAGATAGAGGAATTTTCTCAATAAAAATTAGGTTATGTATGGATTATTTTAAATCTTCATTTTATCTGAGTCATGTTATGACTGTTTTCTTTTTGCCTGTCATTGTGACTTGTAAAACATATGTTGTGTGGCAAATGTCAATCAAAAACATTTTAACGTTTTAGCTCACCTGAGCTGAAAGTTCAAGTTGAAGTGGGGCCAAAAATTCCATTGCCTTTGTGTGTAGGATTTATATTATGGAAAAATGACTGAGAACTTCCACATGTCTCAGATAAATTCTATTGTCAGTGACACCATGTGTAAAATATCAGATAAAAGTTCAATTCAAAATTAAAGAGCATTTCAATCGAAAATGGCAACTTTGAATACTAAGATGTTTAGAATTTTTAGCCGCACTGCAAACATTCATTTATCAATTCAGAATTTTAAATAATTCAGAAAAAAAACTTTAAAAATGTGTCGTTACTGAGATTACCATCATATGGTATTTAAATTTCATTCCTGCCGGGTAGATGGAGTGGTCAAAACCAAAACATGCCTGCACACTTATTAAACAGCCCTTGTATAAATCTGATTTATGTATATATATATATTTATATGTACCAGTGTATCAAAAATATGTAAATATGCTGTTGTAATGCATTGTCTAAAAATCTGGATAATCAATTTGGTGCTTTGATGGACAGGTGCCCGCTTTGACGATGGAGCAGGTGGAGATAACGAAGTCCAGAGGACAATGTTGGAGCTAATTAACCAACTTGATGGCTTTGACCCCCACGGTAACATCAAAGTTTTGATGGCCACCAACAGACCCGACACCTTAGACCCTGCTCTGATGAGGCCGGGGCGTCTTGACAGGAAAATCGAGTTCGGCCTTCCAGACTTGGAGGTGCATTATAACTTAGAAAGAAGAACTAAAAGTTAGATTGTTTGAAATGTCTGAATTTTAGAATTCATAGTGCTTGCACAGGGTTGTAAATGTTATGGTTGTCCATTACTATAATTCGCACGTCATTAGTAACCTATCACCTGAATACTATTTAGCTCTGACACTTATCCATTTTTTAGTATCTTTATATACTTGTGTTATAACCAATTAAATAATGCACAGGCCATCATTTATAATGAGTGAAGGACATTTCTATGGATCATGTTGTATGTTACCATTAAGACCCATAGGCCTATTGTCTATTTTTTCCATGGAATCAAGTCGGAGGATGTGAACACTGTTCACACATTAATGTACTATGTAGGTCTCACAGAAATGTTTTTTAAACTTTTGTATTTGAGTCCATTAAGGTTAAATGGAAAATGTTTAAGCTGAATAAAAGCCATTCTCATTGTCAATTTTTAGTTCTTTGATTCTTCAAAGGTATAACAGGTTGGTCTGTTTTTTGGATGAGATATTTAAATACCAATAAATGATTGGGTTTTTTTTTCTCCTGCAGGGAAGATCTCACATTTTTAAGATCCATGCAAGGTCAATGAGTGTTGAAAAAGACATCCGATATGAATTACTGGCAAGACTTTGTCCCAACAGCACAGGTAAGTCTCTCTGTAATCAATTAATTACCTGCAGAACTAGAACTGTACAAAAAATATCAGTTTTTGTGAGGAAGTTAAAGAAACAATTACAAAACTTTTTTCCTATGAATTAAAGTTTTTAGCTTGCATGTACAAAAAGTAGCTCTCCAAAATATCAACCCAAATTTTCATGATTTCAGAGCTACATATATTATAATAGATCTGTAGTCATATATACACTGTATGTTTATTTCAGTAACTATTCTAACTGTATGCATTGTTCGTTTAGAAAATCAATCAGTAGCACCACTGTTGTCAAAAGACAGATGCTTAATTTGATACAATACTAATTCTGGAATGTTTGTACTTTTCACAGGTGCGGAAATTCGAAGTGTATGCACAGAAGCTGGAATGTTTGCCATCAGAGCACGAAGGAAAATGGCAACTGAAAAAGACTTTTTGGAAGCTGTCAACAAAGTGATTAAGGCTTACGCTAAATTCAGTTCTACACCCCGATACATGACCTACAATTAAAAAATGAACGTCTATCTCTCAAAATAATTTGTGAATTTAATAGTTAAAAATGACCTCTAACTTGTTTATTTGAACAATATGTGCAAGTACATGATGCATTAGTTTTCATCTTTATCAATAAAATGATTCTTTAGTTTTTCATGTGGTTCTGCAACGATCAGCCCACATGAAAAGCTAAAGGAAGCAAGCCATTAACCATTTATATTTACTTGCCTTTATTGTAACCATTTTCCAATTTTTTCAATTGTTCATTTAAAATGAGTGATAATACATAAACTGAACATTGTGTTGCATAGGAGGAACAGCAAATGTGTCTGTATAATTATGCAAAGCGCACACCTCAGTGACTCCATACCTTATAGAAGAGGTTTGCTGAATTGATGAAGGAGGACCAATTTTTACATTGGAAAGAAATTTCAATTCTCAAAACTTAAATCTTATAATACATGGTATTACTTATATACGAGCATCTTAACATATGGTTGATCACCATTTTTAAGAATATGCCCCCCCCCCCCCCCGGACAATTTTTGGACTCCTCGAGGTGCTGAAAGTTTTATGTAGGTTTATAGATACATGAACAATTGTTTAAAATCTGCAATGCTCAATATTTTATGATATGACTATGAAATCATCCTGTTACAAAAGGGGCCTAATGTTTTACATAAAAAAATCTGGAGAACAATTTTAAAAATCTTTTGATAAAGAATCTAACCTGCTACATTGTCCAGATATTTCATATATGACTCCATATATCTGATTTCATTATGGCTATTGTTGCTCAGATGAGCACTGTGGCCCATGGACCTCTTGTTATTCTTCTCATTTTTTCTATTTTTCTCCTCGGGGTTGTTATTAGATTTATCCAAACAATTAAAACTTTAATTAACTGGTTATTAAGGTAATGATACTATATGACCCTAAAAACTCCTAGAATGTACAAAGTCATTGCCCTTTGAGAAGGCTTTGTGGTTTCTTCTATTCCTAATACGACATACATCACAAGTATAATGATACATTTATTTTTGAGCTGTTACTTTTTGATAGACTAAGTTCAAACTATAGCAACAATGTCTGATAGAAACTATAGCAACAATGTTTGATGGAAAATTTTTTACAAGAGCTTGGACTATAGCAACAATGTTTGATAGAAACTATAGCAACAATGTTTGATGGAAATTTTTTTTACAAGAGCTTGGACTATAGCAACAATGTTTGATAGAAACTATAGCAACAATGTTTGATGGAATTTTTTTTTACAAGAGCTTGGACTATAGCAACAATGTTTGATAGAAACTATAGCAACAGTGTTTGATGGAATTTTTTTTACAAGAGCTTGGACTTCGGGTAGTTGTGTCAAACAGGCCTGTCTATATCAGGGCTGGTCACTCAGCCACGGCTCTTTGAAATCAACAAGATTTGTCTGGCTTTTGAACTACGACTATGCAATCTGTGAATATTTTGCTTGAAACCGCGTCATTTTAACTTGTTTAGACGCAATAAATAGATAGCTACGCTCTACTAAAAAAGCCCAAGGTCTTGTTATGGTTCTAAAATATGGTGAAAAGTATAATGTCAAAGTACAAGTGTTTACACTAGAAATAGTTCACTTTAATGACGTCATACCTAAGTAATCACATGACCTAAATACAGACCTAATTGTGATAGCTGGCTGACCAAATTGTATACCTTATTAAGCAAGCTGCTATACATTCTGTGACTCATGGTAAACAAAAAAAAAATGAAAAATAATAAGGTAGCAAGACCTCTAATTGCTCGTATTGTTGTATCTTCTTAGCCAGTGTCTGGGACGTTTTTTTTTTGTTTTTTTTAGAAACGTTCTATGGTGAAGAACGCTAAAACACGTTTTATTGCGTAATTTCATTTTTTATGCTTTATTTAATAATGAGACCATTTAGTTCTAGACGAAGTATAAATTAACGAGGCATATCCAGAACGTACGCTGTACATGTGTACATATACCGAGTATTTTCTCATCTATTTCTTAAGAGGATTCAATCGTACGTAGTGTGGCATTTTTAGACTGTATTGATCTCCTTTAAAAAAAGAGCTCCATAGAAATATAGGAAACTACCCAAATTTAAAAGGTAGAACATTTTCTTTACTACATTATATAAATAGTGCCTGTTTGGGAGGGTAACAGCTGAAATTGACACCCCGAGGAAACCATTGTCAACCGACGCGAAGCGGAGGTTGACAATGGTTTATGAGGGGTGTCAATTTCAACTATTATCCTCCCAAACAGGCACTATTTATTTTATTATACTAAATGTCTTAATTTTAGAGAATTTTTATATTGCTTTTATACAGAAATGACGTGAATTCTTCGGCGAACCGTACGCGCATAATTTACGCGCATGTAACAATTCGTTGTGTTACCCGTTGCTAAGTGTGTTGCTAACGCTGAGGGTAGTAGAACGGATTATCAACTGCGTCAAAACCAATCAGATTTCAGTATTTAACATGAAAGTATAATAATATAGTTTGCAGGTGTCATAACAGTATTTCACTGAATCAAAACATGGCTGAGCCAAAATAATTCCCGAATTTTCCTTTGAATTCGGGGCGGTTCCGCACGCGACAGGAGCTGATATTTTTATGAGATGAAAAACAATGTGTAAGAGGTCTAACTATCCCATTTTTGTATTAATGCGAGGTCATTTGAATTTTTGATGCGTGTTGTTTCCGGAGGGGGGTGAAAGGGCCCGGGTTTGATTTTCAAGCACATGTGTAACTTCGAGGTAAACAAAGTCTCACGCCTTGCTGGATGCACGTGTGTATTTTGCTAGAAAATTGTAAATGAAGCGTTCTTTAAAAAGATTTCAAGAGGATTTTTTCCAGAAGTTCGTTTTGAATTTTTAATCTGTATCTAAAGTTGTGCAATTTTGGTAAGAATATATAGTAAAATTTAATACTGTAGTGACACCTGCAGCATAACAAATCATATCGTAAAAATCGTATCTTAAAAATTAAGAAAGCTCTGATGGTTATTTGAAGCTGCAGGTCTGTAGCTTTTGACCTGAAAAAATAAATCAGATAGACGACTTGGATGCTACAGTTCCGTACGTGTCAAGATTTGCATCCGATGTTCAAAATTCAAGTAGAATATCATTACAAGATAAAAAAAAACATTTTAGAACATAAAATAAAACTTTGTGCTCTTTTAAAAAGATTATTCTTATAAAAAAAAACCGTGTAATATTCACGGTATGGCAATGTTGTCAATAAATACGTTACATTGACAATTGAGTTTTTTCCGAATAAGGTATTACTTCCATAAAAGGAATTCTGATGTAATAACATGCTTTTCATCGGTTTGTTACATGTAAATGAAACTGAATTATAGATACTTTTATGAAAGTAAGTCGCAACATTTAGATTCAATAATGCATTGGCAAATTTTTTATATCGACATCTGCTACTAATCAAACTGTGTAGCATAGTGTATATCGATATGTCATGATCATAATTTGTTTTTTTGAAACGCAGATCCCGGGTTTGTTTTGTATACATGCACTGCACAAATGTTTTGAAATTCTGATTTTCCCCAAAGGTGTATTTTCCCCAGTCATTTTCTCAAATCGAATACATACTAGAATACCATACCCAACGGGAGGGGGGATTGGGTCCGAATATTTTAAAAGATTAACCTTAAAAGGCTTTCAGGTCCCTTTTTACCAAAAGCTTACAATTTTAGGCCCCTGTACCTAGGGTTTAGTTAATCCGAGATTCCTCTGACTCTTGCTCCTTCTCACCTCCCTTTTCATTAAGGAATATGGAATCAATCTTAGAGTATTATGAGTTGATCATATACGGTCGGGGATGCTCAAATCCAAGAAAGCTTGAAAGGCTTTATGATAGATTTGATCACCACGACCGTATTTGATCATCACATAATACTAGTATTCAAATAATGAAGATTACTTTTTATGTACTAAAAAGTATTGATGAAACGTATTGGAATATTCATTACAATATCGATTTGTAGTTTTATCACAGACTAAGACAGTAAATGTAAATATAAATTAATATTTGCAAATATCAAATAATAAAAGCAGGTGTAAGTCAGTGGAGTCTCGGATTTGGGTTTAGACTCAAAATGAAGTTTAAAATGCAAACAAGGTCTATGGTACTCAGGTGACCGTCAAGGCCCATGGGCCTCTTGTTACTGGGCGCAAACATTCATGTCTTATCAAATGTACATTGTATTTGACGTATATTTTTAGAATGCTGCGTTTGCTTTAACTTGACACATATGTAAGCCAACGGGAATTTTTATCAGTTGAATAAGCTTAAGGATAAAATTGAGGTATGCCCAAGGTTTTTCTCCCTAAACAACATTAACATTATCATATTGAGATATTTATTTCTTTGAAATATTCATGAAAGACATGTTGATAGCTAAAATGTCTTCATTCTTTCATACTTTGGATATTTCTTACTATTAAAGTATTTACACTCAGAAATAGCCACAAAAAGGAGATAATTTAGAGTTTTCCGTTGGTGCGCATGTCGTCCCACTAATGTTTTACATACATGACTGTTGTCTTGAATAATCTCAGTTTAACCCATTGTTGTTGACCCATTCGGTCCTTCAGATGTTCAAGCTTTCATAAGAAGTGAACCCCCCCCCCCCCCCCCCCCCCCCCCAAAAAAAAATGCTTTATCCTGAAATGAGCGAATTTCCACAAATAAATAGCAAGATGATTTTTTTACAACTCATGGTAGTGGTCTGAGTTTCGTATCCTCATTTTACTCAGGGCACGGCTACTTGAACTTCAAACAACCCATACCGTTTAAATGCCATGCAAACTGCTAACGAGATTTTAATTGTTTTGCAATGTCGTTACCTTCATTACCGCATGAATCGCCAAAGAAAACATTTTATTGTTCTACATCATTACAATCACATGACTTTAGTACAGAAATACATTTCTTTTTTCTAAATTCTTGTTTCCACTTTTATATAAATAGCAGTAAAAGTCATGTCTAAAAATGACCATAAGTATAACCAATTAAAATGAATAATTTCTAACTTTTGCAAAAATGAAAAATAGAGAGAATCGTTCAATAAATCGATCGATTTGGCCATTTGTTTTGAAAAAAAATTCAAATGCCAAGGTCATCAAGACTGTATCAAATTCTTCAATTTTAATTATTGAAGCACTATCAACCATGTTGTCAGGCGGGGGTATGATGCTAACTCAATTCACCCCTCCAGTCAACATGGGGACATCTTATCAGTTGGAATTTAAACCAAAAACATGTTAAAATCTTGTATGTTGACAGAGGTTTCTTTAAATCTTGAAAGTATTCATACAGTTGTAAAACGTCCATAAGCGTTGTCCTGATGAAGAGGATTGTTGCAAAGTTTGGCGAAGTTAAATAGATTGATTTTAAGTAGGATTTATTTTAATCAATCTGACAAAATTTTAGGCCTAGACTCAAACTATTAATATGAGGTGAATAAAATCGAGCACAAGACATAGATTATTTCATTTTGTGCCAAAATATTAAATTTCATGAAAAAAGTCGTAGCACGTTGAATGATTCTTGAGGAGGACCTTGACCGTTTTTTTTAAAGGATGACCTTGACCTATTTTCGAGGGCCTTGACCTATTATCTGTAAACCTCCGGCAATGAATTTTTTTATTTCTTTTAGATTAGGAACACGTTCCAAAAAAGGTCCTATCTGAATGAATTTCTTATAACCTTATAACTGCAATTCTGAATATAATATCTAACCTCCAAATTTTAAGGTAGAAATGTAATAAAATATTCTTCCTAATATCAATACATGTAATAACAAAAATATTTTTTTTCGTTCCTAGTCGGTTCCTTGCTATCACATATATTTTGTTAGTTTTTCCATAAAACAATTTAAGTTGAAATTTGTTTGACGACGAATAATAAATTGACTAGACCAATAAGTTTATTTTAGATACCATATGCAGTTTTATTCCATCCTAACTGGTGAATCCCTTGTTTTGATAATGCACTGAGAGTTTCTTGGCTCCCTGACCTTCATCCAAATGATGACAACAAAAATTCCAGCAGTTAATTTCGTTAAATATATTTAGAAGAAGAAAAAACCCACGAAAAATCAAAATTCTTAATCGTTATTTTAGGAAATAGATAAACAAAATGCATAGTAAAACAGGCACAATTGTTTAGCATGTAGAAACCATGGAATTGGGACGGTTATTTATTCTACCTGCATGTTTGTATTACATCTCTGAGTAGGAGAGGATTCCAGGGGAGATAGGGGCCCCATCAACCACGGATGGTGGGGGCGAAGGTCACTAGGCCTACGTAACAGTTATGGCAAAATGAAGGAAAAGAATATCCAGCCAGAAGAAGGTAAGATTTTGTTTTTAACAGTGGATTTTTTTTATCGTTACTAAAACCACAATTCCCAAATTTGGTAAAATATTATAGTTGAATTGATACATGTCCTGTAATTAAAAAAAACCCATTTCTGAGGTGCGATAATGATAGTTTTACTTTTTATACTTCACACAATTATATAAGATGCATATATTTGTATATTCCAGTCTTGATTATAATATGAAATGATCGATGTCACATCACTACGTGCATAAATCAAATATGTGTCACATCGAAAAAGTCAAATGTGAATTGTTTTGACGACACAGAGAAATCCGTATTTTGATTTGAATTTCTGTCATTCTATCTGAATGAAAGAAGAACAAATAAAGGCTACAATTGTCAAGATTTAAAAAAAAAAACATGGAACATCAAACGAATTTTGTCATTTGTCTTCTTAATTCTTTTTTTGTTACAAGAAAAGCAGAAAAATAAAAATAAATGAAATTTCAATTATTTCGGGAGTGACTACTTTTCATTCACTGGAAGCAGTCATTTGCAATATTTAGTATCCATTGTTCGAAGAAAAATTTCCGAATGATTTTATATTGAAGATAAACTGAGTTTGGTTTTATTTTTTTTATTCACCACCTACGCTAATGGGTTCTATTCAGTAAAATGAAATATTGCAACAAGTTGAACTCAGTGACTTTAGGCATAAAGTGTGCTCTGCTTAATTAATCTTCAAAATAAACAAAACTTGACACATCACCCACACAAAAAAAACCCCCGAACGTACTAAACTGGAGAAATTCAGTCCTAAAAAGGGAGGGGTGTTATCAAAATGAAACTATATACGGACGAAAGAGATCTACAATTTGAAATTAATAGATGTACAATGAAACTATTCTATGAATAGAAATTGATGACGAGGTGCCATGTTGCCTTTCGCAACGATGGAAGACGGCGTACGTCGGATTCTTTGGCTTCATTTGTGTGTACGCCGTGCGCGTGAATCTGAGCGTGGCCATCGTATGCATGGTGAAATCCCAGAACTTGACGACCGGCGGTACCGAGGAAAATGGCACCATCATCTATCAGGGCCCCTGCAGGGCGGAAGCTGAGAGTAGCTCTGTATACGAGGTAAACTGAGGGGCAGTGTCACGTCTCATGTGTCTTTCTGTCAGAATCTTCATAGGGATAGGTGTAACAAACTGATACACATACACATCATTTGATACAGTCATCTTTTTATTTTTTAACCAAGATTTAATGTTATTTTTCACATTCAAAAAGTACATTTATCTAATGTACATAAATGACCGAAAAGTGACGACTTTTAAAAATCAGACATGAATAGATCCGATGACTGTACAATTATTATCAAGAACATCTAAAATGAAGACGTAACTGTTTACGTATTTTACAATTAAATCATTTCATTGGAACTACGTGTACCATCAGTTTATATTATTTTTAAAATATTTTCAGCATGCGGAGTTTGACTGGTCTAAAACGACGCAATCTACCATTTTGGCATCATTTTTCTATGGTTATATCGTCACACAAATCCCTGCTGGCTGGCTGGCCGACAGATTTGGCGGAAGACGGGTGTTTGGTATTGGAATGCTTATTGCATCCATTTGCACACTTGTATTTCCGGTATGCGCACGCATTTCGGTAAACTTGGTGTACGCTTTGCGAGTTCTTCTTGGACTATCAACAGTAAGAAAAAAAATTATTATATCAAAATATCATAAAATAAAATTAAAAATATAAAATAAACTATTTCTCCCCCCTCCCCAAAATAATAACAATTATAAAGAGTTTAAACACGAGTTAGACGCAATCGCAACATCTTCGGCCTTTCCCGCAAAGCTCGAATAAACAACTCGAATGTAATGAATCAACATCACCGAATTTTAGAAGATGACTCAAAATGAATAACTAGCTTCCCATCAATTAAGATATAATAGAAACTGTTTTTTATTTAAGCCAAGTTTCATTAAAAGATGGGGTTGTCATAGATGCTTACGTAATACATCTGAGGTTGTTTTTCTTACGCTTTTCGGAATGTCACGTAACTTTTTTGCAGGCAGTTTCTTTTCCCGCGGTGCAGTCATTATGGGGTAGATGGGCGCCTCCATTAGAAAGAAGCAAACTGGTTTCCTTTACCTATTTAGGTACACTTGTAATTACTCCACATTATAGACTTACGCCTTTTCCAACATTCTGATCGAAATATGTTTTCTTTTTTGTTAACATATAAGCACAGTATTTAGGGTTTGTATTTTAACAGAAATATGTTGGGTTTTTTTTTTTTTTTTTTTTTACATATTAACACATATTGTATTTTTTACTGTTCTTGCAGGGACCATGTTTGGAATGGTGGGAACGTTTTCTACGTCAGGTCTCTTGTGTCAGTACGGGTTTGACAACGGATGGGGATCCATATTCTACATCACTGGTTATTTTGTTTGATCACTATTTATTTTTGTTCTCATCATCATTTATCTTTACGAACAAAAAACTTTAATATAAAACACTGTGCCGGATATTTATGCCAGTACCAAGGTGGCATTTTTGCACCCGTCTAAGCTGCATATATCGAACAATTCAAATATGCCACATGATATATCATTGCTTAAAGAGTTTACAACCACCTTTGTAATCATCGTAATTCACCTGTCAGGTGAGATATTTACCTTTCAAAAATAAATTCCTACAGAAACAAATTTTTCCATAGAAAAAACAATATTCCTACAGGAAATTTGAAATTTCCTATCGGAATACAAGAACTTACTACAGGAATTTCAATTCCGACAGGATTTGATTAAATCCGATAGGAGATATTAGTTTCCTATAGGAAAACTGCCTGTCTGAATCAAATTTCAACAGGAAATACAATTCTCCTACAGGAAATATAATTCCTCTAGGATTTTTAGAAAATCCTATAGGATTGTCAATATTTTCTGTAGGAGAATCATTTCTTCTATGGGAATTATAATTTTCCTATGGGATATTAATTTTTAAAGGTAAATATCTCACCTGTCAGGTGAAACACACTAAAAAAAAAGGTGGTTATATACTTTCTAGACAATGGTCTATGATATTGTATGTATGAATTTTTCCGAAACTGCCTCTTAAGCGGGTGCAAAAAATTCACCTTGGCACTGGCATTATTATCCGAAACAGTGTCATAAGTTATCATGTAAAACGTTAGAGTTGTCAACTATCACGTTTGTTTTGCATGGATTTTATGTAAGAAAACTCCTACATTGTATCATTTTGGTTAAAATTAAAACAATTTGGCACTTAATATCTTAAATACCTAACAGTTTACACTAATACTCATTACATAAATGGGTAGACCAAAAACGTGTATCCCTTGCACATGATTCGCTCCTTGAATCAGAACAGTATCGCATTTTATGACGTATAGAGCGTGTCACGTGATATCTGCGTCACTGTATATGTGATCTGTTTTGCTGGTAGGTGGCCTCACACTTCTGTGGGTTTGTGCGTGGTTTTACATAACAGCCGATACCCCAGACCAACACCCCCGGATTACAGAGGCGGAGAGAAAGTACATTACTTCGTCGATTGAATACAACACCAATATTAGGGTATTACCTCGGTTTATCCAAGTCATTTATAGTTCACATTGATATCAAGTGCATTAATTGTACGAAAAATCTAAATTCTAAAGAGAATCAATTAAACAAAAACAAAAAAAGACGAGATAATTTTCAAAAAATTGTGAACTTTTTCTTCAAATTAGACATTGAAGACACCTTGGAAATCCATTGCAATGTCGTCTGCTGTATGGGCCTGTTTGACTGCGCACGTGTGCAACAACTGGACTAACTATACTCTGTTGACAAGTCTGCCGACATTCATGAAAGAAGTCCTCAAGTTTAATATTAAAAACGTAAGTGTTTCAATCAAGGTAAAAGAAAAATTGATATATGGTCATCATATAGGTATGCTGGTTCTATTTCATTAGAAATCATTCATTCAGAGTGAAAAACCGGAAGTCACGTGTCCATTGTGGTAACCGAAACCACATAAACGTAACATTAGGAATCCTTTTTATTCAAAATATCTTGATAAATAGCGCACATGACTTTGACAAGCCCTGCAGATAAACACGAACAATTGCATACATTTTTATTATAATCACCAGTTGCGCTCATAACCCGATAAACGCAATTTAACCCATTAAAATACTTATATTAAATGACCAAAGAAATTAGATAAATTGAAAACGTAAGTAGTACATACCGGTATTACATAATTTTTCAATATTTTTTTTCACAATACGATGGGCGTTCAATAAATAATGTCACTAATCAGATAACATAAAATACAAAGTTCAATTAACCTTTGAATTTATTTTCACGTATGATTTGGTACATCTTCTATTTATGGCCGTTTATCTTACCACATTTCATTATCGAATACTCCTTTGAGAAGCAGATATATAACCCTTAATCACTAGACACTATGAAAATACTTGTATGACTGGTAAGTAATCATCCATTCAGGCTGAAATTAGAGGCTACATAAAAGCATGTGTCAGATTAAGTAGAGATTCGGGAATTTTTTTTAAAGAACTGTATGATGTGTACAGAAACAAGTGTGTGTCATTGAGACAAGTTTCCAAGTGGGTCAGCAAATTCAAAAAATGGCCAAACAGACCTTACAGACAAGCAAAGTCATGGAGCACCTCGTATGACTTCAACATATGCAATACTTGCAAAAATAACCGATATCCTTACTAATAATGGTCGATTATCCATTTAACAAATAGCAAATATAAAAATATGAATTTAAAGAAATACATTGGCCTTCGAAAGGTTAGTGCAAGATGGATACCTCATCTATAACAAAAACAAACAAATTAAAAAACGGGTGCAGGTTGAAATATGTTGCAACTACTTAAAATCTACAAAAATTGCTGTGAACGACTTTTATCGGAAATTGTCACAGGTGATGAAACATGGATATATTATTTTGAACCTCAGAAGAAAATTGATAACAAGATGTAGTTGACTAAAAAAGGCAAAACGCCCGTTATAGCAAAACGATGTCAAAGTACAAGGAAAGTATTTTCATAATACGCAATTTTATTTTGATAATGAAGGTCCTGTAGTTCAAGTTGCTATTCCAAAAGGCCGATCAATCACCGGACATATATACAAAATGTGCTGAAGAAAGTTAAGAAACATTACGAAAGGAAGAGACTTAAATCTGGAATTCGCAACATTCGACTTCTTCATGACAACGCCCCAGCATATAAACCCCAGATTGTGAGATCAGAAATGGCACATGTTTTGCCCTATCCTCCCTACTCACCCGACTTGCCCCCCCCCCCTTCCCGTGACTTTTTTTCTTTTTCCTAGATTAAAAAGCACTTGTCAGGAAGAAGATATGCTTCAAGGAATGTTTTGGGCTCTGCCATTTATCAGTACATGAATACCATTCCCAAAAAAAACATTATATGAACTCTTTCAAAGCTTGGATAAATCGTTTCGTATTATGTTATTTTTGTGGCAACGGTGACGTTATTTATTGTACGCCTTTTGTATAGGCTGGACGTTTTCCGGTATCATATATGCTACAATGTGTAGATACGTGCAGTAAACAAATAATAGCACCAAGATTATTAAAAAGGTAATAAAGTTATTCAAGTTATTATTTTTTTAAGTTATTAAAAAGGGATGTGTTTAACAGGCTTTTGCATCAATAACTGCCTTCTCTCACAACGTACAGACTGCGACTTCACGTGTAAAATCTATGTACAAGAACGTGGCATGCTTTTTATGTATGTGCACATATGCAGAATGAATAAAGTTAAATCATGCATTTTCCGAATCAAATCGCCCATCAACGTTTTGATTCTCATCGTTATTTCATTTAGAATGGAGCACTGTCTGCAGTTCCTTACATCTGTCAAGCGGTGTCTGGATTCCTTGCCGGTCAAACAGCGGACATCCTTCGCTCAAAAGGGGTCCTTAATACCACACACACAAGAAAACTTTACCAAGTGTCGTGTATGAAGAAATCAAACAATTATTGCAGTCTTAATAATTAAAACCATTGAAAATCCATAAATTGATTTTTTTACAATTTTGGCAATTGAACGCAACCACAACTTCTCGGGTCTTTCCGAAAGAGCTCGGAATAATTTTTTTCGCTTTGCGGAAAGACCCGAGAAGTTGCGAACCTATTGCTATTGGAGGTTTTGTTTTTCAGCGTTTCTCGGAGCCGGAGCCCTTCTGGTAGCGGTAGGGTACAGCTCTTGTGACAAACGAGACGTCGCTGTGGTATTGTTGTCCCTAGCTGTCATGTTTACTGGTCTCTCTAGGGCTGGTTATATCGTTAATCACATAGACTTTGCTCCAAGGTAAATTTAGGTATAACCATATTAGTACATATAACATTGTGTTTCGACTAACATAAACTAAAAGATATTGTACTCTAATATTTAGATGTAAAATTCAGTCTGATAGTCACAATAAATACGCTACACCGACTATATCCGGTTTTTCACGTGTCACAAAATTTGCGAAAATGGGGAAAATGTGTAACATTTTTAATTTGCGCGAGTCATTTTTTGCTATTTCAAAAGCTTCCTATAGAAAACAATAAAGGATGTGATTTTAAAGAGATTGCGAAAAAAACGAAGATTAGACCATCGCGAAATAATCGGATACATTTCGACTTACATGTATACTTAAACGCTTCTACTCTAAAGTAGATGAAAAATTTAGTCTGACTATATAAGTACATTGTATTTCGACTTCTTAAGACCTTTCTACGTTGATTTGTTTTATATTTGAAGCAATTGAGCAATTGAATCTATAATTCTCTGTTTTTTTCCCCAAACCTTTGTTTAGGTATGCTGGTGTTTTGTACGGGATCACCAACACTCTTGCCACTGTACCTGGCATGGTTGCGCCGATTGTTGCAGGGGCACTCACTCCAAATGTGAGTAACTTCATTTGAACCAACTATTAATCTAAATAGTTTACCACTTGGTACATGAAAATGATATAAAAACAAAATCTGTTTGTAAATGTAGCCTGTTTCTCATTTAGACTTAGAATTTCCATATACATATACACAAAAAACTTTTTTTTCATTTTGCATGAATACTCAGTATTAAGCATCATTTGATATGACTTTTTTGTTTTTTATCGTTTGCAAATATTGAAAACTTGATAGAACCATTTTAACAAGAGTATGGACTTTGGGTAGTTGTATCAAACAGCAATGTAACGTACATTTGTAGACCTGTCTATTTCATTGCTGACACAGCCATGGCTTTTTGAAATCAACAAGATTTGCCTGGCTTTTGAGCTAAAACTACGCAATCTATGCTTATTTCACTCGACACCAGCGCAATTTTTAACTTGTCTTGGTGCAAGAAATACATCCTACTGAAACTAAAAGGTCTTGTTAAAATGGTTCTAATGTTATTGGGTTTTTTTCTTTTTTCACTCTACTGCATTTCGGATTGACTCGATTTATTCACAAAGATGTAAATCAACATGTGATATTTGCTTTAGAAATCTCAAATGGAGTGGCGATACGTTTTCTTCGTGTGTGCCGGATTTGATCTGTTTGGCGCCATTGCGTTTGGCTTGTTTGCAAGTGGAACCATTCAAGATTGGGCTCGCGACGAAGTGGAAATTGAGGTCAAAATACCCAAAGAGGTAGAAGTTAATTCTGATAAGAAAATGGAAATGGTACAGGCTGAAAATGAAAAGACGTTGGTGTCCGTGGAACCGGAAGTTACGTATAGTACTGTCGTAAAGCGTCATGTTGATTCAGATCCCTCTGATAAGATGGTCAAGATGGTTCAATTTTAAACACGAAAATTCGATACATTCTGTAATAAGATTTTAAGTTTGTTAATATATCACTTTTAATAATTGTTAAGAAGAAGAATGACTTGTAAAGGCACCCATTCCTCCAGTTTTTATATTTTGATATAGTAATTGTTGTAGATGTGATGAATTTGAAAATGAAATTTTCACTAAAAATCATTATATGAATATTTTGCTCAGTTTTGTACAGCATAAATAATTTTTTTATTTTTCTGTTAAAAATCAGTGAAATGTGGTGACTAAGTGAATATCTTTTAATTTTTCTTGATTAGAACCTTGCATGATATGTTTTTGGCATAATTTAATAAAATACAAAAAAATGTTTATTTGCCTTAGAATTTTGTCTTTTTTTTAAATAGTTTGCGATTTGTTGTTTATTTTAAATCATAAATCTTAGATTAGTTTTTTTTTTCAAATTAAAAATAAAAGACTTGTTGAACCAAAAATTAAAAAACAAATACTGTAGATAAATTTTACTTTACATTGACTGCAATCATAGACCAAAAGATTGTCACAAGAATGGGGAGATGGTGTCGTCAATATTTTCAAATATTGAATTATGTGTTTTTTTCATCAAATTTACATGTATTAGATAGATGCTGGAAAAGATTTCTTTCTATGAGCCTTTACGTAACTCGCGATCTCAATTTGCTGGAATTTGTTTTGTAAAGGAATATGAAAAGGAATTCGATGAAACGACTAAGTTTCTGGTCCCAACGCATGCGCGGATCTTGAAGGAGGTCGGAGGGGGTATCTAGAATCCCCCTCTCTCTTGGAAAATTCAAATTTCTAAAATTTACATAGTGAAATTATCAAAAATAGGTGTCCTCCCGAAAAACTTAGATATCCCTTGATCACCCACCCACTCCCATCCACCGGAGAAAATCTGGATTTGCATATGCAACGTCACCTGCTTTTACAGTCATCTACTTTTCTTAGATTGTTATGGATATAGTTTTGAATTCTTCAAATTCTAGGTCAAAACTTTAATGTAACACTATTAATATGTATTTACGCGAAAATTAAAAAAAAAAAGATATTAGAATAGATACTTGAGAAATTACAGTAAACAGGGAAAATGAGTGAAATTCCCATAAAATAATAGCGTTTTATAACAATGATGAAAACTGGAGAGTTGCGAATCAGAAGCGCAAGTCTTTTGTTGAAAACCGAAGATAAAATAAAATGATTTAGACATGCATGCATGTATATGTTACAGCCTTAAAGTTATATAATGGGACTGATCATTCTAATTTAGATGCCCTTGGATATAGCCAGGTCTTTCACGAGTCTTGAGACTTACATGGATTTATATATATACATGTACATTGACAGTGGATTAGAACTTGAAAAAAAAAAACGAGGGTCAATAATGAGACACGTGATGAGAAAGCTATGGAAAGCTGCCCGTTGCATTGCAATCAGTTACATGTATTTCATAATTTTGCAGTAGTAAATCAATTTAATTTTTAAATATAAAGTATAAAAAAGACTTGAAAATATTTTATGAAATCAAATATGTTTTTTTTTAATTGTACCTATTTTCTTTACCTTGATTAAAATCTGGAGAAAAATGAAACATAAATCACGAATGTAAATCACGAACTCTGAAATGGCCTTCCGTATTTGGATTGTTGACATTGAACGGAGTCTATAAATAGATTTACATTGTACCCCATCATGTGACGAATTTCACTAGGTGGGCTATACATGACTTGCGATCGCGTAACGTAGGTACATGCACGAGGATGGGATGCTGTTTCTCTGGCGAGGTGAGTAACTTATAATGTATACACCCTCACTGTTATGTTTATTTATTTTAATGGTGAGATTTCACCTGTTTTGTTTACAAACGCCGCTATGCATACATGTACAAGGCAAAAGATCGTTATTATCGTTCTTACCAACCTGTCCCTGTATTCTGAAGATAGTCGATGAATAAAAAAAATTAATCTTTTATCGTGACCCCCTCTTCAAAAGAAATATAGATAAATATTGTTTCACTAGACTTTGAGATGGAAGCACTTATTCATGTTTCTGTATTGATATACATGTACCGGGAATGAAAACATGTAAAAAAAAATCTAAATGGGAGGAGGGTAGACTTTACCTAAAATTTCTTTACCGGGGAGGGGGGGGGGGGTTAAAGAAAAGGCGCACAATCTCTGCACTTCTTCAAATAATATATATATATATATATATATCTATATATATAAAGACAATGTAAATAGCTGAACATTTATTTGATTTATCAGAATCCAATGTGTATGTATTCTTTGGTATGCACAGCAGCAGTTGATAATCTTAGAAACAAAATCTATCAAAATCGTGATGTTAAGTTGTTCAATGAAAATTATGTTGGGTTCATACAATCATGTATATACATTTTAAACAATGGGTCGTTTTATTTACTGTTTAACGTATTCTACTTCCCTCTTCTTTTTTTTTTTTTTTTTTTTTTTTTTTTTTTTATTAAAACCGGGAAGGTATCACCAGCTAGCCCATTCCCAATAATTATATATCTCCTGATTAATCAGCTACTAATATGAGAGAATGTTAATTATTCAGAATGAGGAATCCAGCCCAAAGACACCACTCATCAAGGGGAATGCTACGGGCGGATCCCAGTACACTTCTGATTCAACGCAAACCGTAACACAGTCCGCAAGGAAACAAAAATCGTTGGATCCGCCACCAAACAAGGATTTCTGTAAATACAACTTAAGCACGCAGACATTTGACACAAATGCACTTGACTTAAAGAATAATTCTCTATTTGTAGTAAGAATATTCTTAATTGTATTTCAGTACAGGAAATTAAAATATTTAGTGAGCATATTATATAAAACAGAAATATTTTAAACATTGGGTGCCTGTGATTTGAAAGTTTTAAGAAAATAATATCGATATCTTTCCTTTTGATTAACAGACTAAAGGTTTGATCCAGAATTATGAATTGTATTTGCCAGTGATAAATGAGTGTACGTGTATTTGCAGTAACATCTGTCGATTTGTTGACCACAGCTGATATGAAAAACATCAAGATTCCCTCGCTGAATAAGACATTTCAGGTTTATCAAAGTTATTAATCTTACAAAATACAAAAACCGAAACTAAGCGTTCTATCAAAACAAAATGCTGCTAACCGCAAATGAAATTTATTGACTAAAATCCTGATAATTTATTTAAATCTAAGTAAACACTCTTAAATCAAGTTTTGCATTTATTTAATAATCAAGAAATAATCAAGTACCTAACCATGCAAGGAAATAGATTTGAATTTTTTACCCTATACCACTTTATATCTCTATATATGTACCGTTTTAACAAAAGCTTAGACTTTGGGCAGTGTGACGGCGTTTAGGACCAATTTGAGGAAGGCGGCGTCTATCCACGATTTACTGTCCAGTGATTGGCTAATGAATATGAATACATTAAAAATACTTAGTAATTATGACAATTGTCCGATTTTATCCAGGGATGATTGTATATTTCATTTGAAACAGCATCAATTTCACACAACAGATTAGGTCTTAGAACAATTTTTGACAGTCTATGGATATTAATGTGTTTTTTTTAGCGAATGAGAAGAAAGAAGGCCAATATTTGACAACTTGTTTTGATGAGCAAATAAGATAGAAACACCCCTTCGAAAGTCCAAGCTCTTATTAAAACGGCTCTAAGTATACGAATACCTTTTTAAAATAGTATGGAAGAAAAATCCAAAATATTTAGACAATTTATTTCATATACCTTCCTAAATACATGTACATGATACATAAATTTTATTAAATAAAAGATGAATTAACTTTTATGCATATGAATTAACTCTATTATATGTATGTGCAATATTACAATGATTAAAAAAACTGACATTGTTCCAAAAGATTATTATCCTATTGTATTTGGATTAGGACCAAGGAAAAGTGTTTGACGAAATCTTTCGACAATTCCAAGAGATGAAGGAAAGCCTCAACGATTTCAAATCTCATTTCACGATGGAGACCGAAGGTGTCCCTGTTCTGTCAAAATGCATGCAGCTGCTCTCGACCAGATGCGGTGAGTGATTGGAAAGCAGGGAACAACTTGTCGCAGGGCTGATTTGAAAGATCAATCATGCATTTCCCTTCGAAAAAATGGAAACAGTTGACGATGAAAACGATCATGCTTTTAACACTATTCTTGGGGTGGGGGTGGGGGTGGGGGTAGGGGTTGCAGTAGTGCACTGTAAATTGAATCTTTTGTTAACTTTGCGAATATTTTGGATATCACATCATGACCTTTTTATTTTTACACTACTTACAGACACTTTCTTGTTATAAGTTTTACCTATTTTTGATATACATGTAATTTCATGTATATACATGTAATTACGTGTATTAGATATACTAATCTCCAAACGATGTAGTTATTTATTACAGGAAAGATTTATGATATCAGATGCCGCTATAAACGTGTCATTATGACACCATAGAATAAAGGTCAGAAGCGCACTCTTTGGAGTATTTGGTTTTTTGCGTAAAAACTACAATTATAGCAAAACGTAATTTTGGTTAAATGTTGTAAAATATGAAAATTTTAAACCGGTGAAAGTTTTTTATTACATTATACTTTAATTCACATTATATCGACATATGTCCGATACCACCTTTAAAAATGTAAAGTTTTCATCTGTATTTTGTTAATTGAGTTCAATTTAATGAAAGGTATCGAAAAAAAAAATCATAAAATATACAAATACGCTATATTTTATTTGACTGCGCAAAATCATGCGCAATGAAAACTGAAACTGAAGTTTTGCCTCCTGTTTTGTTTATCTTTACATGCGCAAGAATTTCGATCGGAAGTATACTTCGCCTGCTAAGGTAGCAAGGGACAGTTACGCATAAAGTACCGTCAATATTTTTGTAAAATTGAGAGTTGTTGTTCTTTAAGGCTTATGAGTGTTGCTAAAATTTATGAAATGATTTTTAATGATTATCATTAGTTAGAGGGATGTCTCTTGTTGAAATTAATATGCAATATGTAGGTCCCATATGTTAGGTACAAGAGAATCAGAAGTAAAATGCAAAAATGCGGCTATGACTGTTGTGTTGACTTTACACAGTGAAATTGCAAGTTACAGACATGAGGGTAAATAACACGAAAAGTAGGTGGATGGGACATTGTAAACTATATATACACCGGTAAGTTTCTGACATGTGATGGTGCAACATGCACACGGTACGGAAGGTCAACCCTCTGCAGGGAATTGGCTGGGGGAGGTCTAAAAAGCTCAAAAATCATGAAAAATTAGCAAAATATGAAAGGGTCAAAATCTCATAAAAACCAGTATGTAGAAAATTTTACAGGTTTTGACTGGTAATTTTCTTCAGAAATTGGTGATTGGCCTTATAAAGAGTGAATTAAAGGTATTTGTACTGAATGGGAACCGAGGAAATTCTAGTTACAGAGTTCTGAAGACACACATCCCCTGGCTACAATGAAATGTATAAAAAAAAAACTGTCCCGTGCCACCTAAAGTTAACGTAAAGTTAATTCGTTCCTTGCTATTTCAGAATGCAACAAAAAAGCGCTATTTATCACATAATTTTTTTTTTGGAAAACTGATATCAAATGCCGACCATTGCTCTAAAAAGGAGTACGTGTTTCTTTGAGGGGGGGGGGGGGCCTGTTTGTTAGAGGGTTTAGGGGAGGGTGTTAATTTGTTTGGTCATCAATTTTTATACTGTTTGTTTGTTTTAATTATTGAGATAAACTCAGCAGACACGATGCTCTCGCGTTTACTGAAAAAATAGCAAGTTTTCTAAAGCTATCGTTTTTTTTAAATAAACAAAAATGTTGAGGGTTAACTTTCAAAGCTTGTCAAATGTCCCCGAAAATTGAATAATCAAGTAACAAAAGTTAAAGAGAATGAGTAACAAACAAATCCAGTATGAGGGAAAAAATAAAACAAGCGTTTGTCCAAAAGAATACCACAAAATGAAATCTGGTTTGAGTGTAAATTTTTAATGAGCTGACGAAGTTTGATAGAACAAAAAATATTTGAAAAATAAACCAATCATAATCCTGCTATGACGTCATTCGTTGAGCCTCGTCCAATTACATCTTTGATACGTAACGAAGTTTCTATCATATGTCATTACAGTGTTTGATGATACAAAGCGGATAATGAGTTCAAATGCATTCATATATCTAGATTTATTTTGCAGTAACAAAGAGTTGTATATAGCTTTGTTTTCATGAAAGTTTAATTCTTCAACGCAGATAAATGCAATCACCAGGAGCCATATATAGAGAGAGTTATGCGTTCATAAATGAATCTGATTTGTAGGCCCAACAATTGAGAAATTTTAAGAAACGGTTATATTTTTTTTTTTTAAAAAGAGGGAGGTAAATGGAAAAGAAGCCATGCATTTTTAATGCATCACGACATTAGCTGCACATCATATAATGATGGCGATTGTGGCAATCGGTTTTTAGAACGCAGTTCGCAGTTCGCAGTTCGCAATTGAATAGTGAACTGCGTTCTATAGAACGCAGTTCGCAATTCAAAATTTTGTGCGATTGAATAGTGAACTGCGTTCTATAGAACGCAGTTCGCAATTCAAAATTTAGAATTCATATTTGGGGCCCGCTTGCCTTATATGCAATTGAATAGTGAACTGCGTTCTATAGAACGCAGTTCGCAATTCAAAATTTAGAATTCATATTTGGGGCCCGCTTGCCTTATATGCAATTGAATAGTGAACTGCGTTCTATAGAACGCAGTTCGCAATTCAAAATTTAGTGCGATTGAATAGTGAACTGCGTTCTATCTAGAACGCAGTTCGCAATTCAAAATTTAGAATTCATATTTGGGGCCCGCTTGCCTTATATGCAATTGAATAGTGAACTGCGTTCTATAGAACGCAGTTCGCAATTCAAAATTTAGAATTCATACTTGGGGCCCGCTTGCCTTATATGCAATTGAATAGTGAACTGCGTTCTATAGAACGCAGTTCGCAATTCAAAATTTAGAATTCATATTTGGGACCCGCTTGCCTTACATGCAATTGAATAGTGAACTGCGTTCTATAGAACGCAGTTCGCAATTCAAAATTTAGAATTCATATTTGGGGCCCGCTTGCCTTACATGCAATTGAATAGTGAACTGCGTTCTATAGAACGCAGTTTGCAATTCAAAATTGAGAATTCATATTTGGGGCCCGCTTGCCTTATATGCAATTGAATAGTGAACTGCGTTCTATAGAACGCAGTTCGCAATTCAAAATTTAGTGCGATTGAATAGTGAACTGCGTTTTATCTAGAACGCAGTTCGCAATTCAAAATTTAGAATTCATATTTGGGGCCCGCTTGCCTTATATGCAATTGAATAGTGAACTGCGTTCTATAGAACGCAGTTCGCAATTCAAAATTTAGAATTCATATTTGGGGCCCGCTTGCCTTATATGCAATTGAATAGTGAACTGCGTTCTATAGAACGCAGTTCGCAATTCAAAATTTAGAATTCATACTTGGGGCCCGCTTGCCTTATATGCAATTGAATAGTGAACTGCGTTCTATAGAACGCAGTTCGCAATTCAAAATTTAGAATTCATATTTGGGGCCCGCTTGCCTTATACGCAATTGAATAGTGAACTGCGTTCTATAGAACGCAGTTCGCAATTCAAAATTTTGTGCGATTGAATAGTGAACTGCGTTCTATCTAGAACGCAGTTCGCAATTCAAAATTTAGAATTCATATTTGGGGCCCGCTTGCCTTATATGCAATTGAATAGTGAACTGCGTTCTATAGAACGCAGTTCGCAATTCAAAATTTTGTGCGATTGAATAGTGAACTGCGTTCTATCTAGAACGCAGTTCGCAATTCAAAATTTAGAATTCATATTTGGGGCCCGCTTGCCTTATATGCAATTGAATAGTGAACTGCGTTCTATAGAACGCAGTTCGCAATTCAAAATTTAGAATTCATACTTGGGGCCCGCTTGCCTTATATGCAATTGAATAGTGAACTGCGTTCTATAGAACGCAGTTCGCAATTCAAAATTTAGAATTCATATTTGGGGCCCGCTTGCCTTATATGCAATTGAATAGTGAACTGCGTTCTATAGAACGCAGTTCGCAATTCAAAATTTAGTGCGATTGAATAGTGAACTGCGTTCTATCTAGAACGCAGTTCGCAATTCAAAATTTAGAATTCATATTTGGGGCCCGATTGCCTTATATGCAATTGAATAGTGAACTGCGTTCTATAGAACGCAGTTCGCAATTCAAAATTTAGAATTCATACTTGGGGCCCGCTTGCCTTATATGCAATTGAATAGTGAACTGCGTTCTATAGAACGCAGTTCGCACTTCAAAATTTAGAATTCATATTTGGGGCCCGCTTGCCTTACAAGCAATTGAATAGTGAACTGCGTTCTATAGAACGCAGTTCGCAATTCAAAATTTAGAATTCATATTTGGGGCCCGATTGCCTTATATGCAATTGAATAGTGAACTGCGTTCTATAGAACGCAGTTCGCAATTCAAAATTTAGTGCGATTGAATAGTGAACTGCGTTCTATCTAGAACGCAGTTCGCAATTCAAAATTTAGAATTCATATTTGGGGCCCGCTTGCCTTATATGCAATTGAATAGTGAACTGCGTTCTATCTAGAACGCAGTTCGCAATTCAAAATTTAGAATTCATATTTGGGGCCCGAAATTTTCAGGGGCATCTACTAGTGGTATTTCACTACCACTGTTAAAATATGGTGATGCAGATTTCTCTAGTTTTTAGCTCACCGAGACGAAGTCGGGGGGAGCTTATGCTATACCCCCGGCGTCGGCGTCCGGACCTGGTTAAAGTTTTTGTTGCAGGTCCTCTATCTATATAAGTTATTACTTGTCCTATCTTCACCAAACTTGCATGGATGATGCATCTGGACCTACTTGTGGACTTGAAAGACTTGGATGCTGAATCTGGATCCTAAATTTCAGATGCTGAAGGAGGTTAGGGTTTTTGGAGCAGGTTAAAGTTTTTGTTGCAGGTGCCCTTTGATAGCAATATCTAAGTTACTCCTGGTCCTAACTTGACCAAACTTGCATGGATGGTGTGTCTTATGATACTGATCCACCAGGCAGACTTGAGTGCTGAATCTGAGCTATAGTTTTCGGATGCTGGAGGAGGTTAAGGTTTTAAGAGCTGGTTAAAGTTTTTGTTGCAGGTGCCCTTTGATAGCAATATCTAAGTTACTGCTGGTCCGTACTTGACCAAAATTGCAGTGATGGTGTGTCTTATGATACAGATGCACAAGACAAGCTTGAATGCTGAATCTGAGCTATAGGTTTCGGATGCTGGAGGTGGTTAAGGTTTTAAGAGCTGGTTAAAGTTTTTGTTGCAGGTGCCCTCTGATGATAATATCTTATTTACTACTGGTCCTTACTTCACCAAACTTGTATGGTTGGTGCGTCTTATGATACTGATGCACCTGACAGGCTTGAATGCTGAATCTGAGCCATAGGTTTCGGATGCTGGAGGAGGTTAAGGTTTTTGGAGCTGGTTAAAGTTTTTTGAGTAGGTGCCCTCTAATGATTATATCTTAGCTACTCCTGGTCCAAACTTCATCAAACTTGTGTGGATGGTGCGTCTTATTATACTGATGCACCTGAACGGCTTGAATAATGAATCTGAGCCATAGGTTTCGGATGCTGGAGGAGGTTAAGGTTTTAAGACCTGGTCAAAGTTTTTGAAACAGGTGCCCTTTGATGATGATATCTTAGTTATTACTTGTCCTGACTTCACCAGATGGTGCGTTTTATTATATTGATGCACCTCACAGGCTTGAATGCTGAGTTTGATCCATAGGTTTCGGATGCTGGATAAGGTTAAGTTTTTTTTTAACAGGTCACATGTTACATAGATATTAGTACTATTTCAAACTTGCATAGTTGATTAAACTGTAATATGAATGAATCGCAGAGGAAGCTTCAGATGCAGAGCTTGATCTCCAATATCAAGGATGATAAAAAAATATTTTAGTTATTACAGGTCCTAACTTCACCAAACTTGAATGGATGGTGTGTCTTATGATACAGATGCACATGATAGGCATGGATGCTGAATCTCAGCCATAGGTTGCGGATGCTGGAGGTGGTTAAGGTTTTAATTGGTGGTGCCCTCTGATGATGATATTTTAGTTATAACTGGTCCTAACTTCACCAAACTTGCATGGGTGATGCGTCTTATGATACTGATGCACCTGACAGGCTTGAATGCTAAATCTGAGCCATTGGTTACGGATGCAGGATGAGGTTTACATTTTTGGAACAGGTCACATGTTTTATAGATGATAGCTTGCAAAGTTGATTTAACTATATTATAAATGAAACGCAGAGGTTGCTTCAGATGCAGAGCCTGATCTCCATTATCAAGGATGCTAAAGAAATCTCCTACCTCACTTAAACCTGCTTGATGTGGTTGTTGTTAAATGATATAACATGATTCCTATGATAAAGTATTGTATGATATGAAACACTATTGTTTAATATGATACAATATAATATCATATGTTATATTGTAAAAAGTTATATGATACGATATGATATGTATCATTTTTTTTTTATATTTTATGTTATGATATTGTATCATGATAGTGTTCTGTATAGTATTGTATATAATGATACAATATTATATGATATTATATTGTATCTTTAATATTGTATCATATAATATAATATGATATTGGTTTCTGTAATATACAATTATATCACATGAAATTGTATTATATGATATTGTTATATTATATTTTATCGTATCATACGATATTGTACAATATGATATTGGTTTATATGATATATAATTGTATCATATGATACAATATGTATTATATAAATAGTGCCTGTTTGGGAGGGTAACAGTTGAAATTGACACCCCTTCAAAAAACCATTGTCAACCGACGCAAAACGGAGGTTGACAATGGTTTTCAAGGGGTGTCAATTTCAACTGTTATCCTCCCAAACAGGCACTATTTATTTTGTTATACTGAATGTCTTAATTTTAAAGAAAACCTAACTGCTTTTAAATAGGAATAACGTGAATTCTACGGCGAACCGTACGCGCATAATTTTCGCGCATGTAACAATTTTTAATGTTACCCGTTGGTAAGTACGTTGCTAACGCTGAGGGTAATAGAACGGATTATGAACTGCGTCTAAACAAACAAATGGCATTAATATTAAAAGATGTGAAGTTCCTTCTGCGCTCGCCCCAACAGTCGCACTGTAAACATATTATTAAGAAATGACTTTGAAAACTACTTTAAGAAAACTACCTTTAGGTGGTATGGGACACCTGACGATATCAATTAAGAATAAAGTACATTATATTTGAAATATTTTCACCGGTTTAGAATTTTCAAATTTTACAATATTTAATCAAAAAAAAAGATTTTAAAAATATTTTGAGAGGTGAAAATTGTAAAAACCTCATAATAAAAATACACATACCATTGAAAGAAGTGCAATTGAAATAGTTAAAAGGGATATTTTCCAAGATAATTTCATTGACTCATTATCATCTTTCACTCAGAAAAATTCACAGGAAGGAAAACCGATTCCTTACGGAGATTTATAACGGGGAATGTTTACATCTTTTCTCCATTCGGAATACACTCGGA
This sequence comes from Magallana gigas, assembly GCF_902806645.1. NCBI lineage: Eukaryota > Metazoa > Mollusca > Bivalvia > Ostreida > Ostreidae > Magallana > Magallana gigas. The sequence continues at coordinate 31,950,646 of NC_047564.1, forward strand.
ATACATCGCGCAATTTTACAACGTTATCATCCGGGCTTGCTGCAACGACATCACATTTTTTAGCATTGTATTGAAACCTGATCAGCTAACAGGGGCGTTTCGAATGAAATATCTTTGCATACTTTTGAACGAACATCGTTTAAACTCTGAGGTATTTATAGATAGATGCAATTAAGCAAAATGAGAATCCAAGATATCTTGGGACAGAGTATAATTATAGCTTTCGATTGCTATAGGAAAAACCTTGAAATTTTCATATTTTTTTCATTTTTTAGGTCCCAGCCTAATGTAGTACAAACCTCTTACTTTCACAGGAGTTTTCTTAATGCGCATTTTGTATTTCCAACAAGTTTGTCCTCGGTTAGGCTTACAGTAAACAAAGGCTTTGAAATGAATGCCCGTCGTCGATTTACTATACAAAATCACGAATGTATGCTGACCCCTACCATGTTTAAAAGCTTCGTGCTTTTTATATACAATAAATTCAGCGCTAAAACTTGTTAATTATTATGGAATAGATATCAATAGATAATGTTAGGGGAAAAATATGCTTCATTTGAATCTTTATTTTTTTCACTTTTTACCGGGGCCCATAGGTATTCTACATTTTGAATTGGGAACTGCGTTCTAGATAGAACGCAGTTCACTTTTCAATTGTATATTAGCCCGATTCTTAAAAACCAGAGATAGCTGCATCACCGTATGTTCACAGTGGTAGTAAAATACCACTAGTAGATGCCCCTGAAAATTTCGGGCCCCAAATAGGAATTCTAAATTTTGAATTGCGAACTGCGTTCTAGATAGAACGCAGTTCACTATTCAATTGCATATAAGGCAATCGGGCCCCAAATATGAATTCTAAATTTTGAATTGCGAACTGCGTTCTAGATAGAACGCAGTTCACTATTCAATTGCATATAAGGCAATCGGGCCCCAAATATGAATTCTAAATTTTGAATTGCGAACTGCGTTCTAGATAGAACGCAGTTCACTATTCAATTGCATATAAGGCAATCGGGCCCCAAATATGAATTCTAAATTTTGAATTGCGAACTGCGATCTAGATAGAACGCAGTTCACTATTCAATTGCATATAAGGCAAGCGGGCCCCAAGTATGAATTCTAAATTTTGAATTGCGAACTGCGTTCTATCGTTCTATAGAACGCAGTTCACTATTCAATTGCATATAAGGCAAGCGGGCCCCAAATATGAATTCTAAATTTTGAATTGCGAACTGCGTTCTATAGAACGCAGTGCACTATTCAATTGCATATAAGGCAAGCGGGCCCCAAATATGAATTCTAAATTTTGAATTGCGAACTGCGTTCTATAGAACGCAGTTCACTATTCAATTGCATATAAGTCAAGCGGGCCCCAAATATGAATTCTAAATTTTGAATTGCGAACTGCGTTCTATAGAACGCAGTTCACTATATATTCAATTGGATATAAGTCAAGCGGGCCCCAAATATGAATTCTAAATTTTGAATTGCGAACTGCGTTCTAGATAGAACGCAGTTCACTATATATTCAATTGCATATAAGGCAAGCGGGCCCCAAATATGAATTCTAAATTTTGAATTGCGAACTGCGTTCTATAGAACGCAGTTCACTATTCAATTGCATATAAGGCAATCGGGCCCCAAATATGAATTCTAAATTTTGAATTGCGAACTGCGTTCTAGATAGAACGCAGTTCACTATTCAATTGCATATAAGGCAAGCGGGCCCCAAATATGAATTCTAAATTTTGAATTGCGAACTGCGTTTTATAGAACGCAGTTCACTATTCAATAGCATATAAGGCAAGCGGGCCCCAAATATGAATTTTAAATTTTGAATTGCGAACTGCGTTCTAGATAGAACGCAGTTCACTATTCAATCGCACAAAATTTTGAATTGCGAACTGCATTCTATAGAACGCAGTTCACTATTCAATTGCATATAAGGCAAGCGGGCCCCAAATATGAATTGTAAATTTTGAATTGTGAACTGCGTTCTATAGAACGCAGTTCACTATTCAATTGCATATAAGTCAAGCGGGCCCCAAATATGAATTCTAGATTTTGAATTGCGAACTGCGTTCTATAGAACGCAGTTCACTATATACATGTATTCAATTGCATATAAGTCAAGCGGGCCCCAAATATGAATTCTAAATTTTGAATTGCGAACTGCGTTCTATAGAACGCAGTTCACTATTCAATTGCATATAAGGAAAGCGGGCCCCAAATACGAATTCTAAATTTTGAATTGCGAACTGCGTTCTATAGAACGCAGTTCACTATTCAATTGCATATAAGGCAAGCGGGCCCCAAATATGAATTCTCAATTTTGAATTGCGAACTGCGTTCTATAGAACGCAGTTCACTATTCAATCGCACAAAATTTTGAATTGCGAACTGCGTTCTATAGAACGCAGTTCACTATTCAATTGCATATAAGGCAAGCGGGCCCCAAATATGAATTCTAAATTTTGAATTGCGAACTGCGTTCTATAGAACGCAGTTCACTATTCAATTGCATATAAGGCAAGCGGGCCCCAAATATGAATTCTAAATTTTGAATTGCGAACTGCGTTCTATAGAACGCAGTTCACTATTCAATCGCACAAAATTTTGAATTGCGAACTGCGTTCTATAGAACGCAGTTCACTATTCAATTGCGAACTGCGAACTGCGAACTGCGTTCTAAAAACCGATTGCCGGCGATTGTATGCAGTAATAATTGTTTTACCGTTGTTTGACCTCTTCTTCGTTTGTGTCTAAATCTCTCAACGAAACGTGCTATCAGTTAACTACATATATTTATTAGATTCCATCAATTCACATTGGTCCTAATCTTTAAGGATAGTCGATGTTTAAAGCACAGCTTCAGTTAACTCCAATTGCACTACACAGATCAAATGACTGTAAGCTTTGAGTGATATTTCTCGGATAAGTGTCTCTGCAGTTTTAATTTTCTGAATATATTTAGATTATGAAAGTAAACAACGTACTTTCCTCGTATTAGCACAACCCACTGGCTATGTTTTGCAGTAGGCAGGCGTCATAATGTTTAGTGAAAAACAGTGTTTTACATCAACGGGCCCAAATACGAAAGTGTCACCAGATTCAAAATCTGCGCGCAAATGTATATCTACGGAGTTGAACTGTAGTACAGTTGACTCCATGGTTTTGGTATTGAAAATGATTTCAATATTTAAAACTGAAGCAAATGAAAGAGTTTTAAAATGTATAATTCAAACATATTTCATTTAAGCGTTAGATATAAATTTCGTTAAATATCTTATTTAATCATTAATTTATAAATAATATTTAATAAGATTAAATAAATATGAACATATATGTCAAATTGCAAATAAATTATTTAACTTTAAAGATAAAAATCTGTTTAAAAAAATATAAATAAAAATTTGTCAAACATTTGTATATCACCATCAAATAATTGTCACTGTATCTCTTCAAAAGAATAGTTACTCGTTTACATCCTTACTTTTATATATTAATGCAACCAATCATCCATATGATTTACAATGTCCTTACTGTTAGAAGAACTGAAGGTTTTATATTAATAAGATAGTACGTTTCGCTGATCAATAGACCTCTTTATATTTCTGAATAAAGCTCTTAAACAGGGACTTTTGTTTGATATCTTTACAGGAAGCTGCAAACTCAAGGTTGAAAGACGAAAATATAGCGTTCTCATAGGGTACGAAAACCAAGATGTCATGCGCAATAGCACAACGAATCCCCAACAAGTCCTGGATTGTTTACAATTGTTTAATTCTTTCAATAAAAACATTCAAAAAATTCTAGAAAGAGCACCGGAAGTGGAAAATTCCGCCAAAATTCTCATCGACGACGAGGATAATATGAGAAAGGAAGTGACGAAAGCCGATTTGGCGGGAACTGACGGACCAGAAACAATGAAGGCTTGTAATGAGAATATACACAAACTGAGGAAAATGAACAATAGTTTGAGGACCATAAAGAGACACACAGAGCGAACATTTAAAGAAGTAGTCGAAGCCTCTAAAGCATTATTCAATGAAACCGAAGCAGAGCAGTAAAACGAGATCTACCAGAGTAGTACAATATGTGACTTAAAATCTTAATCCAAATTTGCAAATCTATCGATTTCTCTTGTATTTTGAACTTGTTATGATTGTTTTATTTGTCTATTAAACTATTTTTTAGCATTTTTTGTGCATTTTGAATTTATAACTTCGTGTGTGTGTGTGTGTGGTGTGACTCATCAATAAAGCGGTGTTTGTTTTAACTTTTTTATACCTTACTAACGTTGAAATCCAGTTGGAATACAGGATTGGTTTTTCATTTATTTATTTTTACGACTGATTTCAGGCGAGTTTTGCTCAGCATCCTAGAGCATGTACTAAATGACTTTTCCCCATAGCATTAGGTCTAACATAGTTTATTACCGGCCGCCAGAAGGCAGTCGGTTATTACCGTCTCATGGAGGCCGGTAGACGGTATATCGAACAATCGCAGCTTCTCGGAATTTTTCCACAGTTCTCGGAAAAACACCTCGAAAGTATTAACATTACCGGATGTTTGAATTTTATACAAATTGGAGTCGCATTCCATTAAAATAAGTATCAGCTGGACAGCCTTGTATGTCGCTTCTATGGTGTGTTTAGGGTATATCATTGATTTTAATGAAGTCTAGCTTACATCTCATCAGATCTTAACATGTGTTTTATCTTAAAAATTTCAAATTTTATAAAAGGGGGGGGGTGGTGTCATGGACGCCTATTTAATACATTCAAGGTGGGTTGTTTTTTTCAGAGCTCTGCTGGAAAGGCCGGCTGTGAAGCTGTGATTGTATACGCAAATAATTAACAATCTTCAGAATGTTCACTTCCTCTTCATTGAGATCGCAAAAAAGACATGATATGAAAATTAAAATTCACTTCATTGTCCAAATGCTGTTCGGCGCAAAGAGAGTGATTTTCTGATGATCTGATTAATGTACGACCAATCTGAAAAAGAGATAAAACGAAAAAAAAAAAGGAATAAAAATTTTATGAATGAATATGCCGCTTTAATTTTACATTTGAAATAGTTGAAAGCAATAATTCTATATTATTTATTGAAAAGACTTGTTCTTTTCCTTTTGTTTTGTTTTAGCTCACCTGAGCTGAAAGCTCAAGTGAGCTATTCTGATCACTTTTTGTCCGTCGTCCGTCTGTCCGTCTGTCCGTCTGTCTGTCTGTCCGTCTGTAAACTTTTTACATTTTGAACTTCTTCTCTAAAACCGCTTATCCAATTTCAACCAAATTTGGCACAAAGCATCCTTATGGGAGGGCGAATATAAATTGCAGAATTAAAAGTCCGATTTGTATTCAAAGCGGAGAAAACCTTGAAACTGTAGAAAAAGGGGGGTGCATTTTAAAAAATCTTCTTCTCAAGAACTACTGATTCCAATTCAACGTAGTTTAGCATAAATTATCCTTATGGGAAGGGAAATATAAATTGCAAAAATTAAGGTCTAATTCTGTTTCAAATCTGAGTTATTACGGAAATAATAATAAAGGAAAGGCGTGTTTCAATCAGTTTATTAGCTTCGGATTCGGCATCCGGTAAAATGGGTAGACAAGACTTGGCCTGGGCAAAACAAAAGAGTGGCAGTTATTAATCTGCCAATCTCATTAAAATTTCAGGATATTTGAGGGACCAGTATATTTGTATTTGCTGTAAATATTGCTGCGAAATAATGCGTATTTGGAATTGACGATTGCCGATCTGCCCCGGCTTTTATTTTGCCACGGCCCGGGTTTGCGTACCCATTTTACCAAGACTCGTATTCCATACATCTAAAACGAGGTTCTTTGTTTAAAGCAGCCATGACATTATACGAAAAAGGGTCGATCTGACTATGATGAATTTGCTTGTTGTGCAACAGTTCGCGAATGAAGGAAAATTTTTGAAACATGCAAAATATATTGGTGCCGATTTTTTAAAGTAAATTGAGGCTAAATATTTCAATGCATTGACAGTTTTCACACATGGCGTTGATGTTAGCTTGTTCTGATTTTCGTTTCGTTTTCATTATTTATGCTTTGTAACCTGGGAACTATCGTCTGTATTTCGTGATTTTTACGTATCAAATCAAACAGAGACTTCGGTAAATCAAACAGTTAACTGTTTACCTGCGCAAATTAAGCAAAATCTGATGTATCAAAAAAATACTGAAATACAATTCATTCTATCGGTAATTCGGCATTATATTTTGCGTAATGGTAGATTAATGCAATAGGTTTTGTTGAGATGCTCGGCATTTTCTCGAGTTTATTCAGTTTAAATAGAGTTTGATCGCTGTCAGAAATATGTAGGTATATACATGTACATGTATATATGATTCATTTCGAAAAATTAAATTGTGTTCTTTATTTGTTATAGTGCATGTTTCTTGTGTTTTAATTGTTTACAATTTCTATTTACTAACCATATTTTGTACACAGATCTTAAAAACTGAAGATTAAAAAAGTAAAAAAATTGTCAATATTTATTAAGAAAATTTTCAAAGTCTCTTCTTCCGGAAACCAACTTTAACAACTTATTGTATTGTAAACTTAAACTTTTTAGCTCACCTGAGCCAAAGGCTCAAGTGAGCTTTTCTGATCACAATTTGTCCGTTGTCTGTCGTCGTCGTTGTTGTAAACTTTTCACATTTTCATCTTCTTCTCAAGAACCACTGAGCAGATTTCAACCAAATTTAACACAAAGCACCACTAGGTGAAAGGGATTCAAGTTTGTTCAAATGAAGTGCCACGCCCTCTTTTAAAAGGGGAGATAATTGAGAATTATCGAAAAATTGTTGGTATTTTTCAAAAATCTTCTTCTCAAAAACTATTCGGCCTGAAAAGCTTAAACTTGTGTGGAGGCATCATTAGGTAGTGTAGATTCAAGTTTGATCAAATCATGGTCCCCTGGGGTAGGGTGGGGCCACAATAGGGGGATCATGTTTTACATAGGAATATATAGAGAAAATCTTTAAAAATCTTCTTCTCAATAACTATTAGGCCAGAACAGCTCAAATTAAAATGGAAGCATCCTCAGGTAGTGTAAATTCAAGTTTGTTCAAATCATAGTTCCCATGGGTAGGGTTGGGCCACAATTGGCGGATCAAGTTTTACATAGGAATATATAAAGAAAATCTTTAAAAATCTTCTTCTAAAAAACTATTAGACCAGAACAGCTCAAATTAAAATGAAAGCATCCTCAGGAAGTGTAGATTCAAGTTTGTTCAAATCATGGTCCCTGGAGGTAGGGTGGGGCCACAATAGGGGGATCAAGTTTTATATAGGAATATATAGAGAAAATCTTTAAAAGTCTTCTTCTCAAAAACTATTAGGCCAGGAAAGCTCAAATTTGAGTGGAAGCATCCTCAGATAGTGTAGATTCAAGTTTGTTCAAATCATGATCCCCGGGGGTAGGGTGAGGCCACAATAGGGGGATCATGATTTACATAAGAATATATAGAGAAAATCTTTAAAAATCTTCTCAAAACTATTAGGCCAGAAAAGCTCTAATTGGTATGTAACCATCCTTTGGAAGTGTAGATTCAAGTTTGTTCAAATCATGATCACCGGGGGTAGGGTGGGGCCACAATTGGGAGATCAAGTTTTACATAGGAATATATAGAGAAAATCTTTAAAAATCTTCTTCTCAAAAATTATTAGGCCAGGAAAGCTCAAATTAAAATGGAAGCATCCTTAGGTAGTGTAGATTCAAGTTTGTTCAAATCAATGTTCCCATGGGTAGGGTGGGGCCACAATAGGGGGATCAAGTTTTACATAGGAATATATAGAGAAAATCTTTAAAAATCTTCTTCTCAAAAACTATTAGGCCAGGAAAGCTCAAATTTGAGTGGAAGCATCCTCAGATAGTAAAGATTCAAGTTTGTTCAAATCATGTTCCCCGGGTGTAGGGTGGGGCCACAAGTAAGGGATGAAGTTTTATAAAGGAATATATAGAGGAAATCTTTTAAAAATCTTCTTCTCAATAATATTTGGCCAAGAAAGCTCAAATTGGCATGTAACCACTCTTAGGAAGTGTAGATTCAAGTTTGTTCAAATCATGGTCCCTGGGGGTAGGGCGGGGTCACAATGGGGGATGAATTTTTATAGATAGAGAAAATCTTTAAAAGTCTTTTTCTCAAAACTATTAGGCCAGGAAAGCCCAAATTTGAGTGGAAGCATCCCCAGATCATATAGATTCAAGTTTGTTTAAATAAAAGTCCAGGGGTAGGGTGAGGCCACAATGGGGGAAAATTTTTACTTGGGAATATATTGAGAAAATCTTTAAAAATCTTCTTTTTTAGGGTTTAAACTTGTGTAGAGGCATCCTCGGGTAGTGTAAATTCAAGCTTGCAATATCACAGTCCCTAGTGGTAGGGCGGGACCGTGATGGCGGTTTGAATTTTTACATAGGAATATAAAGAGAAAATCTTTAAAAGTATTCTGGGAAAGTGTTCAGTTCAAAACTCAGTACTTAGTGTGAAAGCAAAGGTTATGCAGATTTAAGTTTGATGAAACCATGATTCCCTAGAGAAAAATGGTGCCATGAAATGGGGGGGGGGGTATATAGGAATAGAAAAAAATCTTCTTACAGGTACAACAACAAAAGGGGCTTGGTATTTACCAAAAAATAAGAGGTTGATAAAAAATGGCAGATTTTCAATTTTTTTATCAAGATCTACTGTACTCAGTTGTCAAGATATTTTGATACTGTAATGCTAATTTGATCAGAATTAAGGCAATTGTTGCTCAGGTGAGCGATGTGGCCCCTGGGCCTCTTGTTTATAATACAATTGTGATTTGATAAGGCTAATATCAGTAAAAACAAACGTTGCAGAATGCAGTGGTTTAACTTTGATTTTATCAATATAATTATACGAACCTACCTAAAATATACATGTGTATACATATATATATATATATATATATATATATATATATATATATATATATATATATATATATATATATATATATATATATATATATATATATATATATACACACACATTCAACAAAACTTCTCCTGCCGTCGGGGTGAATTATTTTCTCTTATGATTCAAATTGTTATTAAGAACGATGCATTGACCTTGACAGCTGGTTGCGACCGGATACCTTGACCATTGCTAAATACCACAAACACTTCCGGTTTAGTTGAATTTTGGTCAGTGCTGTTGGATTGTTTTAGGTACAATCTGCTGTAGAAACAATACAGGCATCAATAATTCCAACGGTTCTGACTGTGCTCTTAGTGAGCATTGTGGCCATATTAAGTGTTTTTCTTTTTACAACTATCATGAAAAACTAATGTCAATCACAAAAAATTGCCACTCATATCAACCACGCACAATTTCATATTTTGACGTTTTCAGGGGTAAGTGATTTCAATCAATGTTTTTTTTTATCTATGCTGTTGATGAGAATATAAATCAGTTACGAAATGTTGAAAAAAAAATCACATCATTTTATTTAGTAATTTCAAAAGTGTTCTATCTAACAGGATGAGACACGTAGAAGTTTGTATAAGTGTATTGCCGTACTATACTCGATCTCAAGCGTGTACATTGTATTTCATATTACGATTGTTCATCTTTTCTCCTTAAAAAAGGGGCATTCAATTAAAGGTTTTACATGCATGCATAAAATAAAATTTATTTACTTTGCATGTCTATTGTAGTTTTGAAGCTGCTCTGAAGAGAGTGATCTTTTCTTCTTTTTCCAACTATACTTGTATGACATGAGAGAAAAAAAGTAGCTTTGTATTTCTGCGGAGCTATTATAAACGTCTAGTTCATCCGGACGCTTTGTCTTTGCAGCAACGCTGCTTTGCTCTGAGAAAGCGTGTGAGGTTTGTCGACATCAAATTATGAAAATGTTTTGCTTTTTTTAAATGATATACATGTAAAGTAAAATTTATTTGTGAAATATGGTATTGTATTTCTGTTCAAAAACAATTGGTTGAACAGATGAAAACAACCTTGTCCATATGTCTGTGAGTGGATTAATCATGTACTGCAAATATTCGATCTTATTTTTTGCTCAGATTAATAAACCCAAAATAGTTTGTGGCCGTTCTTTTGTTGGTTTTGTTAATTGTTTTCTTGCATATATTTTGTACAATAACCAAAAGATCTACGAATAAAAAATATGGATAGATATTTAATCAAACTATTTTAAATATCTTAAGTGGTTTTTAAACATGATATACCCACAATGGAGCGTTGAAGAGGACACTGAGGGAAGTGCTCAAACAATACAACTACAAAAAATGTCAGCCTTTATTTGTAAACCTGACCAAAAATCAAGCTATTTTGGAAGAAGTTTGAACAAAATTCACATACTAGTATACATCATTAGAAAGATAGAAGTATCCATTTAGGAATACTTCGTGGTGTATTTCAAAACAATATAGTAAAGCTACACGTAGTTTAATATTTGTGCCATATCGAATGATGTTGCTCAGAAAAATGTCAGCCAATACTCGGTATTGGTTCATGGATCCATGGTATATCATTCAAGCTCTTGGCAACATTTGCCGAATTTCTTATTCTGACATGTCCATCAGACAATACCTGATCTCCTGTTGCAATATTCCACATTTTTTAAATATAAAGATAAAGGTTAAAATTACATGAGTTACATGTACTTTTATCTTATTTATCAGAATTGAGAACTGTTTCCGTTTTCCTTTTACAGTGTAGCACTTATTTGATTCGTTGATCTAATTATCACTCAGATTCCCCCGGATTCAGGAGTAGGTTAAAAAGAGATGTTCTGATGTTTAAATATTCATTACTGTTAGAATTCTGTCATTTAATGTTATATAGAATAGTGTCTTGACATAAACAGACAGTTTTTGAATCTAATGATTCAATGTCAAGGGATCAAATTGCATTTTCAAGTGCATGATAGAATTTTCATTTTTTTTTTCTTCAAATTTTTGTTATCATTATTTATGCATTTTTGAAAATGAAAATAGGGAATAAATAATGATGATTGATAATTACAGAGACCCTCTAAAATCTCAATTTAAACCCAAGTTGAAATTGAGTGAATTAATGAAGCACTTCAATAGGCGACACCTGAAGTGGTATTTCCTAATAAAGCAGGAGTTGCTTTTCAAAAAAAAAAAATATTTTTACTTTAACAATGTGTTAAAGCTTTAATTTAAAAAAAAGATTATTTACACATATATACACATGTTTGTATGATATTATACAATTTTACACTCATATCATTTTACTGTATACAATCTACTTGCATGTATTTCAAGAAATATAGACTTTGCTTTATCATTTTCTTTATTTTAAGCATATTATGGATATCTTCATGTCGATATGTAATATTTACTATAACACGTGCGAACAAAAATTTTGCAAGTCATGTAAGTCAGAGTACATTGTTACAGGACGGTGTCATAATGGAGACTAAGTCGCATACTTTCGTGACAACAGAATTATGAATTAAATGATTAAGCTGCCAACGGATAAGGCCACCCGTCTCAGTGCATGTAGCTACCCATGGAGTCATGGGGTCCAATTCCATACTCTGGATTGACACTCTAGTCAAATAACGGCGAGTGATAAATAAATCACAGCGCCATATTTTCAGCCACTGGCATGCACTTCTGGACAAGTGTCTGCATGCTGTTATTTCACGCCAAACTCGCACTTTCACTTTGCACTTATTGTGACCTTTTGGTTATTAACGATAATTTTCACAATTCCATTTTTTTTAATTGTCAATCAAAACGTTTGTACAGACACGTGCATTCTGAAAACGTTTTATTAAGACACTGGAAAACCCGCACAACCACCATATTTAACAGCCTAATTTGTAGGATTTTTCTCAATTGAGAAATTGATAACTTGTTGATATTAAAATAATTGGAATTTTAAATTATAAACAATTTTTCAAAATGTTGTAATTTACTTTTCAGTTAAAATCATCAAGGGATTCCACACGACAGTAGCTACTCGGGAAGCAAAACTATAACTCATCCCACGGATTACTTTAGAAATGACAAATTATCGAAGATAAACGCCATGAGAGAACATTTTACAATAGATTACGCTTCATAAACACCAATTAAGGAAAGGCAAATCTGAGGTTCCAATCTTATATAAAACAAACTTAACATCATTTCAACAGCTCGAAGCAAATCGGGTTCAAACTAGTAGAAAGCTTTCGAGGAAAAAGAACCTATATGTATTGTAACAACTGGATTTCAAACTCATTGACGTTTGCAAATCCTGGAGAAGAAAAAAAAGAACCTCAAATCCGAATGTAAATAACTAGAGGTACCGGTCTGACGTATCAATGTCGTAATTTGATTGTCAGTTCGTCAGTCTGGAGTTGAACTAAAAAACAATTACGTATCTAAGTCAACAGCTCCAAACTATAGAAAAAGTAATCACTATAAATATAATATGACCCCCAGCAAGTGTACCATTCCGTGTACGTTTTAAAAAGGTTGATTAAAATCTCCCAGCATTTCAGCATTTGAGTCATTGTCACAAACACCTTGCTTGTTGCTATCAAGTTGATGAATATTTAATCAAAGCTTTTAAAAAAATGTGGCAATTGTGTTTAAAGGTTTTTGATTCATTGAGAACACCAGTTATAGAAAAGTGAGTGCAAAAAGCGAATTTGATTGAAAGACCATTTCGAAAAATAAGCGTTAAAATCTCTCAACGCTCTTTGACCAAGAAAAGGGATTCGTGTCCAAAGATAAGATTAGATTCAACAAAAAAACCATGTAAATATATATAATTTTTTGCCGGACTGTCCACTTTTATACAATTACAGAAAAAACTCGACTCTTTCATAAAGAACAGAACAGGTCATTTATTGAAAACGTTGCACAAAACATAATGCCATAGTCAAAGTCACAATATAACTCAAATAAAGAACATGTGATGTGTTTGGACAAGTCAAAAATACGCCTTTTCTTTAAAAAAAATGACGATAACTCTAGGAACAACATGTATACAAAAACATTATTAATATCACACATAGGTATCCTTAGAATTGTGTCTTATAAACTACTATGCAGCAAAGTTTTAGACCATTGGCAGGAATAGACCCTACATGTATATACGCATTGATATGGAGTGTTCATCTTAACAAGATTGGCAATAACTAGTATCATATTTTTGTAGTCATACACCTTTTAAGGAATAACAGATTACCAGGTGGGCTAAGGTATTCATTCGTCACTTTTTCGTAAAAAAAAGAGCAACGATTACATGTACTAGAATGATACCAATCAGGCCAAAAGTGAACGCAACGAGATTCTATAGACTTCAACCATATATATAGGCATTCGCCTTTTTGATAATTTCCAAAACGTGAACATAATTATTAGGGTTTTTTTAAAAATATAATTCATGTTTGATAGTTCAGTATCAGGTGATTCGAATTTAAAAAGCAGAGTTTGGCATTTCTTAATAATAGTGAAATATTTGTAGCGTAGAGCAGAACATCTTTTTTTTTCTTTGATGGTTGATATTTTCACGCGTTATCATTCATAGTTGTGAAAATTAATCGGTTTTGTGTTAGAACTGATCGGGGTTTTTTTAAAATTGGTGGTAAAAATGGGACCACATTTCATTTTTCTTGTTAAAATATTTATACAGATTGCGTAGTTATTGATTTGCGTTTGGCGCAGACTTAATAAAAATTCCAAGTGAAGACATTTTAATATCGTAAAGCTGGCAAATAGAATATTTCAGATTCTTGTTCAATAGGTGACCGTTGTTTATCTTTAGTACCTTTATGATATAAAATATATACTTAAAACCTCCAATTCTGTATTGTAGTGGAAAAGTGGAATAAAGATGATTATAAGGTCTGAAGTTGATAACGATAAACTAAGTATAGCAATGCTTTACATTGATTCAAGGTTTTAAACACTTCGTTATTCCTGGGGAAATAGTGAAAAAAATGAAATACTAAGAAAAGACTTATCTTTTGGCAGAACGAATTTACATATCATTTTGCATTTTAATCAGCAACATAAGTTCAAAGGAAAAGAATGCACGTAGCGATTTGGTTCCAAATCAAAAACAAATACTAAAACAGGTACTCAGTATTTGCCAAGACTCCCGGCCGATCGACACAATGAATAATCACATTTTAAGAAATCTTTTAAGAGTGATCTAGATAATATTATATTACTAGATAGTAGTACGAGTCTTTCAAACAAAAAAAGTTTTCTTTTTAAAGTTAATGGATTTTTCATTGTTTTTATTATTTTTTTGTTAGACGTCCACTTTAGCGTAATAGAGCTCCCTTAGGCCTACACATAAGCTTTAAAATTTTACAACATGTCTTAGCAACGGATACGAACTGTTCCCGAACTTTCAACGCACTATCAGTGCGCTATGCGTATTTATGAAGTTTTCCGGTCAACTTTTCTTTTGATAAGTCGATCAATAACAGAAGGATCATTAAATTTATTTCTAAACATTTAATAAAACATTTTCAAATCATAAAACGTGAAGTGTCATTGATCAAAAATATAAATAATGTAACTGAAGGGGTGCGTATGAGAACAAAACAATAACAGCAACAATATATTTAAAATGGATGTGCTTTCAGCTGATGCAGAGCTATTGAGCTGAATTAAATGGATAAAACACAATAGAAAGTTTAAACCTAAACCCGCTGAATTTAAAACGAAAGAAAAATACACGCGATTGCTTGTGATTCGTTAAATCGAAACAGTAGAGATAGGTAGATCCGGTAGAAAAAATTATTTGTTGCAGGTATCAAAGAAATAGAGGCGTCAATATCTCGTCAAACTAATAAAAATTTCATGATTTCTTGTTTATCGTTTTTCATAAAAGTCGGTGGTATGGTTCATAAAATACGTGTTGATAATTTGTCAATAACCTTAAAGACAAAAGACCATCTTACCCAAAGGACAATAGGAAAAAAATAACAGAATTATGCTTCAGTGGCGAACACGATCTATGAAGTCGGCGATTATTGTAATTTAAAAAAAAACCGCTTTCACGTGTCTTTTTTCTGTAATGCTGGATGTTTTCATACATGTACCCGCACAAAAAAAAAACATGGCAGTGAATAACCCAATACCTGGCTGGGGCTGCGAGAAATGAACCATAGGTATCGAACATGTTTCGGTCATATACACGTTTGTGTTTAATGTAGTGACAGTCCTTGGATTATAGAAATTTTATTGCCTCTCGATTCATTATACTTTGATCGTGTCTACTCTTGAGAAGCGAGTGATGCATACACGTAGCAGTGAAAGAGGGGTATCAAACTTCTGTATTATTATAGAAAATGCATAAATTGCGTACAATGTGGACAAAAATACCTTGAGTGACTCTTCAGTAACAGTTTTGCCAATAGTCTTTGCTCCTCATTGGAAAGGCAAGGGTGGAATCTACCCCTATTTCAATGAGTGGGGTTTTTGGAGGTGTCATTTAACATGCCTGGTAATAGGATAGCAAGTCAATGTGGAAATATATTGCTATAGCTAGTTAGTTAGCGATTGCTATAGCTACATATGTAGTTAGTTAACGAATGGCCTCTTAGGAAGAATGAACAATGAATAAGACTGGGATTGTCGTTGTTATCTTGCAAAGCAAAATAAACAATCACATGTAGCAGATAAGAATATTGATGGATACAAATCAGCGTCAAGTTGAATGTGACAAACGTTAGAAACTGTTTATTAATGTTAAAAATTATATAGCAGAGAGTAAAATCTGCTGGAAAAAGAACTTTTACCGGTATATTGAACCAATGTCAACAGTATGTTAATATACAAATAATTTGAGCCTTGTCTATATATAACATAGAAAATTAAGCTCTGTATATTGTTTACAAGGTTAGCTTTAAAAAAAAAAAAAGCTTAGAAAGTCAGCTAGTGGAACATTGATTTAAGGTTACTATTTTAAGAGAGTACAAAATTTACGAAATTACAAGATACAATGCATATATGTACAATGTAGTTTCCATGTCAATAATAATATGCGGGTGTACATTTATTTCAATGACTGTACATGAACGAAACAAGTGTGTAGCGATGTACTTTTACACAATTTATGGCTGAAAACCTGCTTATTATAATCAACATCATCTGTGCATGCTGTTTTAAATTGATTTTATGCTCTCCGAATGTCATGGTCCCGTCGCAAACCCCTGCCATGCCAATATATTTCCCCTCCAGCCTCGCTAAGAGTCGGGAAGATATATATATGCGGACTCCTGGCCTTGTCTGCAGACGATTCCCATGGACAGTTTTCCAATACGACGATGCGCAGTTTGACCTAGAAACTGACCATAACTTTTATTCAGAAATTACATAACTTCTTTCCTTCCCAGAATTCCAATTTACGCAGGCACATCTAAAGTTTCATCTCAACTTATTAGTCAATTCGCGGGCTGACTAATAACTCTGCGACTAACACTCAAATTTTGGTTGATTATTAGAATTGCATTACTAAAGTATTTATTGTAAAGACTAAAGAACAGAAAAACAAAATTTGACCAAATCTTGACAATGCCTCTCTATACCTTTAGGGAGAATTTTGAGAATAATTTGGCGTTTTAACATGTGTTTTAAAGATTTAGATATATAAATATTTACTATAATCCTTTAAACGTTTCTGGGTTTTTTTGTTTAAACTTCATTACTTATTTAATATGAAAGCCTAGAAGGTTGATTCAAGATTCAAAATTCAAAATGCGGGATTTCGATTATTTTTTTAGGAATTTCGAATCTCCATCGAGCCTTCTGGGTTTTCGTGATTTACACAGATTGTAAGAAGTGGACTCATTTTCCTCGTGTTTCTTGTCCATTTGAATAAGAAAGACATTTAAAATATTCAAAACTTTAGTTAATTTAGTTGGAAAAAATCAAATTTGATATTTCATTTTACGACTAAACCAAATGGACAATTGCGCTATCTTGTTCCCCCATCTTCAAAAAGTCAGGAATTCGCCATAACCAATGTCATGGTGACGTCACAGGGTCTGCTTAACAAAATCTGAACTAAACTGCGCTGCGCAGTTAGGTCTGTCATCTTTAAGACATAGACACGAATCTATGTCTTTTAATATTTGTAATATATAAAATAGCATTTTTCATTTCTATTAGTACAGAAGTTTTGATTTACAAAATAATAATTTTCCGTACGTCAAAAGTCTGTTTCCTCTTTTCGCAAAATCTGGCAGTATGTCGAAATATTGTTACATGTTAACTTGCAATGTCATCAAAGGCCCTCGATCCTATATATTTACATTCAGTGTATATTTCCCCTAATGTTTGCATTGGAAATCTGCGACGTTCAATTTTCTATGAATACACTCTGCTAATTTATGCGCCATGAGCACAGATACTAACGTTTCCACGTGTTTTGAGCCGGTGTATTTATTTTTATAAGATTAAATTAAACTTCCAATCTTACATAACCAATTTGATATGTACTTTTGAAAAACAATCATTAATATATATCTACTCCTAAAGAAAAAATCTAATTTTTCTCCACAAAGTCTCTGGCACTATATTTTCGTCGCGAAAGCTAAATAAATGATATGTTAATATGACTGTTCCATGTATGTTTCAGGTACGTAGCATCATTTTTGAAAATGGGGGGGGGGGGGGGGGGGGGGTAGACTCAACCAAAAAATCTTGACAAGCAAAAAAAAATGTTACTTTACAAAATCCTGAAAATCCTAATCCGGGGGAGGGGGCGGGGCAATTATACCTTTAACTTCAATTTGACTGTTTAGTTCCTTATTTTCAACATGGTCCCATACAAAGGGGGTTGGCAAACTCCATGTTAATTCAATTTGTTGTATGTAAATTTAAGAGAAATCTTTGCTGCGCAAAAAGTGGACCCCCTGATGCTACGTGCCTGTGTTTCATATCCCTGACTAAGAGCGCAAATAATGGCTTTATAGCGGCGATACACAATATTTCATACAAATAGACATTAGTATGAAAATATAGATATAAGCATTGAATGCTTAAATGAATCCATAAATGTTTTAGATGACAATGTGCAATTCTCATACCATATCATTCCAAAATTGGACATTTACATAGATTTAGATTCTCTATGACTGTGTTAGCATCACACGACTTTATATTATGAGACTGAATGGGAAACACCTGATGATAGAAGAAACGAAAAATTACATACACGTATGTATGAAAATTATCACAATATGGTACCTACTCATCTTACACATATATTTCCTAATAATCGCTTGCTTGAATCTAATTATGTTACCAGGCAATCTCATAATTATAACATTCCTAAGTGTAGACCTAAATATTTACAAATCATCTTTCCTACTAACAGCCATTGATACATGGAACGCAATACCCATAGAAATTAGAAAGTCCCCATCTTTAATCTCGTAAAAGTTTTTCCCATACTAGAACTTTTGCTGAACGCTATTGGAATTATGTTTTGGGCTATATATATAAACTGTTATAATTTCAACCATTATAACGTGTATGTGTATCTGACCTTTGACACATGTGATTTATAATGAATATCATTTTGTGTCAGCAATACTAACAATGTAGGGAAGCCTTTTAAGGGCGTTTTAAGTTTGAAGAACTTGTGCCCAATCCCTTTGTTCATACTAGCAAACAATAAATATATATTCAAATCATTTTGCTTCCGTGTCATATTACACCCCCTTGTCATCTCACCATGAAACAACTGAGTTATTAAATGTTTTTGAAATCATATTTTATCCCCCCCCAGAAAATACTAGTATACAAGTTTACAGGTAAATGACCTTTACAAAATACACGTATTCAGAAATAAGCTCCATTATAAAAAAATGCACGCAAATTTGTACAAACATTTTATAAACAATTTATTTTGGGTTATTATTCGTGAATAGCAAGGCCAAGGCATTTGCACACCCGTATAAACATACGGAGGCTTGCCTGAAGCTTTGGCGCTCTTCTTATATACAGTATAAGGTGGTACTAGACGGACTTGTAGCTTTCTCTTCTCATGTATTGAGCCATGTTTTCCTTTCAGGATACAAGGACCAAACTGCATTGCCATTGTGTTGAAGGTCTAAACAACAAAAACATAGAATTTTCGTTTCAAACAGAGTAAATCATAATGATAAGACATATATTCAGCATTTAATGGGATTGTTTTTTTAATAAAGGAAAATTGTGAATGAAGTTTTGCATAGAAATTAAGATTAAGTGCTTTATGATCAAAATCATGAAAACAAGGACTGCATTATTTATATTCATAGCTGATGCATAAATGCATTGTCTCCAACTATCTACTTCGTATTGCGTAAAATTTGATCAAGCTCGGTCACCAGCACCTAATATCGAAAACAAATGAACAAACAACCCCCACCGAAATGCAATAAAACTAACACTTACTCTGCTTTCCCAAACTCTAGCCCGGCATCACAACCGACCTGCATTTATTTGGTCCCCGCTGCTTAAACGTAGTCGTCGGACCGAGGATCGAGAGGCCGGTTGCTGAGCGTGATAATTTGGGGGATCGACCGAACTACCCGCGTCATGAGGGTTTATTATCAGTCCGGGTGCAGGTGCTGGAGGGGGAGGAGGAAAGGGGGGTTGATGTTGCATGCGAATAAATAGTAGCTTTTTACCATATTTGACTCTGTTAAAAAATCCAAAGATCGAAATACTTTAGTAAAAAATCTCAGACATCTTACCCATTAACTTTTCCGTTAACCGGTTGTATGCCCACTTCACAGTTAAAAAGATTAGATGACTTGCCACAATCATCGTGCGGTTCTGATTTTTTGTTTGGGAATTATGATGTTGTCACAAAGCGACCAATCAAGTGACGTCATAAACATTCTTATATCGATTGTGACGTCACACATTAATGTAAAGCCTTCATTGAAAAAAAAAATAATTTCAATATCTTGTTGATATTAAAGTGGTCAAATGTCATCGTGCAAAACCTGGATAAAACACCCATACCCAATAAATTTTGCAGAAGTTTATTTATTCGATACTCGTTATCTCTTTATTTGTTTGATAATATAATTACCGTATCTCTTTACTCTACCTGACATATTTCTCTGATTGTATTGTTCGAAAACAAGACAAAAGAAGTAAACATTCGAAAACACAGCAACTTAAACAATTGATATCAATGTTAAAACATCGCGGTTGTATTTTTTAACTTTGCTGAATTAATAAATTAGAGATAGTTTGAAAAGACCACGAATAATCCGAAGACGATAAATTTTCACCAAAGACTAAAATATCACAAAATATGGAAATTTACACTTAGTCTATATATTTACATATTCCAACGTCTTTGCCTGTGATACTAAGACTAATAGACTAAGTAATCGATTTTCTAATGTGCAGTCCAATAAATTCAAATAACGTATTGTTGGGGCGCAAGCGGGACTTATATAAGTAATATTCTAATATTAATTCGTACAACTGCTGAAAATTATATAAACATACGTAATAAGGAACCATTCTTTGAATATTTTGAGGTGATAATTTTTGTAGGGGCGTGATGAAATCTATCATTAACCACTTTATTTTATTTGACGGCTTCCCGACCAAAATTATCACCTTAAAATGTTAAAAGAATGAGTCCAGCCACCGTCACTGTCATCAACATTTTCAAGGCACTCAACTCAGTCCTCAACTCAAATTCTTAAAAGAAAGAATAAACATATCAGGTAAAAACTCAGACTTGAGGTTGAGTATTGACGTGAGGAAAGTTTGCGATGGTGGGACCAGTCATATAAGGCTAAGTCTTACTCAAATCAAGTGCAAATAAATTGCACTAACTGTGTGTATAGACTATTATAATAGAGTATATACATTGAAAGCAGCCGAATTCATTTCCTGAACTAACTACTTCTTGATTCGAAAATGATGATTGCATAATATTATTCTTCTTGATATTATCTTTGCGCGTAAAAGACATTTAAAATTGGTCTTTTTATATCATTAATTTGTTGAACATTATACATGTAGATACATTTGAAAATCTTTGTACATCAGCCCGTTAATTTGAATTATTTCTGACAGTTATCAGATACGTGTATCGTAATCATTCTTTAAGGCCACCCAAAATTAATTCTACGTTTAACGTAAGTTCAAAATACCAAACCTATGACAGAGGGCGAAAAAAACTTAAAGAAACATAATATTCTAACATATGTTTTGTGTTCATTTACATTAATACAAATACGGTTAGTATTCAAACAAACTACATATAGGGTATATTTTAATAGTGATATTTCCTGATAATCCTATTGAGTAAGGGGGTAGATTTTTAGGCCAATTTCTCCTGAACCTACGCGTACGGGTAACGTTAAACGTAGAATTAACTTTGAACAGCCTAATGGAAACCTATTTTGTAGTTTGGCATTAAAAGCACTGACATAGAAAAAAAATTCTTTTAAATAACAGTGTACATATACATGTAATAGACTTGAAAAATATTTTAGTTATTTGTTCGTAATTGAGGCACGATGACTTGTCTCAACTGTTTCAAAATCAATTCATGTGTTCTTTTATCCTTTGGTGACGTTGGTTTTCTTTCAATACAGCATAATATATTTTTTAGAAAAAAAAATCTATAAACCAAAAAAAAAAAAAAATATATATATATAACCCAAAAAGAGAAAAACGGCTATTAGAAGCTTAATGGCGATAGGATCTATTGTCAAAATATAATATGTTTTGTAAAGAGGGTCATTCGTTTATGGTGCTGTGGCTCTGGCCGCTCATTGTGAATTATATCGAGTGACATACGAATTATACGGTTTAAATCGGGTAGTAATATAATTACGCTACTAATTAGGTGTGCCTCTGCATAACGTCTCTCCCGCCATTCAGACGTCTTCGATCTTCTAAGCAAGACCAAAACGCTCTCTTTTAACTCAATCAATTACTAGGCGAGATTGTATTTTTTGAAATAAAAATTAAATTGCACGTGGGTTTTTTTTTTTAAAGTAAAATGTTTTGTTTCATTGCTTTTAAACTGATTTACGGTGGTTGTTCAAAGCTCTTCGTCTCAGGAAGATTGACATTAATTATCATGATACAATGTACATGGTTCGAAAATGAATAACACGGAAACAAGTAAACGATGGTAGATGAACACAATTTTTACCAATGCTAAAACATTATGTTCTGTACCAAGAATATATCTGATTTACAATTTTTAAGATAATCCTGAAATAAAACAGAAAAAAAAATCAAGGATACTCTTTAAGTAGTTTTTAATAATGTTTTCTTAGTGATATTTACAATAACAAAACTAATGTTGTAAATGTCGCGAAAATAATCGGTGCACGATTTGATTTCGAAGCAATGTCAATATACTTGTATTCGTTAATTAACACTGAGTCTATAATATCAAAATAGGATTCTGGAGAGTATAAGCCTGGATCACAGGGGCCAAGCCCGTTTTAACATTAATTTCAATGTAACCATAAATAAAGAAAGGGGTCGAACTCTGGCCCAAATTAAAAACTACCAGCTCGCTTCAAAAGCCTAAAAATCAAATAATTCGTATAACATTTGCAATATGCATGTATTTTTCAGAAAAGTAATGTCCGAGATACACTCATGCCGAATTTCAAGTTGATGGGTCTTAAAATAGTGGAGATATACGTCATAATTCTCTTGAAGTCGCCAGTTTATTATTACTCGGACATTTACCGGTCCAGGGCACCCGATGGGTTTTTACCTATGACAACAACAGTATCTTGACAAATGGAGAAACATTCGCACTAGTCTTTTAAAATCGTACATCAAACGTACGCTACTTACATGTACATACAAAAACTCCGATAAAATTCCATAAATACTCTCCTACTCAATTTTTATTCAGCAACCACGTTGACTTCTGACAGGGCCAGCCATTTTGACGGCTTTGAGAAAGACTGATTCTCATTGGACCATTAGGAATACTAACCAATGAAATTGAGTTTAACATTAGCTATCACAATGGCCGACCTGGCCAGAAGTTGATGTGGCTGCAGAATAAAAGTATTTAAGGAATTTTATAAGAATTTGAGAATGCAAGTAGCGTTTGGTTGATGTGAGATTTATAAAGATTAGTGCGAATGTTTCTCGCCTTGTCGAAAAACTGTTGTTGTCATAGGCAAAATCCCATCGTGAGCCCTGGACCGGTAAATGTCCGAGTAAAAATAAACCGGCGACTTCTAGAGAATAATGACGTATATCTCCGCTATTTTAAGACCCATCAACTTGAAATTCGGCATGAGTATATCTTCGACATCACTTTTATGAAAACTAGATGCATATTGTGAATGTTTAAAAAATTAACTGATTTATTAGGCTTTTGATGCGAGCTGGTAGATTTTATCTGGGT